>BFEA01000379.1:738288-755638 GCA_003427395.1 Chara braunii
CTCTCTCTCTCTCTCTCTCTCTCTCTCTCTCTCTCTCTCTCTCTCTCTCTCTCTCTCTCTCTCTCTCTCTCTCTCTCTCTCTCTCCTCTCTCCTCTCTCTCCCCCACCTTCAGCCCCCCCGTTGCCTACCCCATCGACATCCCATCTGTCCGTCTCATCTGCACTAAACCCCACCCCCCATGATAGCTCTTCGTCTACTGCACTGGCCCCTTATCAACCCCGTCCGATCGCACCTTACCAGAGCTCCTCTGGCTGGAATAGCTGGAACCAGAGATCCAGGGATGGGGAACTTATCGCGCTGGTTCGCGAAATTGCGTATGTTAATAGGGAACTGAGGGAGATCAGGAGGTTAGCAAGGGAAGAGCAAGAACGCTTGACAAAAGAAGCGAAGGTGAAGAAAGCAGAAGACGATGCCAAGAAGGAAGTGGAGAAGGAGGCCAGGATTGCAAAAATGATGAACGAACGATTGAGCGAAATGGAGAAAAAACGAGAGGAGGATAATAAGAAAATGTGGGAAAGATTAGAGAAGAGTAAGAGTAGGAGGGTGATAAAGGCAATGGGGATAACAAAAAGTGAGGGCAAGACGAGATCGCAGGAGCAGCCGCTGGCCAACTGTCTACTCCTAGACAAAAGACGAGCAAAGTCGGTGCGCTTGATGCTGGCCTACTGCTGATGAACATTGACTGCGTCCAGCGAGCGCAGGCTGAGCAGAATAAGTTAATGGAGCGACAACAGGCACAACAAAATGCTATGTTCGAACGAATGATGGGGATGCTCGAGCGATTTGAAGCCTCGCACCGCCATAATGTTGCCGCAGCGCCACCGCGTGAACTTGTGCCCTCCCATATACCGCTTTCTGGCTCTACGTCTGGCGCAACGCATAATGATCAGCCTCGTCATCAAACCATCCCGCCACCTGTCGCCAGGACGATTCATCCTTCCGCTCCACCGGCTGAACCTGGCCAGGCTGCGCCGCCCAATGTTAATCGCACGCATCGCCCTGTATCCTCTTCTCAACCTACTGCCGCCATGCCCCGTCCTCCACCCCCTTCAAGGCCTGCGTGACCCCGTTGTCGAGCGCATCAGTCCGGCACCGCACAAGGTAGCGCGGGACCCTCCCGGCCGCGTCACGCAGGAGTTGGTTTTAAGTCCTTCGTCGCAAATGTACGTGGAGCTTCCGCAATCCGCTCCGGCCGAGTGCGCCAACCATACCTCTCGCGAGCTCCTACGACAAGATAGGGCCTACGCGAGGCACAACTTACCTCCACCTTATGGGAGTTGTCACCCCCCTTCGGTGCGCGTATGCCCGCCGAGCTACCAGTCCACAATACGAAAGTTACTCGGTTGCAATCGCAGAGGTGGACCAGCCGAGGGCGTTTCACGTTCGCTGTAGCATAGGGGATACACGCGGTAATACGCCTATCGGGCCCGCACGCGAACCGACATCTTGGGGGGCTGAAGTCCCAAGTGCGGCTCGACGTCGGTCGACTAGGACGCATCCCACACACCATGCGCGCACCACTCTACGAACATACAAAAAAAAAGATAAAACACACACGCGGCACACGCACGAAAACAACGCAACACAAACAAACGCGACAACGCTCCTAGTCCCTCGGTAGCCATACCATAACTTTTTCGATGCGGAAACCGGACGCGCGTCGCGCGAGACTTCATATAAAACCGCGCGGACACAAGGCTAACTCATATCGACTCGCAATGCAAGCGTACGCAAGCAGTCACAATGATGACATACTACGTAGTGCCCATAATCAAGCGGTCCCTCGTGGATCCGAGTACCGCTTATGACACTCAAGTGTCAGACTCGAAGTGTCGTGAGGGTTTAATCCCTCACGATATTGCACGGCTGAAGGAATAGTCGTGTAGCCGTCGCGAGACCTCCGGCCTCTGGTCTGAGCGTCTTGGTAGGCAAGGCAAATAGGCTCTGCACGGGGTCAGATTGCTTCCCGACAGAGTCTAAGGCCTAGGATGTCCCGGGCAAAGACCTCGAACCCTGGCCCAGGACCAACGTCGGACTATAAAAAACTCTAAAAAACAAAGGGAAAAAGGTGAATCCCCCTTTTCTCTTAGGACATAATCTGGTTAACCCTTATGCATAATTACAGTAGGTCTCTCAAATACTCAGGGCACCTATAAATATATAAGGGTTAGTTATATAAGACGATCACTTCTCATAGTCACAGCGGGACTCCCCTCAGCCATGCATATATGTTATCGCAGGCAGTCACATCTAGAGTTCCAGACCACAAAACATATCTGCAATCACATCAAAGAGTCAACAAAAATGCACGCACTACACGGAGTCAACCCCAACCATCCTCGCCACGCATACCCTTCGCTTCAGCCATGCAAGCCCCAACCTCCTGTCCAACCAGCCTTAATTAAAGACTCAGTACCTTTGTTAAATGGTCATTCAATAAAAGTCCGCGTGAAACCCTTAACAAACAATAAAGTCACCAAGGCTAAAGCCTTTTAGGTTGAGTATGGAGGGTGAGTTTGGAATTGAGTCGTAGACCGACAGATCGACAACCGACTTGTTATCAGCGATAACAGAAGGCGATCCTCATAGGATCGAACTGAGTCTAGTCCAGATCCTGAACTAACCGATCAAGAGGACCTATAACACATGACAGGCCAAGCCCCAAGCTAAACCTATAAGTCATTGGGGGATAATCACAATCTTACTCCAAAAATTTGCCTACCTAACTAAGTTAAAGTCTACTCTTAAGCAGTGCCCAAAGCAAAGGTAGACCTTGGCAGAGTCTCCCCTATACAGGGTGAATCGCCAGAATTGTCACCAGTCAAAATATAATCTATCTCCTTTAAACTAAGAAAATTTCGGCAGCGCTTCCTGTAGGAAAAGTGTCTTCTCCGAATTTATATCAGTCCAAGTATGAAAACAAAAATAGTCTTTGATTTTCCAAAGTTCAATTTTGTCCAACTCCCTGAATTAGCAAACATTTGGGCAGCACTCCTTTTAGAAAAGGAGACTTTCCTGATTTTTACTAAGCCACATATGAGTTTTAGACAAGTTGAACTTTTGAAAAGTCAAGAATTGACCAACTCCCTGGATTTGTAGAAATTTCGGCAGCGCTTCCCGTAGAGATAGTAGCTTACCAAAACGTATACAAGACCAAGTTCAGAACTTGAGACTAACTTTGACTTCTCAAAGTCCAATTTTGTCTAACTCCCTGAATTAGTAAAAATTTGGGCAGCACTCCCTTTAGAAAAGGAGACTCCCCAGATTTTTACTAAGTCATATATAAAGAAAAGACAAGTTGAACTTTGACGAGTCAAAATTTGACTAACTCTTTGAACTCGTAGAAATTTCGACAGCGCTCCCCGTAGAGAAAGTAACTTACCAAAATTTATACAAGCCCAAGTATAACAAAGGGTCCCAGAAAATGTGAAAATTGATCTAAGTAAAAAAAACTCAGCTCAGAATATGCAAAATCAGAAATAAATCCTATCGCTCTAGCCCGTGGCGAGCCTCTAAAGCAACTACCTGTCAACTTGAAACTCAAATCAAGTAGTAATCTCACTCAGCCACATGCAGACCAAGCCACAAAGGTAAGTACTCTCACCATCTTAAGTTGAAAACCTCATCAACAGTAATTTATGCTCCTTCTGTGAGTTACCCCTTTGTACCCAACTTACATAAGGCATAGGTCAGGCCACCTGAACTTACAGAGCGCGCCCAACTTAGTCAGGCCTAAAGTCATATCACCTAAACTTATAGAGCGCATCTGACTTAGCCAAATATACACAAAACAGAGGGCACGACTACTTCTCTCTTCTAAGTATTCTTTGGGCATATGACTAGACCACTCTAATCGCCCTGAACTATTTAAATAGCCAAGTTATATATATCTCTCTGAACTTATTTTTCAGTGGACATAGGGCTGAGCCGCTCAACTTAGAACACTGCTCAGTCTGCCCAGGTTTACCTTCAGCTATATCTCTTACTTATACTCTCTTCAGTTATGATAAGATATAGCCAAGCTACCTAAACTTATAGAGCGGTCTGACTAGCCTGTTCTTAATAATATAGTAATACAATATAACCAAATTATAGCCATTGGGTTCCAACATGTGCGAAGCATTGGGTCAAACTACCTAAACTTATAGAGCGGTCTGATCCTCTGCCGGGTTCGTTCCTCTCTTATCCAGTCTGTGCGAGGCATTAGGTCGGGCCACCTAAACTTATAGAACGGCCTGCCTCCTGCCAAAATTACTCCCTCAGAATAAAACAGGAAAAGGGCCGAACCACCTAAACTTATAGAGCGGTTCAGACCTTCTCATTCAGAACTAAAGAAACTTGAAGGAAAACTCCAAGTAAACAAGGCGACCCAAGGTACCTAAACTTATAGAGCACCTTGAGTCCCTGAAAACCACTCACAGCCAAACCCTCACAAGTCAGAGCAGTTAGGTCACCTAAACTTCTAGAGCGTCCTGACTCTCCATGCAGTTCACAGCACTGGGTCTCCCCAAACTTATGGGGATTTCCCAGCTTCCAAAATCATCAGGCCACCTAAACTTATAGAGCGGCCTGATCCTCCATGCAAACCGAAATAAACAAAGCGCTGGGCTTCCCCAAACTTATGGGGACCTCCCAGCCTCATGACCCAATCAATCTGCACACAAAACTGCCTTCCACCCATCCTTCCCCCAGATGCAACCCTCTTTCGTTCACAATCTGCTTTCAGGCAACCAACAAATCTGAAACTGACCTTACACACACGTTCCTTTACTTAGTCAGAGTTCACGTCCTGAAAGTCAAACCCATAATCAGAGTACAGGACCCATGCAATACACTTGGTCAAACCATAGAAAGACATACCGCTAGGAGTTATAGTTGGGTTTATAAAAAGGGTCAGGGAATCACCACTCAGTCCCCTGCCTCCAGGACTCCTCCTGAGTCCCGACAGAGCTCCCGCAATCGGTGGGGCGAACCTCCCACAAAGGCCTTGACACGGATTACGGGTTGCAATCTCGCATGCCGC
The DNA here is from genome assembly GCA_003427395.1 of Chara braunii. Taxonomy (NCBI): domain Eukaryota; kingdom Viridiplantae; phylum Streptophyta; class Charophyceae; order Charales; family Characeae; genus Chara; species Chara braunii. The sequence goes on from BFEA01000379.1 coordinate 743,313, forward strand.
CTTCCTCTCCGAACCAAGGGACTAGACTTAGAGTGAGAAGGAGAGAAAGAGAAAGTTTTAGACTCTCAGATCCAAGGAGGGTGTTCTTAGACCCGCAAGAGAGTGCCTTGTTATCTTGATACGCCTGAGGGCCCCGCAATGGCAGCCAAGTAACGCCTGCTTGGTCAACCCGAGATCAAACCCCTGAAGTCGAACTACCGATGACTCCTCAAACTGCCGTACTAACCCCCCTTACTTGTCCGGGCCGATCACCTCTCTGGATTCCAACAAATCTCCTCACCTCGCCCGCGGCCACACGGTTGCTAGCAACAGTCCTGGCGACCCTTAGCAACCAGCAGCAGCTTCGTGGCGCACAGTAGCATCCACCGCACCACCTACAGCATCACCAAGTAGCTTGCTTAAGCATCCACAACACAACCGGTTTTCTCTGAGAAACGATGCACTCCTCGGTACTCCTCATAGCTCAGCAGGCGAGATGTTCCCTGACCCGCCAACACTCACAGGCCAATCACCTCACCGACTACGAGCAGCCACGACCCTGGCTCTATCCGCAGTCTGTAGTCTCCTGCCCCAGCCCACACCGTAGTCGCGTAGGCCGACCGGGCAACTAGTTCACTGGTTGACAGATCGATCTGCAGCTCCCGCAGCTGGTCCGTCATCGCCTTGCCCGAAAACAGCCTGCCGAATGAGTCTGCGGTCTTGGTTAGGTGTGGCAGTATGCAGTACAATACCCACGACGTGTCGTAAAGGGTAACGTATTCAGACGGACAGTCCTGCAGGGGATAACAGCGCGAGCAAAGGCAGCGGAGCAAAGGCAGAGCCCAGTCAAAAGCGTTCATACGCCCAACCCGGAGCAGAACAGCTTATGGTTAGTGTGCTTCGCCGTCGAGCCCCACAGATTGTTGCCTACTGGGTCAGGGAGTCGCCCCGACACGCATCCGTCACTACTCACAAGTAACTCCGACATCAGAAACTGAGCGGCCTCCGCCCCAGTGCATCTGGTCCGTAACAACGACAGCGTTCGTTACACTCCGCGGTCCCTGAGGGCAGGCACGACCTTACACCTCATCGGCTGGCTCGCGCGCACTCCCGTTGGACATACGGTTCCGCAGGTAAGTTACTACCCCCCCAGTTATCCACCAGCTATGCTATCGGTCGGCTGAGCAAAACCGAATGAATCTTCCGCTAGAATGCGGAAAGATACATTGCCGTACTCTCTCCCGCAGCCTCTACACACTGTATCATCGAAACCATTGCCCTTCCCTCAAATTTGCCTTCAGATTCGGGGTCGCCCACCCCGAAAACCTAAGAAACGAGTCTTTATTTGCCCGTTTCTGTTGAGAAACGGGCACGAAATCATCTTTCCTTCTTTCTGCCATTCATGCTTCCGCCATTGCTCAGCACAGCACCATTCTCAACTAACTCCAATTCTAATCAACTAACCCCAAAACTAACTACACCATCGGTTTCGCCATGCCAAAAAAAAAACAGTCTAACCTCTTCTCCTGCCCGTTTTCATCTCTTAGCGGGCAAGCGATCCAATTTCTTCCCCCTCCATAGCTCCTTCCCTCCGGATGAATCCGGCGCGGAAATGCACCCCAATTCATTCCCTCTCCCTCTTGCTCATCGTTCCTCTGCCTTGCCCCCAACCCACTTCTTCACACCCGCGGCTCTCCGACCAGCGCTACTTTCCCACCGAGGTCGACTGTACAGCGCCCGACCTACAGCGCCTGCTGCTAACGCAACTTCCTACAGCGCGCTCCTTCCGAAGCAGAACATCGGAAGTAAAACGCCGGAGAGCCCCGGCTTTCCTCGTTTTATGTGTGTCGTCCTTGCGCAGGCGCCATGCGATCTTCTCTGGATCATTCCCATTTTAACGGATGTCCCGAAGGACTCATCCGGGGCAATGCCCCATGACGCTACCAAAGGCCACCCGGCCTTTTCCTTTACTTCCTCCGCACGCGCCTACCCCGGTTCCCATCCGGATTCAGTCCCAGATTTTTCACGGGCGACCCTCACACCGTGGCCGTGCAAATCTTCTCTATATCATTTGCGACTTTTACAGGTGTCCCAAAGCCTCAGCTGAGGACAACGCCCCCCCCCCCCCCCCCCCTGGGCATGTCAAAGCCTGCGCGACCCAGATAGGAAATATTTGGTTTTCACGCAGCCCTACACCCCAAACTTAGAGGTCGCCCTGTCCTAGCGGGTCGGAGGCCCAGACGGTGGGCCCTCACGGTACGACACCAACCCTCTATAGCCCCAAGAAGGCAACTATCAATCAAAATTAAACAAACCCCGAGGCCCCCGCCAAGAACCAGGCCGCGGGCCCCGCCGGCGCCTGTGCTAGCTTACCCAAGTTGTGCCACGGTCACCTCTCACACCAATCCACCCGCCAGACCTTGTCGCAGCTGCGCTGCCGCTGTCGATGCCGCCCTCCACGCATACGCGCACATCTCGGTCAAACGTACCAATAAAAAGGAATATCCTTAAATCCTGGTTTGGTAATAAATAAATAAATAAATATCTAAACAAAGCAACCGGCATCCGTGTCGGCTTTCATAATCAACGACAAGGAAAAGGAATCACGCGCGCCTTAAACCTGCGCGCCCACACATTCTCTATTCTAGTCAACCATCCGGTCAACGCAAATCACAGACGCAGCCGCGCCTAGCGCGGTATACTTAAACTTCCAACCAAATCACTTTTTGTCGCTTGCAAAAACCAGGGCGGATACCCTTGTAAGGGTATTCGCACCGACACCGTCTCTCTCCCCCACCTTCCTATCCTCCTTCTCCTCCGACTTCTTCCCCCCGGCCTCCTCCCCCACCTGCTCCAGGCGCAACAGGCAGACAATCTAATGGAGTAAGTATTCAGGAACCAGCCATAGGTGGGCCGAACAGGCCCGTCACAAGGAGCATGGCACCACCTCCGCCAAGCATACCTGCGTAGGACAGACCTGGACCGTCACGAAGCCAGACTCCAGCGGCCGGGAGAACGTCTGGTCGTCTTGCTGAAGTCTTTGCATCAGTGGTAGGAACAACAAGGCACATGTCTGGAAGCCTATCTGCCGTGAGACTCGGCACACCGCCTGGCCTCGGCTTCGACCATGTCAGAGAAGGAAGGAAGGTGGTGCGGGAGAAGACAGTACCAGGAGGATATGGAAAAAGAACTGATGGCTAAATACAAGCGGGAACTTGTGGAGCTCTGCAACAGGGATAAGATTGAGTACCATAACAAGAAGCAGGCTGTGACAGATCTCACAACTATCAGGGTAAGAGATGCCTACGGCGAAGAGGAGGAGGAAGAGGATCACCTAGACGACACAACGGAGGAGACTCAAGAAGCGAACCCTTCTTGAGTCCAGCCTACAACCAGAATGGCTATGGGACCAGGTTCACAGACTGCGTGAAGTAAGAAGAAGGAAGGAACTGCGGGGAGAGAGAAAAAGGGTGCTAGAGCAGTACTTGAGACTGTTTGTGCTGCTTTTGATCTTGTTTGGTCAGGTTACATGGTGTGAGAAGTTTATTGGACAATGGGTGGACTCTGTGCAGAAGGGCTACGACATTTGTGAAGGTAAAGGCTGTTGTGTGTACGTCCTCATTTCTCCTTGGTTAAGAGCCACCTATATTGGCTCTACTCGCAGGGGAATAGCCGAAAGATGGGATGAGCATGTGCTGTCAAGCAACCATCTGTCCGACAGAAGAAACCACAAACTTAGGAAATGGCTAGCAATGAAAGGATGGGAAAATTACATTGCCATTCCGCAAGTTTCTGTGTCGGAGAACGAGTTACGGTCTGTTGAGGAATCTTGTATAACTAGATGGGGACCAGTTTTGAATATACAGAGGAAGACCAGACGTGGGAAGTCGCAAAGAAAAGGGAAGAGGGAACGTAGATCCTACTTAAAAAGAAAAATGGGAAACTATGGGATTGACCGTGTGGGGCCTAGCTTTATAACGTGGGAAGTTACTGTGGGAAGCGCTTTATTTGTTAAAGATAAGCCGGCGGTCTTTTCGATTTTTACTGCATTAAGTGAGGCTGCTCTATCTCGTCAGTTCTCTGCTACCACTAGGACCAGGGGAGGCTGTCTCTTCTTCCACGGCTGGGGCAGACTGAAGAAAATTTTCGGTTGGTCGATAGTCGAGCATGACGACAGCAAACTGTTTTTGAAAGAAGCTAAGAAGGATTTTATGAAAGGCGGTATTTTTACTATTCTCCATATCAGAATGTGGAGCAATGTTGCACGACACAAAAAGGTTGTGCTGCTCACCCTCCTTCAGCTCCCTGCGTCAAGAAGACTGTTGTATAGATTTGAGATCAGTGCGCTGATCAAACTGTACAATTGCACCGAATCATTCAGTAACAAAAGGACCAGGGGCATTTTGAAGGGTATTGTAGGAAGAGTTATAAAAATTAAGTGCGATTTCAAATGTTTGTCAGTTGTGTTGATCAGATGTGCTTTTTCCGATTTTATTTGGAGACACGATATTGTTAACCTGGCGAAGCGTGAGATTAGGAGACGTTGTGAGCCTCCATGCGTTGCTGAATTTGTGATCTCTAGAACAAGGTTTGTTTGGTCGGGACAAAAAATGATTGGAGATCACCTCCATAATCATAGACAGGTGGCTAAAGAGCCAATCACGAACTGCTCCTGTCTATCTATCGCCAATGGATTGCCAACTAATGAAGAGGGACACGTCCTGTTCCGTTTTTCTGAGTTTGCCGGGGCCCCAGGGTTTTTGGTTAACTCAAGGAACTCCCTGTCATATGAACGGGTGCCTACAATAGGATACGTAAGGAGTATTGTTGAAACTAGCTTATCACATCTCCCTGGGTCGCTGCATCCTTCTAATAAAGAGTTTAGAAACTGCTTGGATAACCAACTCATTAAGAAGGACGACAGATTTCCTACGCTAATGAACTGGAAAAATAAGCTTAACGAATTTGTGATCTGCCCGATTGATCATAACATCGGGGACACGCTGGTATGCTGTAAGGGTATATATTATCAGGCACTGGCCAAACTGTATTGGGAGAATCCAGGTTTTGAGGTTGTTCAGGAGGAAATGAGTTGTGTACTTAGGGCATGCAAGGAGAAGTACATTGCCATCGGGGCAAAGGAAATCGCCGCGCGGAATGCGAAAGGGACGCTTGGTTGCTGCTACGGCATTCCAAAGCACAAGGATGTGTCTAGGTGGCGGCCGATTTCACCATCCTTTTCCGAACCAAGCGTAAGAGCATGCAAGATTGTCTCTAGAGCTGTCAACTTTCTCCTTTGGAGTCTTCCCCCTGCATCTCACTTCAACCTCAAATCCACGTCACTGCTCAAAGGGAGGATTGTAGCCATCAACAAGCGTGCATCAACAATGAAGAATGGAATTATGCTAGGTGCCTGTTTTGACGTCAAAGAGATGTTCACCAGGCTACCGCATAAGTCAATTTTGAAGGCAGTTGAATGGGTGTGTGGTGTGTTTATTGGGCGAGGGCACAAAAGCGTGTGTGTTAACAGGACTGGGAAAGGGGCAGGCTTTTCCACAAGCTTCGGGGAGAAAGGATGGGTTAACGTTAATTTCTCTCTGATTGTGGAGTTCGTTCCATTTGACTTAGAGCATACATATGCAAGCGCTGCTGGCAAGATTATCAGACAAACAGTAGGAATCCCTATGGGTAAGAGCTCAAGCCCAGCGCTTGCATGCCGGTTGTGTGCATACAATGAATGCATGTTCCTTGGGTCTATTGGAACAGATCGCAGGTTTTTTTCTGGTATCAGGCTAGTTGATGATGTTAGCATCTTCGTGCTAATGCCGAAACAGGATGATGGTACACTGGAAAGAGCAGGTTCTTTGCTGGAGAAATTCCAGTCCTCCTACGATTCGAACCTATCCTAAGTTAGGACTGACGAAGGTACGGGTAAATGGGACTTTCTCGGTTGTTCCATGGTTTGCTATGTCACCCCCCCTAGAGTTGAATGCGTGGCCACAACCAAGAACCAGGGTTTTGTCTGGAGTAAGAAGCCCATTTATATCCAATCCGTCAAAGACTTCCGGTCTTTTGGGCCGACACAGTTTAAAAAAGCTGCAGTTAAGTGCCAGCTGCATAGGATTGCTGCCCACTCCTCAGACCATAGGGGAGTGGGCGTGACGTTGCTAGCGTTCAGACGGGAATTGCGGATGAAAGGGTTTCCGAAACATTGGTTCTTCAACACTCTTCGGGAAGTATCTGATAAAGGCTACGTGGGGTTTGAAAAATGGAGGGAAATTCTAGAACTTGGACTAGGAACAGGGAATAGGCTGCCTAGATACGGCCGCACGATTGATCTAGTGATAGAACCAGCAGGCCCGGAGTAGCCTGAAACAGGTCAGGCCTGAGAACGAACAGGGATGGCTTATGGGTACCACCCTTTTTTCTGACTCTTGCACACCCCCTTCACCCTCCCAGTCTTTTCGCTCCGAAGCAGCGGTCTGTGTATGTTGTCCCTTGCGCACCTCTCTGAAACGCCTTTCCTGTCTTTTCCATGGATACCGAGATCTAGTATCCTACAGATATCTCTCCAGTCGGTTCTGTAAGTGCCCTGACACTCGGACCGTCGTCCTCGAGCCATACCCTGCTATTCTCCATATCCGTGTCGCCTACCTGGAATCCAAAGTGATGTCACATCTCCCTTGCCTGCGCAGAACTTAGCCTTGTCTCTTCTCTTCTCCAAGCCACGCTTTCGCCCTTCTCCCGCCCAGCCATGCTGACCTACACCTGATTCCTCTAGGCCTTCTCAGTTCTTTGTCCCCCTGCCTGCGCTCCTACGTATCATCTTCCCCTGCTATGGAGTCTCTTCTTGTCTTTTGCCTGTCCTCTTCCCCACGTTCCTTACTGTACTACCTGTCTCTTACACCGCTGTTTTCCCACCCCTCTCTGTGCTCTGTGTTTCCCGGCCACCCGAATGAACTTCGGGAAGAATGCGAGATTCGAATGCGTGAGACAGGCCATCGACGGGTTCGCGGTAAAGAAGGCAGTAAAACTCCTATTTAAGAGTACGTACATGACTGTGAATGACGCGCTTCCTCATTCTGCTCCTGATGATGACCTCAGTCTGGCGATGAGGTCGAAACCAGTCGAGCAACGCCGGAGCTTTCATGCTATTACTCGTTCCATTTTTTCAATGAAAGTCGTTTGAAGCGCTCTATTCCGTGTTATCTCTTCCTCCCCTTTCCCCTATTTTTCTCGCCTTCTCTCTCTCTCTCTCTCTCTCTCTCTCTCTCTCTCTCTCTCTCTCCTTTTTCTTCCTTCTGTACGGGAGATCGTTGGCTCTGTTAATGAGCAGGCATCGTACATGGAGAACTTGTCGGCTGATCCTGTGGGTCACTGAATGTCGATTACAAGGGAATCTCCACTTGGCATTGTGCTGCGTCACAAGGCTCCTCACATCGACTGAACAACGTTTGCCTCAGGGTCACATCGAAATTCTTTACCAAATTTAAAATAAAATAAAAATAATTTTTACTTTTTTTATTTTTATTTTTTTTGGGCCCGGCCGGGCAAGTGGTCCCAGGGGCCAAGTCCCACATACACCATTGAGCCAGTTCAACGTTGAACTAGCTCAACGTGTGTGACCCCACGCGACGTCTTAGTGGAGGGTTATTAGATGAAGCCAATCTTGCAAAGCATTTTAGGTTTTCTTGATGCTGGTTTTTCATGGATCTGTTGGTTTTTCGATGCCAGAACGATGCTGGCCGGTGCTGGGGGATTGCCCTGTAACCTGTTGATAGCAGGAGCATGAGGCCTGGTAGAGATCTGGGGATGCTTTGGGCCGGGCATTCCACCGGAAAGCCAAGGGTTGCTGTCGGGACGACGCTGGCCGGAGCTGGGGTGAGTCGTGTTGCCCTGTAACCGTAGGGGCAAGAGGCCTGGGAGAGCTCGGCAGGGAATAAGACAGTGTTAGAAAATTTTAGAGTGTTTTGTGGGGGGTTCCAGGGGTCCTGAGTATTTGAATGACTTTCAGTAATTGTTGCTTGTGTAGCCTAGTAATGAGTTGGCAGGTTAGCATCTATTTGGAGTGTTTTCTTAAACTTTTCCTGAACTGTTCTCATAGTTCTTAGACTGTTCTTAGCCGAAGCCAGGTAATGGCCCTGGTGTTTCAAAAAAGAAAAAGAAAAAAAAGAACAATCCCTAGCCCTCCCTGTACCAGGACATTACATCTCAGAGACGATGCCATCATAGCCACCATCCACCATAGCTATCCTGTTCTCACCACCTGGACTAAACCTGGACCCATAGGTTGTCATGACAGCACCCCCCAGTTTGCCACTGGATTGTCTTCCTCCCTCGACTAATCCCCAGATCTCTCTACAAGGCCTCACACTCCTGCCATTTGCAGGTTACAGAGCAACGCCCCAGCTCCGGCCAGCTTCGTTCTGGCTTCGGCATACCAGGAGCACAGAACAAACCAATTATGTAGATATCAGCCTGGATTCGACCACAGAGCCTAGATTGAACCTTTAGAGTTTAAACTTTCAACTACAAAAAATTCTTTCAATTTTTGGAATTTTCATCCTTTTTTTTTTTGTTTGTTTCCCTTTCTTGTTTGTCTGTGTGCTGGGGCTGCCTGGGAACTCACCTGCAGCTCGCGCCCTGCTGGGTGATTGGGAAGGAAGCACACAGTGTACCTGTCCAAGTCCAATCTGTAGCACCAAGCAGGAGGAAGAGGAGAGGAGGGGGAGCGGTAAAGCCTTAGTGAACAACCAAAGGTGAGACGCCACTCATAAAGGAGAAGACGGGGGAGGAAAGAAAGGAGGAAGAGGAGAGGAGGGGGAGAGGAGGGGAGGAGAGGAGGAGGGGGGTAGGAGGAGGAGGAGGAGAAGAGGAGGGGAGAGGAGGAGGAGACAGAAGCAGGGGTAGAAGAGGAGAGGAATCACATGATCGCAGCCCCTTAGCGCAAGTAAATCAGAGATTCGAACAATAATGAGTGAACAGCGAGAATTCCTGTTGCGGGCGTCCCTACACCGCGTTCGGCTGTGTCCGGACATCAACAAAAAAACTCAGGGCATACTCACAGTAGGACTTTTTTCTTTTTTTTCCTCTTTTCTTTCTTTCTTTCAGTGTTCGAAAAGGCAACGGCCTGGAGATATCATCATTTTACTGACCGGCCAATGATTTATTCTTTCTGGTCGTGTGATTGAATCTGGATTCGAAGTTGGGTCTGATTCATATTTCAACAGTTCGTGGGGGTACCAACTGAGCCAGGCCCGCTGGTCTAGGACTCTTTTTCAACTGAGCTCTAGATCTAATTACGGCCAGATACATCTGGAGATGGACGTAAATACAGTCAGATACATCCGTGGAAAGTCCCAGTAGTGTGAGTGCACCTGGCCGTAATCACACTCAGATGCATCCATGAAAACTCAAAGGTCCCTCCTTTTACTCAGGGCATACTGACACTTGCACCTTTTCTTTTTTTCGTTTTCCTAATGTGTGTCATCCTTGCTCAGGGGCAATGCTAATCTTCTTTCTCCATATCATTCCTTTTTTTGACCTTTGTCCCGAAGGACTCACTTGGACGTTTTTGACTCAGCTCTGGACACAATTGCAGTCATATGCATCCATGCCCTGCCGTAATTGCAGTCGGATGCATTTTGGAAAGTGCTATTCCGAGGATACCCTCAGACAGCCTCTGAACCATCGATCTCAGTATCAGATCTCAAAACCCCTTCAAAATCAAATAAAATAAGATTAAAAAAAAAAAAAAAAAAAAAAAAAAAATCTAATGGACGCTGCTATTAGAACCCTTCTTTTTTTGTATTTTTTTGTCTTTTTTTTTTACAAAAGCACAGATGCAAGGAAAATGAGCGAGAGCAATAGACAGAGAACCAAATCGCAATATCACGCTGTAGGCCAGATAGTCGTGTGCACCGAGCAGAAAGTAGAATGCACAGAGATAGATACAAGCCAAATAATAGCAATATACAATGAACTCAAAGGTCAATGTCGACACTCTCTCGGCACCACCAACATAGCATCCAATGTCGCTCTTCTCGATTGCCGCTCAGCTTCCTGCCTACCCTACTCAGCACCTACTCTATCCTACACTACGCCATGCAACAGGAGTCGTTTCAAGCTGAAGACCAGTGCACGTGATGAAGTCCCCGATGCAGACTGCCGCATACACCAGGTGCATGTCTCTTCTCTCTCCCCTCTCATATCCTCCTCTCCCCCGCATGTGCGCCCCTGTGCCCAAGGACCACGATCGCCCACACCAGCATGCGCCCATGCAGCCCGGCTATGGCCGCCGTGCGCCCGCTGCCTCTGCAGCGCCCATCACCGCTGTGCGCCTGCGTGCGCCCTCCAGCCTCACTCCCTACCGGCTTCACCTGAATAGAGTGCCCGGTCATTATCGCTGCATCTGGACTGTGAAATGGCCCAAATACAGCTATAATGACCAAGAGTTATATTCGGGCGAAAACGGTAGCGGCCTCTCAGCGCTCCAATCCATCAGAGCACTGGCGCTTGCAGCTCCCAGGCCAGAATGTGTTCTGGCTGGGCGCTCACTTTCCTTTATGTGGAAAGTGAGCCCCGCTCCTGGTGGGCCCTGGGCCCGGCGGGCGTGTGCCCAGAGTAGCTTCACCTTGGGCCAATGTGTCTGCGCCCGGGCCCATTCAGACAGTGGCCTGGGCCCACAGGAGTTAAGCTGCCCAACTGTGCGACGTGGCTGCTGCCACTCGCCGCATTCTCATCGGCTCACAGGCCACATGCCACGTCGCTGCCTGGATTTTTTTTCATAGGCCGAGAGCGTCTGGCTACGTCCCTGCTGAGAAGATCCCTGAGGCTCACGATGTTGTGCTCCCACTGGACGTGGGCTCTGTAACCAACGTGGCTGGCGCCCCAACATGCAGAAATGACAAAAATAAGGCCTCGTATCAAAATGCAGGCCCGACCTCACTTTTACTTAGGGCGGGCACAAGGCTTGCTTGGGACCCCCCCCTGGCTGTCGGGTGCTGCGGCCAAAGAGGCCTCTCCGAGGGCTCATTCCTCGCACAGATCTGTTTATTGCAAAAATGGGACGGAGGCCGGGAATCCGTCCACAAACAACCCGGAAAAGAGGAAACACTGGGATAATTAATTACCCCGCTTAGGTGCAGGCGATGGGCTTATTCTCCAGCAGCAACAGAAATGGCCAAAACGAGACCGCTGTCCACATAAGTCAATCAAAAGCGGGAAAACAAAATTGAAAAAAAATTGCAAGCAGAAAGACAGGCACTCCTCTCTCCTGCAACTATTGCCTAGAGTGATTCTCCTCCTCCTCCTCCTCCTCCTCCTCCTCCTCTTCTCTTCCCTCCTCCTCCTCTCTTCCCTCCTCCTCCTCTCTTCCCTCCTCCTCTCTTCTCTCTTCCCTCCTCGTACTCCTCACTTGCCTCCTCGTCCTCTCTTCCCTCCTCCTCCTCTCTTTCCTTCTCCTCCTCTCTTTCCTTCTCCTCCTCTCTTCCCTACTCCTCCTCCTCTCTTCCCTCCTCCCCCTAACAAACAAACTGGACCATATCTCAAAAACCCTCTTGTGACCTGTCAATATAGGACTAGCCACTCAGCTCTCTGTACATAAATCATTAATAAAATCTCGAGGAGATGCGGCTCTCTGTACATAAGTCAAATGACTCAATTCTGAAGGAGAACGATGGGTATGCTTCTCGATTGCAGCTACTGCCTATTGCATTCCCACCTCCTCCCTCTCCTCTTCTTCCTCCTCCTCCCCCGCCCTCACCCCTCAGAGTGCACCCACCTATCCCTGCACCTCCTCCACTCGGCCTCCAGTTGGTATCTGGGGGCCCACGAGAACTCCTCCTGGAACTACAGTCAACTACTATCGTCCCCTGACCACAACCCACCCTCACATGAATGTATCGGACCTGAAAGGTAACTTGTATACGTTCAGAATCAGCATGCGTGGTCCAACAGCTTGCACTTGTCGTGCATGCTAGAGCTCGGTGGATGAACCCATCCATTCTATATGATTCTCCTGCAACTCCTCCCATTCTCCCAATCACGAGTATGAACTTGTGAGAATGAATCAAGCCACATCCTTGCCATGTGTTCATTCTCTTGCCGTTTTTCGTCTAACTGCATCTGCAGGACCATACAGCAACCCCCATCATCTGCACCATACCATATCCCATGGGCAGAATGAGTCCTTTTCCTTCTGTATTCCATTGAGTTTTTTTTCAAGCTATCCCATTCAAATGAGCCCTTCAATGGTGTTGATGTAGAACGATGCCTCCAAAGGATCTCTCTCTCTCTCTCTCTCTCTCTCTCTCTCTCTCTCTCTCTCTCTCTCTCTCTCTCTCTCT
>BFEA01000379.1:780328-811548 GCA_003427395.1 Chara braunii
GGCGATTTTTAATTCTTATTTGGCTGAGCCAAATGACTTGAAAATTAATAGGCATGTACCTCACGTCATAGAGAAGTCGTAAAACAAAATTCAGAAAAAAAGCATTATTTTTAGGCCCCGAAATAATTTTTGGCGGGGGTCGAACGCCGTCGGGTTTGGGCCCCTTACGGGACCCTGAACGCCCGAACGTACGGAGGTCCGCCCGGGGGCCTCCGTACGTACGGGCTGGTAACCCTCGGGGCGGCAGACAAATTTTCCCTTTGGTTTTTGAATTGCTGTATCTTGAATTGAATGATAATGTTGAGGCCGGGGACCTCACAATTCTACCCGGGGGCTAGGTCCCACAGTCTCCCACTTACACGAATTACGCGATATTGACCGTAGATAGCAAAGATCAACGGCCAGAATTTCTTAATCCGCGCAAGTGGGACCTTGCCCCGGGTACTGAGGACAATACTCAGCTTAGGCTTGTGCTGGAAAACAGGTCCAGCGTCCTCTCAAAATTGCGCTTACCACTAAGCAAAGATATGAGTGGTAGTGGTGGTAGATTGCTGGAAAGCAGGTCCAGCATCCTTGTTCTACAAAGAAGAGTAAATCTGTCAACTAAGGGCTCAGTTCCTCAGTGGAAGTTATTTCCTCCCATAATAGGCGAGATAGGAAAACCCTGCCTGTTGGAGTTCTTCCTGCCCATTGAAACAGATACTCCCACTGTCGTGTTTGTCTTGAAGGATTGCAGTCATTCGCTGCTCGATTTTGTTTGAACTTCCCATATTCTGCAGGAATCAGTGTTTGCACATAATATCTGAATTTGTTCGTCAAGACTGGCTGAGCTGTGCTCGTCCCTTTGAAACGCCCATCTCTCCTTGCCAGCCATAACAACCAGAAAGCAATGGTGTGACACCCAACCTCACGCCCAGCACGACTTCCTGATCGGAGTGGAGTGTGGGCCTGGAAGTGCGAAAAGGGGTGTGCCAAGGATTTTTGGGAAAGTGGGGGTGGAGTCTCAGATCAGAACTGAGATCTCCTGTGGCAGGGTTTTTCGGGGGCACGGGTGCAATTTGGCAGAGAGGGCGGACCACTTCTGGTCATAAGGCAGATGGCATGCGCGGGTCATTTATGGTCATGCGATCCATCTGTGTTGGGGACGGCGGTTCATCGAAAGATCCCTTCGGGGTGGGCGTGATCCCGATGAGTCGGGTCGTCGGTTGTCGCCACGTGGCACCGATCGTCGTACGTTCTGGTTGGGCCCTCGCGGTCCCGAGGCTCTTTGGTTGCCGCGTTGTCGGCAATTTCCGCAGGGCATGCTTGGCAAGTAGGGGGCTATGGCTGTCCACGGGATGACCGAGAGTTGGTGATACGGAAGAAGAAGACGGAAGAGAGGGAAGTTAGTGGAGATAACGACAAAACCAGGGGAAATAAAGTAGTGGGTGTGGTCTGACGTGGGGAAATTAGAGCACCGGGGGTCGCTGGTTGTAGCACAATGGAACTCCCTAGGACACAGGCGATTCTCTGTTAGGCAGGGAAATCTCTGTCGGAGGTTCTCCTCTATCCAAGGGGGGAAGTATTCCGGGTCGTACAACGTCTCTGAGCTCTCGGAGTGTGTCATTATGTCATCGCAGAACTGCGAGATTCCTAAGGGTGTGTCTTCGCCGATGGCGAGCATGTGCAGGCAACGCGAATCGGGTCGCGCTTACACGTGTTCACACGAGATGATGGCTTCGTTGCTGACGCGGAATGGCCACCTTTAATCAGGCAATATCCCCGCAATCGTTAGCCTTGTTATGCGGGGTTTGGTCGTGAAACGATGCGCGGGGACACGTGTAAGTGTGCAGAGTAGATCGTACTTATGCGCGCCCGTACAAGGCGTTCGCTCAAAAAACGGCTACCCGGTTATCTAATCACTCCGAAATTTTCGAGCATGCAGTATGCAACAACCACAACAGCTCAATCAAAAGATAACAAAAATGGAAACAACACTGATGACTACGCAAAATTCCTACCCTATTCACAAGTGCATCAGGGAACGAAGCAAAGGCAAGGATTAGACATAAGGACAAGCAAACAGACACAACATCCATTCATCCATTCACACACCATATCCGAGATGGAGATCACGAAGACAAGTGGGAGCGAAAAACCCAGTCACGATTCTGAAAAACAGAAACGGGCGAATCGCCCTGAACCGAAATCAAAATTTATATACACGACCAGGGAGGGAAAAAAGATAAAGAAACAACAAATCCGCGTCCATCAACCTCAGCTCCCTCTTCCTCTCTCTCTCTCTCTCCGATGCGAACAGTCCGTCGTCGCGCACCAACCCACGAAGCCGTCACCCCGCTTAGTCCTCCAGCACCCGTCAGGTTCGCCCGCGCCCACAGTCCGTCGTGGCCCGCGTCAACCCCGCACGTTTGGCACCAGCTCGTCGGGCCGCCCGACTCCTGCCCTACTCACCTCTTACTTCGTCCGTGTGTCGACCCTCTCTGATCGCGCAAGCCCGAGCTTCCAACAGCTGGTTAAGAGAGCTAACTAATCGCGCAACCGGAATTTATAGCGTGCATGCATGCGCGAAGAACACGAAATTACAAGAACTTAGAAAGAAGATTAGAGAGGGAGCGTCTGCGTTCTACATGATCGGGCCGCAGCGTGGGGGACTTTGCCCCTCTCCACGCATCCATCCAATCGTGTAGCCCGCGGGTGGGCTAGTCATCACAAGAAGAAGCGAAGGCGGGAAGAACGAAGCACAAGATGAAAGATACAGTTACAATGGCGCCTGCCCAAAATTACAGTTACACACACGATTTAAGGCGCCGACTAATCAGAGTTTAGTTGCAGCCGCACGAAGAAGCGCGTAAGCAAAAAGCGTCGCGCGGCCCAGATGAAATTCCTAATTACAAAATTCCTAAATTCCTATCTAACACAGACAAAGGCGGAAAGCACAAATTCCGAAAGGAAAGTCCGAAATTCCGAGAATCATCGAGGCTCGACAAAATTCGAAAAAGAATTCAAAAAGAAAATTCAAAAAAGAACGAGGCAAATTCTCGCGCAATATCCGCGCCCAAATTCCCAAAACTGAAACAAAAGAAGCGATGTCATCAGTTATTAATCGCGCGTATGACAGCGCGCCAACCATTCAATCGACCAATCAATCGCCCGTCCCGGGACACGCCTTGTTGCGAACTCAGCCATCCGAAAAGAATCGACGCAAAAGACAAAGAAGCGAGGGTACTGATGCAATTTCCCACCGATCCCGATCTCCCGTAATTGGCCCAACCTTCCCAGCTTAGGACCCCTCATTGCAATCGCGCAGAAAATCGCGCGCTATAGAAAGTGGTTCGTCACAATGGCGCGAAACTTGAGTGCTAATATGCCGTTTCCTGTCGCAGTAGTTGTATCAACTATGAGTACAAACTTCTGGTTCCACAGGTTGGAGTCCCTGTAAGCCGATCTCCACAAGTCTTGGACCCATTCCCAGAATCCGCGTGCCACCACACATTCCCACTATAGGTGCGCCGAGGATTCCACTCTGGGGTAAGGGCACTGATCGCAAAATATGTTAATCTGCATTCCCTTCTCTAAGCACCATTCGGTTGTGGGTATGCAGGAGTGCATATGCAGCCATTGCAGTCCTGCCATTCTAACTTCTGTAATTCCTTGAATCATCTGACAATAGAGAGGGAACCAGGTAGAGGCAAATGTAACAAAACTCATGGTCGGGGATTTCTTGTTCCAGGAGAGCCAGGAATGAACAGTTAGAGTTGAGGATTTGGATTGCAAGCTATATCCTACTTTTGGTCTGTAGCTTTTTACTGATATCGTTTCAGTTTCCGCTGTCTCTGCAGTTCTGATCCATTCCACACGTGTGCAGTTGAGTTGTCCTTCCCCTAGTACGAGGGGGGGAGGGGGTTATTGCGCCTCGTTTGATGTAAGCCTGTAGAGGAGAGAGAGGGTTGCAGTTTAACGGGCCGACCTTGTCTGTCCTTTATCACGAACACAGATTCACGTTGTGTCTGGAGATGTTCACCCTGAGTATCCCAGAGGTCTTCCATGAAAGTTATGTCTTCCTTATTCTCCAAGATGTGGATGACGGACCCGTGTTGTACGGAATCCTCCCACTATGAATCCTCAAACCAACCGTCATCCTCCTCCATCAAGTACAAGAGCGCCGGAACAACTTCTAATATGAAGTCTCTGTGAGTCTAGACATGTTGTAAACCCCAAAGCTGCAGCTAATTTCCTCAAGTGCTTTCCAACGTTTATGTTCTTTGTCCCACAAATATTCAATGGGCCAGATCCCTCTCTGTAGCCATTTCCTGGCAAAGTTCCCTGGCAGTGTGGAGACTTCAAAGACTCTACCCGTCGGGCTTCTGATTGTTGGGTTCTCATATAGGCACGTTATTAGTACTTCTTCAGTTGAGGCCGGTTCCTTGATGCATGAGGGAGACAACTTGGACCAGGCCCTAAGAATTGGGCCCCATGTTGGTGACTTTGTGTTTCTGAGTAAGGGGTGGAGGAGCATGCAGCCCCATATTGCTTCTTCCTCAGTAAGATTTCATTCAGCTGCTGGAATGGCCAATGCCAATCGTACCCAGGGAATGGTTGGATGTGCCGTGAGGAGCCTAACGGGCCATTTAGATTGGAGTGCTCTATTTTAACTATTAGGTCGATCACTCCTAACCTCCCATTACATTTCTTCTCCGTGATTCTCCACCAAGCCAACTTGGATATACATGAAGGTAAGTCTGAATCCCCTTTCCAAATGTACCTAGATAGCAATTGGTGAATCAATTGCACCGACGTGTTAAATAACTCTCTAAACGAAACGATATACCATACTACGTTGGTCACCATTGCTCTGCCAAAGAGGGATAGAGATTTTCTTTTTGACCATTTTGGGCATGCGTTTCTGATGCGCTCATCCACTATCGAGTCTTGGACCTTATTGCAGTGAGAAAAGGATACCAGAATACCTAGGTATCTTTCCGAATTTGTGTTGGTTAGTGTCCTGATGCCAATGTCTAATGCCAGGGGTTCTCCATTTGGAATCAGAGCTACAAATTTCTTCCAGTTGAACTTCGTTTCAGATGTTGCTTCATAGACTGTGATGCATTGCCTGAGTGCATTTAGGGGGGTTGGGGAGTTTTCAGCAATCGCAGAGAAGTCATCTGCCAATGCTGAAACCTTTAGCGAGTATGACGGGCTTAGGGGGAGACCTCTAAGTTGAGGGTGAGTTCTGACCATGTTCAACAAAACCTCCATTTAAATTACAAATAGGGAGGGTGCTAGAGGGCACCCTTGTCGTAATGAGCGTGAGATAGTGAATGGTGCAGAGGTGAGATCATTAATCAATACTTTGCCTTGCGACCCGATGTAAAGAGTGCGGAACTATTTGATGAAATTACGGCCCACTCTCACCCTTGTTAACATGGCTCGGACAAAATCTCAGTTGACCCTGTCGTATGCCTTCTCAAAATCTATGAGAATAACTGCTACATGTGCGTTTCTTGATTTAATCAGTTCCATAGCTTGTGAGATTGTCATGACATTGTCCAACACTTGTCTTCCAGGAACGAAGCAGGATTGATCAGACACTACTAGTTTCCTCATCAGATGTGACAGTCTTCTTGCCATGGTTTTAGCTAGGATTTTGCTAGCTACATTGAGGAGGGAGATGGGACGCCAGTTCTGAACGTCTCTCTTGTCCCCCTTTTTATATAGCAAGGTAATGATTCCTTTCGTGGTTCGATTGCCCAATTACGATACTATTAAAGATTCTTACCATGTCAAGACCCAAAATGTTCCAGAACATGTCGTAGAACTCGCCAGGAAGATCATCGACTCCTGGGCATTTGCCTTTGGCTATACTTTTTAAGGCTTCTGTCAGTTTTGTGAGTGTAATGGGAACTTCCAATTTTTTTCCCCTCTTCCTTAGAGAGAATGCGTTGTGTAGAGCCTCACAAAAAGTTCTCCTGCGCTTGGACCACGACAGGGTCACCCGGTTCCTTCTCCGATGTCAAGAGGACCTCGTAGAAGGATCTTACGTACTGTAAGATCTGATGTGAGGACCTAGCCATTGGTTCGTTCAGATTGAAAGGGGGGGTCATTTCGAACATCGTGGAGGAGGTTTGTCCTCCTCTGTCTGGTTTCAAAGTGTTCTTAGTCATTCTGTCTGCTTCAATTATTTTACTTATTTGTCTGTATTTTTCCCATGCTTCGTGTTTAACTATTTGTTCTTCTTTCCATTCTTGCATCCATTTCGCCCGACGCCTCAACCATACTTCATCTGAGAAGGATGTGAATCCTAAGTTTGCCTCTGCTTTTTCGATGTTCCTTTTGTATCGGATATCTCTCATCCTCCTGTTCACGACTTTGATATGAGAGAATAGGTTAAGATGGTCTGCTATGAGGTGAACTCCTTTGTCTGGTCATTCCCCTCGACTGTTATATAGGTCTGTAAAGCTCCTTCATTCTTCCCAAAATTCCACAACTCAGTCACACATACTCGAATCTTCAAATATGTGCACACTGAGCCTGAAATAGTCCCTACCCCTTTCCAATGATGCCCTAGTGTTCAATGCAATTGAGACCGGCTTATAATCCGAAAGGTTTCCTGTTAAGATATCTGCTTGAGAGATCGGGGGCATCATCTGCTCATTGACGAAGATGACATCCACCCTTCTTCTTGTTCGTTTCCCCGTTTCCGATTTGTTATTAGAGACCCATGTGAAAGCAATCTCATCAAAGTGAAAGGATCGATAGGGGTCAAAGATATTATTCTCTGCTAGCAGCTCACACAATGCCAATGACTCCAGAGGATGTGATAATGGAGTGGTGGAGTCAAGGTTTGGGTTAGGGACCGTGCTCCAATCCCCCCCAATAATGATATGATCAGTTCTGGGAATTACGTCGTTGAGGGAGTGGATAAATGAGATTTTGTCGGTGTGTTAGAATGCGGCATATACTGACATGATTCCCCAAGTACTTCTGTTGAGGACCAGTGTCATTTTTACCCATTTTCCAAAAGGGTCAAAGTCAATACTCGAGATTGTGCATGAGAGAGATTTATGGACTAGAATACCATAACCTCCCTTTGTCCCATCAGCCGGGGTCCATACTTGGGGCCCGCTTCACCAGTTCTTGAGTTCATTTATCTTGTCCGTGTCTAGTTTGGATTTCTGGATCAAGATAATTTGTATTCTCTGCTCATGGATCCAGGACTTTAAGCGGGGTTTCTTATATTTTCGATTTGTATCCACCAAACCACGGACGTTCCACGATGCTACCCTGATTCTATTGTCCACTTCTTACTGCGTGCAGGTTGCCAGATTGGATCCTCGAGTCTGCTGAAGGGACATGTGGTCCGCTAGGCTGTAGCTGGTCCCAAGTGGTTTTGAGTGCGTCACTCATGAATTTAAAATGCAATTTCATGTCTTTGGGGAGGAGGTCATTCACATATGTGATGACCTCCGCTCTGCTGGGAGACAGAATCAAGGGAGAGGTCATCACATATGTGAATGACCTCCCCTTTGATTCTGTCTCCCAGTAGAGCGGTGTGCCATTCCTTGTTGTTTTTAGCCTTGAACCACGCGATCGGGACCCAATATAGCCCTTTCTCTGTAAATTGAAAATTTGTGCCTAGTATCAGGGTGGCATCCAGACATACCAAGTGGACTGTATAGGTGCATCCCGATGCACCAGTCTTCAACACAGTGATCATTGGGAGATGGGGGATTGGGCGAACGTAAAACTTCTTATCCAACATTCTTCTTGCCATTTCCAACATGGGGCCCGGTTCTGGTGGGGTCTGCATGGAAAGGGAGGGGATCTGCAGGTCTCCTTTTTTATCAGAGCGCAGCAACAGTTGCAGACCCTGAATACTGTTTTTGAGAATTAGTGGTATAGCCACATAATTACGGAGCTGCATTGAGGGAGAAAGGGTCCCGACCATGTGTTCTGTTATCGCACTCTTGTCCCCGTTGTCGCTCCTGGGGCGCTTTGGGGAGGAAAGGGAGTGTTGTCGAGACAATACACCTGGATGGATAGCCAACCTATGCTGGTCTTGTTGAGAGTCGGAAGCTGGAACCATGTCCACTTCCGAGTTCAATGTTCCGGAAGCTGGATGATTCAAGTCGACTTGTTGTTCTTTGTCGAGAATTGGTGTTGCCGGAAGGGTTGCTCTCCACGCCGTGGTTAGGACAGTGGTCAGTGCCCAAGCCGGGTGCAGAACCCCCGGGGTTTCCTTTGGAACCGCCTTGTGGTCGCAACTTAGATGGAGAGGAGGGGCGTGTGTTTTGTCCCCTCCCCCCTGAGCCTGTAGTTACTAAAGGCGCGGCGCGTTAACGGGGAAGCGTCGCGGCCGATAGTTGGACCAAGTACTGGTTTGTTTTTTCTGGTGACCACAAGCAGTCGGTCGTGCCTGCGTGCTTTTCCATTGTACATACGTCACTGTTCATGAGACCGGTCATGAGCTTGAACCCTTTGATATCTAGCATTTTATTCTTCTTTTTTTTTTTTGCGGAATCCATCCAACTATTAGGAGACCTGAATAGGGGTGCGCTAGGAGAATTGATGAGAGGATGGGTAGGGAGGCAGTCTCACAAAAAAACGGAATAAACTGATGGCTGACTGAGATTGCAACTATTGTTTGTGCATGGAACTAGGTCTGTACAACAAACTGGGCCAAAAAGAAAAAGAAAAAGAAAAAGAAGAAGAAGAAGAAGAAGAAGAAGAAGAAGAGACGGATGAAGGGAATCCGAACACTAATCCGAGCGCTAATTCGCCTGCACTGAGCGCCGCTTCGGCGGCGCCTAACGTAATAGGGAATTAGGGCTAAGATTAACGCTTACCGCCATCTCCACCGTGGAGGCGGAAGTATTGCTGCTGACTCTGATGGAAATGTGATTTCTGAAATGCTATCGTTCTGCCTTAACCTAACCTCGTCGTAGGCATTGATTAGGAGTGGGTGAATATCATGGAAGATTGGTGGTCAACGTCTCAGCCATAGCTGGAGGTGCCTTCCGACGCTTCCGTGTAAGAATGCTTCCTCGACAAATGTTGGGTAATCTCTTCAGAGCATATGTTTGAACGCCCATATGATTAGAAGGAAGGAACCGAAAGGAGTTACTGTTTATGGAGTTTTTATTTTCATGCAACGATTATTTAATGTCAGTGTTAGCCACTGTTAGATGTGTGTGAGTAATTCCCGCCCTCAGTTTTTGATTTTTAACTCACGTTTGGCTAAGAATTTGAACATGACTCCAAGGGAAAAATTGCTTGTATTGTTATTTTACATGACATATATATTTTTTCCAAATTTTTCTAAGACTTTGTTTTTTTCTTTCAACTATTTTTTTATGTTCGCGTTTAGAGGGTTTTGAGCGCTAGTTCACATTCGGGCGAACATGCTAGGGTTTGCCTCTGAACGTGAACACGGTGCTACGTAGCTCTGAAGTTTTTAGATTTTTTTTTTTGTACTTTCCCGTGGCGGCCCCAGTTTAACTGTCACTGCTCTCGGCAAGGAGACTCGTGTTCCTAGCGAAGGTTGGTGCTGGGGTACAAAGGTTCGGGTTGGTTCCCAAAACTCTCCTGTAGTGCTAGCGCCCTACCGGCAAGCTTCCGAACCTGGGTTCCCCCAGCCCCGCCCCTATCAGACGACGACGCTCCTAGCCGACCTCGCAGAGTTGATGAATCTGACTCAGAAGCTTAGAGGCCCCTTATCTCTTGGATTCTTGCAATAGAGTTGGCGTGAATCTAGCGCAAGAGAAGCGATAGATCCCGCATCTTCCCTTTTCCTTTTTTCTGTTCTCAACCAACAACCGAGTCACGCATCGTTTCTTAGCCATAACAGAGTGGACTTTTGTTCATACCCCACACGTCGACACTGTTTACCCTTCGGATTCTCCTGTTTCTCCTTTGAGCCCCTCTGTTGGCCTTAAGTTTTGGAATAACCTCGGAATGAAGCGGGAATCCCACGTTTTGTCCTGGTGATTCAACCCTTGCCTAAAATCCTTGTCCACACCCCCAATTACTATGATCGGGTGTCCCTCGGTACGAAACACCGCATGGGGTGTGACCTTGGCAATTGTGTGGGGAATTCACCACTTCGGACTGCATCTCCATGGCCAAAAGTCCATGCTTGTGATGGATGACCGACCACTACTGTCGCTACGGAATAACACCGACTACAAGGGAACGCTAGGATGATGGGTCGTGAGACTGCAGGGTTATGTTTTCGACATTTGCCATCGCACCAGCGGCACCACCAAGCAACATGGAAATGCGGACGGGTTGACCCGACTGCAGCTGTCGAGAAAAAGCCCGAAGAGCGAGCAATCCATTCCGTGGAAGCCGACGTCGTCGTCGATAGAACCCTGGTACGGGGAAGTGAATGTCCTTCACAGGGGCATCGCAAATTGCGGTGATGGTGACAATTCCTAGAAATGGCAACTACTCTTTCCCCTCCTCCCTCCCCTGGCTCGTCTTCCCGTTTGTCTCCGCCTTGTTCTTCCTTGAGCCCCCCCGAAAAGAACTGCTTCTTTTGCACTCTGCCTATGGTGCCGAATAAGGATGATTCGCACCTGATGCCGCCTAGCTTCATTCTATGAATACAATGTAGCTAGTGCAGATCCACTCAAGCCCATGGGCTTTGTATCAGGTACCGGAGTGAAAAAGAGTGGGTCTGTCGCAACTGCAGAGTGAACCTGGTACCCACAGAGAAACACTATTTAGAGGCTAGGACGGATGACGGATTCCTGCCAAGTGTCCGACGAGCAGAGATTTGGACGGGCTGCTACGGCGATTGGGGGGTGATCCGTTGACGAAACTCACCAAAGCAGAACGTCGGAGAGTAACAGAGCGGGCTGATGCCTATCCCTGGCATGACTCATCATTATAGAAATAGAAGGACAATGATGATTTGGGGCCTAGCTGGCTGATGGTTCCCCACCCTTTAGCTAGGTTCGATTGGATATGAGCAGCACACGAAGAGGATGTGGTCCACTTTCTCGTGAAATACACTGAAAAAACCATTGAGAAAAACGGATGGCACTGATCGGGGATTCAGGACGATATCAGATTCATCGTCTATAATTGCCCGGCCTGTTCGGCAGACAAGGCGCTGGTTCAGATGCCCCGGATGATAGTGCCCACTAGAGTGGAATGTCCCTTCCAGAGAGTTAGCATCGATGCAACGGATATTAATGTACTGAAGGGGCCCGCGGACCAAGGCGAGCTGAATATCCTCCAAGTGGTCGTTGATCACTTTTCAAAGTGGATCGAAGCCTATCCAATGACTAGCCGAAATTCACTAGAGGTAGCCTTGTATATTGATCGTTTCTTGTGCATGCAGCTAGACGTAGAAGAGATCCACATGGATAATGGATCCGAATTCCAAAGGGAAGTGGAACGAGATTTAATACGGGCCGATGTTAAATTTTGTTACTCACCCGGGCATTGGCCGTAGTCCAATGGGTTGGTAGAAAATGCCAACCGCATGATTAAGATAGAGCTCGCATGCATCTATGTGTGTTGCCCGCTCTCTTTAAACCACCACTTCCCCCAACGTAAAAACAATTGGCTTTTCGGGACCATCGGAGGCTGGTAGCCCGGAAGAACCGGAGGTCGACGACAATTCAAGCGGATGTCGGCCTAAAAAGAAAAAAAAAAAGGCGCAAACTTTGACGATTTTTCACGCTGAATGAACCAAAAAATCTGCAACTTTGGGATCCCGTAGATTTTATCGTGATCTATTCAGGAAAAATATTTAAAAAATTAAAATAACATATTTAGATGGTGAAATACTTGCCGTGCCAATTCGGTGCATTTTCCATTCTTGCCACTTTGCCACCTACGGGCCAACGAAAAGTACTCCGTTCTTGCCACTCTGCCACCTGCGGGCCACTCTACCGGTTCACCACAATATGGTACCGGTAGCTCTCATCAACTTCGGTTACCGGTCCTCCAAATTTCTTGGTGGCGGAGGGAGTGGTGGTTTAATACATGACCATAGCTTTTTTGCCCCAGTAACAACTGTGTGATCAACGACACAGTGTCCCCGAACTTGCATTTTTTATTAAGTGGGAGGGAGTGGGGTGAGACTCATTGGGATTTGTATCGAGTCGAGATTTACTACGTTAAATGTGAGCGCGGGTAACTGCTCGTGCTCAACCCTCTCATCGATCCACTACAACACCCTTCCGCCCTTCCCGATCGTAGACGAAGACGGTATGTATTGTGATGCGTATGTGCCATGAGCGTGTTGTTGCAGGCCGGCCGGGTTCATTTATATAACTCGTCCAAGGCTTGCCACGTAGGGGGGAGTGGGTTTGTTCGGATTCATCGGTTTTCCTCCTCGCCCTTGATCTTGCCTTACACTGATTTGACGGTGCTGCCTTGGTCGGCGGTCCACGCCACGTGGCGGCCCCAGTTTAACTGTTGCTGCTCTCGGCAGGGAGACTCATGTTGCTAGCGAAGGCTGGTGCTGGGGTACGAAGGCTCGGGTCGGTTCCCAGAACTCTCCCGTAGTGCTAGTGCTCTACCGACAAGCTTCCGAACCTGGGTTCCCTCAGCCCCGCCCCTATCAGACGACGACGCTCCTGGCTGACCTCGAGGACTTGATGAATCTGACTCGGAAGCTTAGAGGCCCCTTATCTCTTGGGTTCTTGCAATAGAGTTGGTGTGAACCTAGCATGAGAGAAGCGATAGATTCCACGTCTTCCCTTGTCCTTTTTTTGTGTTGTCATCCGACAGCCGAGTCGCGCGTCACTCCTTAGCCACGACGGAGCGGAATTTTCATACCCTGCACATCAGCCCTGTTTACCCTTTGAATTCTCCTGTATTCCCCTTTGAGCCCGTCTGTCGGCCTAAAGATTTGGAATAATCTCTGAATGAAGCGAGAATCCCCTATTCCGTCCAGGTGATTCAGCCCTTGCCTAAAATCATTGGCCACGCCCCCAATTACTCTGATCGGGCGTCCCTCAGTACAAAAAGTCGTGTGGGGTGTGAGGTTAGCGCATTACATGCATGCTGCAACTTTTAGGGGTCGGTTGCCGGGACAAAATGGCTGGCGGCGCCAGCCAAGAGGAGCCTCGTGCTGCTCCATTTTTTTTGGCACACAGGGCATTTTGAGCCTCGGGAAAAAAAGAGGGTCGGGGGGTCGGCTGCTGGAGCAAAATGGCTAGCGGCACCAACCGAAAGGAGACCTGCCGCATGGGTTTGTTTCTTTTGGGGACTCTGGGCGTTTCAAGCCTCGGGGGGGCAGCTGCCCGAGGAAAATGCTGGCCAAAAGGAGGCCCACAGTTGTTCATTTTTCTTTGGCAAGCCTTGCCTCTTCGAAAACCCTGCAATCAGAGACGCGACTGACCTTCCCTTCGCAGTAACCAAATCAACAGGTAGTTTACTAATTTCCGCCTCAACTGGATGCAGCGGGGTATTTGGCTTATCCGCCGCATCTGGAATGAAGAAAGACAGACTTGGAAGACTGCTGCTGGACTGAGACCTGCACTGTCTCGGCTTCATCACATCCAGGACCATCTTTCTGCTCTGATTTTGGCTATCCCAACGGAATGGACTACGGTCCTCACTCATCCTGGGGACACATACAGGGAACAGCAATGGTTTAAAGCTCCATCTACAAGTACTACATTCTTCAGGGTAGACATAATCAATGATGATGGCTCAGTGGAAGCACCGGAATGGGCACACAGAGATTCAAGACTGGAGCAAATCAGGGATGCGAGGTGCGTTTCGCTCGATGGTACGGAGGAGGTCAGGGTTACACAGCAGAAGTGCAACAACTCCGCCTCCTTTTAGATAGTCATGCAAGCGGTCCCGATCAACAGCTGGAAGGTGGATGTGTCCAGAATTGGTTGGAAAATATCTGATGACGCAGGAGTATTGACAAAGGTCCCAATTACCGAGTACACTGCCAAAATAGGATATAAATTCCACTCAGAATCCCAGAATCTGATAGCAGGACTGTCAACTAACTGGAACCTTAGAGCGCCCTCACTCAGGCTACATTCTATCTCACAGAAATGACAGAAGGTTCTTGGACACTGAAACTCAGGTCCCCACCCTACTCGCCCAATATAAACAGGCATTGCGCCTGGAAACTGACATTTCGTTAAAACTGACATTTTTTTCTAAATTCACGAAAGTGGACTTAGTCAAAATTTCATTGTGGACTTAGTCAAAATTTCATTGCTCATCGGGTGAGAAAGTGGTTATCTCACTTTGTCCATCTGATGTACCTCAACGTAAAGTACCGTTAACATACATCCGATGGTCAGATCATCGGGAGTCGCCACGACACCCGATGATCTGATCATCCGACGTCATGGGGACAAAAAAACACTAAAAAATATTGTTTTTTGGTACGCTCAATTTCGTGAATTTAGACAAAAATGTCAGTTTTAACGAAATGTCAGTTTGGATATAACTGCTGACTGGTTTAAGGTTAGGAATAACTCCACGTCCACAGATCTGGCTCTTTCTCGCTTTCGGCAAAAGTGGTCATCCCCCTTCCAATGGGCAAGCATCTCTGATGAAGGTAAGTTAAATTACTCAGATCTACTATGGGATCACCTTGATATCAGAGCCTGAGCTTAGGCGTGAACCTCGACTTCAAATCAGTTTACCTGTTTTGCTAACAGATTCTACATCTTATTTCCTGAGGCTCCCCCTTTACAATAGATGGTGTTCTTGACAATGCCAGTTACATACATTTCTCCATGATTTCTGCAATTTCAGCGAAGTTACTAATCTGAAGGTATAGGAAAGTGTGTCAAAAAAAAAAAAAAAAAAAAGGAAATTGTAATCGGATAATGCTCTCGGTATGTTCTCCTGGGTAGACTGTGAGGACCCCGGCCTCAAGATTCTTTATAAGGGACGTTGGGCCCGGTTCCCGACACGTGCAGGTCCCCACGAATAGAATGGAGCAAATTAGAAAAAGAAAAAAGAAAAAAAAGAGGCCCTGTATTCCTCCAAAGAGACATCATTGAGGGCCTGTATTCCTCCAAAGAAACCTGAGGGGAGCACAAGCTGATCTTTCAAGATCAGCAAGGGTTTGTGACACGGTAGGGGCCTCGCTCCACCAGAACACTGTACAGTGTACACGCGTTTGGACGCTTTCTGGACTCTATACATTCAAAATGTTGGGCTGGTCGGAATGCATCTGGTCCAGAAAGCATCCAAATGAGTGAAGAGTGTTGTGTAGTAGAGTGAGGCCCTAGGTCCTGTAATACTTTTTTTTTTTAATAAAAAAACAAACTGATCTACATTCTCCTCTCAATGTACTCATCTTTTTTTTTTCCCCTTACCTATCTCACTCATCCTCTGGCTACTCTATGTATCGTACGGGGGAACACCAACCAAACCCGGATCTCTCCCAGCCCTTGGGGTAGGTTTGCACCATAGTCGTGGTGCGAGAGCAAGGCTTGTATCAGCCCCTCATCGCGGTGATAAGGCATTGCAGATGGGGAAACCGGAGATGCTAGTGTAGTGCACTTTTTGCATCAACCAATAGGCCGACGAATGTAAGTCCAGTTCAGCGTCAACCAACAGCCATCACAATATGTTCAGGTCAGCATTCAATCGCAGGAACAGAATCCCGCTGTCCTCCTGCAGCAAGCTCTCTGCAGTGACGTCAGCGACACTATCATCGACCCAACTTGGATGTGCCATGTCAGCAATACTCTCGCCAGTAGATAGGCCACGTCATCAGTGCTCTCAGAACCAGATATGCCATGCCAATGTTTGTTTCTTCCTTGTCTTCAGCGCTATACAATCAGTGCGTTTGGACCAAGAATGAAAAAGTTGGCATTTCGCTGAATTCGTTGGACGCTTCATTTTTAACTCGGACAGTGCTTTTGTGTTAGGGTTTAACAGTTTTTTTTTTTTTTTTTTCTTAGCCTACTTCTTTTTTTGATGTTTGCACTATGGGCCCATATCGTTTGTTTTTTTAAATTTCGGTGAATTTTGCACCGAAATTGCCGGCGAAAACGGTGAATATTTGGCCCCCCGTTAACCATCTCTCGGCATTACTGGTGATTCATTCCCTTACGGAAACCAACCAGCGAGTGCCACGTCAGCACCCCGTTCAGAGAGAGACACCGTGGCGATTTATTCCCTCCAGGGAACTGGCCAGCAAGCACCACGTCAGCACGAGCATATGGTGAAAACCACTCTGCCCGTGCCACGTCAGCACCTAATCAGAGAGAAACAATCATTGTGGTCTCGCGTCATCGTCGTCAACCAAGCAGCAATCGGCGAGATGAGGTGAGTTCGCTCCGATACCAAATTGTAATGAACCCAATCTCGTTTGTCCAGCAATCCCGCAAATCGAGAAATAGCAATGTCGCGTGATAATTGTCCCGGAATAATCAATCAGATGGGAACACAATGATGCACCCGATCTTCTGCTGCCACGTGTACATTTCCCATTCCAAGAGTAACCAGGCTAGAAGTGCGATGGGGGAGGAGAGACAAATAGTAAGAGAAGAGAGGAAGTAGAAATCATGTCCATCCTCTCCATCGGGCTCCTCCATCTCTGACACATCTGCAGTCTGATCACAATCTGACACGTGGAGAATGCAGCCCTATCTCCGAAGAGCGCACCTCCGTTGATGAACAGCGGCAGCAGCAGCGTCAAGTGAGACCAGGGACGTACACACAACGTCTCTCTTCACCCATACTCTCTCCCCTCTCCTCACTACCTCGCCGTCGTCAATGGCCGCAGCAATGGCCGACGTACTCTCTCTCTCTCTCTCTCTCTCTCTCTCTCTCTCTCTCTCTCTCTCTCTCTCTCTCTCCTTCTATCGCACATGGCTGGCGCCCATGAAACAGACTGGCGCCCGCTCCCAAACTCAGGTCTCACGTGCAGCAGTGAAGCCGCGAGGAACTCGCAAGACCGAATGCCCAAGTGGTGGTGAAATCAACTCTATATAGCATTGAATCGTGGTCACCAGGGCCAGCTTCAGTCACAATAAGCCCTGGATCATCCAGATGTCGTCGGTCCAGATGCAATTAGTCCCATTTCCTGGCTGGGCTCCATGTGGCCTTAATCTTCCTAAGCCTGCAGACCACTGTTAGATCAATCCCGATCGACGGCCAGAAAATTGTCTGTTGACTTTGACTTTTCGAATCTGGGCCTGGGTCCACGAGTTCACTGTTGTACTTACAGTCAAATGTCGGTCTAGCCTTTTCCCTCTGGCCTGTTTGGCCTGCCTCGGGCCTAGTCATTCGTGCCCACTTAGGAGTGGCCGATGCCCGTCGGGGGGTTCAATTTGGTCACGGGGTACAGCACAGTGAAAAAAAAAACAAAAAAAAACACAATACACACTCAAATCTCTTCTTTTTTTTTTTTTTTTTTTTTTTTTTTTTGAGAAAATAGATTCAATACAGAGAAATTTCTGACAACCATGCAGGTTGGGAGGAGATTAGCGGAGCTGGATTGAAAGCGGCAGACCAACAACACAATGGAAGTCTCTCGGACATGAGGGTCAGCAGAGTCGTGCTAGTTCTTTTTTCTTTGCCGCATCGCAACGTCGAACTGAATGTGAAGAACAGATCCGACATAGGACCAGCTTCATCGGAATAGTCCGAAAATTAGTGCAATGATGAAATGTCCCATTCCAATTCCATGATTTCAGCATAATCTTCTTCTTCTTTTTTTTTTTTTGCATTAGAAAAAGATGCAAGGAAAATAAGCAACAGCGAGATGACAATTCCAGATTACACCATCACATTGAAAGCCAGATAGTCACACCGTGTCCAGAGAGCAGCATTGCACCAATAATACACCAATGGAGGTTCGTAGTACTGAAAACCAATGTCATGGAGAGCATTCTCTCTCCTCATCAACACAAGAGTCCAGTCCCTTCACTGTCCTACTTAGCGCTCAGTGCCCAGCCTACTCCTAACACAGCTACTACAGCCTACTAATTGACAATGCAACTGTTGACATCAGCAGCAACCCAAAGTACTTGAAGATGTCGCCCATGCAGACCATCGCCAATACAAGGTGAGTGCCCTCACATCATCATCATCATCATCCTTCACCTATCCCCTGTCTTTACTCCCACGTCTGTCCTCTCTTACACCCGAAGACCACCCCTGCGCCTCACTGTAGACCAAGCCCACCAGCTATGGTGGCTGGGCTATGGCGCTGCCCTCAGCAGCGCCCTTCTTCCCTGCACGACCGCACGTGCTGCACCTCGCCTCTCAGCGCCAGCCAGCAGCCGCGAGCTCTTCCTCCAGCAGCCCTGCCGCTAGCATGTGAGCACCTGAATGAGGCTGCCAGGGGAGATCTCTTTCCTTTATGGAAAGAGCTGGCCTGCTCGCGCAGCCTGGCTGCACTGGCCTGGGCCCAGAAGCTTTCGGAAGGCCCCAGGAGGCTGCCTGTGTACAGCAGCTACTGGGCTGCTGGGCCTCGTTCGGTTGGGCGCCCAACTGTCTCTGTATGAGGCTGCGAATCACGCCCAGGGCCTGCATTCTTTGGAAAAGCCCGGAAGGCCGTGGAAATGTCTTTGTTGCCCGGCCTGAGTTTCTCTCAACCAACTGGCGCGTCGCAACTGCCTGGACCCCAAATATGAAATTGATAGTCGAGGGCCTCTTGCGATATGTCAGGCCCGCCTTCACTTAGGGCGGGCACCTCCGCCTTCACTTAGGGCGGGCAATGCTGTAAACAGGGCCCCATAGGCCTACCGAGGACCCTGATCCTCACAAAGAAGTGCAGGCATATCCCAGAAAAAGAAGTGCAGGCATATCCCAGCATAATCACATTCAATTTCTCTGCAAGTACGAATTCAACAGAGCCGTTCTTTGAATTGCTCTTCCTGATATTGTTTCTTCGAGCATATGATATGCCGTGATAACAAAGCGAATTCTAATCTCAATATCTTTTAAACAACATCGCATGGTGTGAACTGACATAAAACTTCACGATCACTCTTGCACACGGTACAATATGCACACGGCACAGTTCGATCGTCGTAAAAAACGCCAAGTAGGCGCAGAAACATGCGATTAAACAACATCTCATGCCGCAAACCAAACATGAAATACGCGTGAATTTCCGTAAAGAGTGATTCACACACACGGAACATTCTCTCTGACACAAGCAACCACGGCAGTAAATAGGCAAGCAAGTGAGCAAGCGAGCTAGCAAGCAAGCAAGCAAGCAAGCAAGAAACAAGAAACAAGAAACAAGAAACAAGAAACAAGAAAGAAGGAAGAAGAAAGAAGAAAGGAGAAAGAGTCTGAAAGACGAAAGGAAGAAGGACGAATAGAGAGGAAGAGGGAAGAGACAATGTGATGATAGATGGAAGGTAGAGGGAATAAGTGGAAGAGAAATAAGTGGAGAAGGAGAAATGGGGGAAAGTGAAGGAGAATGGATAAGGATCATGGGAGCAGAGGAGAAGAAGACATCAGAGGAAAGATTGCTGGCCATAGGAAAGACAATGAGATCACCACCGAAGTCCAAGCCAGAAGCGGAAAAAAAAAAAAAAAAAAAAAAAAAAAAAAAGCCTTCGTAAATTGTAGCATTTCTCTCTGCAGTTTGTCAATGACATACACAGGACCTAGTCCGTTCTTCGCATGTTGATCCCGAACTCTGCTGTCCACTTTTTTTTCTTTTCTCTTTTCCAAATGAAACATCATTTGGCCCAAAAGGTTCAATTTTACATTCCGCAGTCTCCTCACTGATGATCCTAATTCATTCTTCAGATTTCTTCTTACTTCGTCTCCATCCCTGCACCTCCTAACCACTGCTCTCTCATCCCCTCAGGTCCCTGCTAAATGCTCCTGCTGCTGCTGCTGCTGCTGCTGATGATGATGATGATGACGATGGTGGCGATGACGATGATGATGATGATGATGATGATGATGATGACGATGACGATGACGATGATGACGATGATGATGATGATGATGATTGGCGACGATGATGACGATGATGATGATGATGATGATGATGATGATGATGATGATGGCAATGATTATGATGATGGTGGTGATGATGATTAGCACCTGAAAGGTTGGAGATACAGTGGACGATGGGAAGAGAGCTATGACTTGCGCCCGTCTCAGGAGCAACTGCGCCATTTCATGCAGCAAGAGCTGGTCAAAGGAAAAGACCATCATATAGCTCAGGATTGATTTCCTTTTTCTTTGCCTGCAGTACCTCCAAAAAAGAGTACAAAGAGGAAGTCAAAAAAAAAAAAGAAAAAAAAAAAGAGCACAACGAAGAGGTTTTCAACGATGTCATACTCCCACCTCATCATCGCTCATCACCTCTCTTCTTTACTTTCAATCCTTATGTGAATCAAACATGAAGCTCATCACCTCCTTCGGCCCTAATTCCACACCTCCCTTTCCCGCACTCCCTCTGAGACCTGTTCCTATCGACCGGCAGGTTCCACCATCATGTGTTTCGGTCAGCGCCGCCCGATGTCTTCGAGTTTCCCGTGAACCCTCCCGGCTTCTGTTCTTTTCCTTCAACCCTCATTCCACACCTCTCTCTCCCAAAATTCCCTCACAAACCTGTTCTCATCGCCTGACAGCTTCCATGATGCATTTTAGGCAGTGGGACCTGACTGACCCCTTCTCGTTCCTCAGCCCTCCTCCTGGGCTGTTGTTCTTCTTCTTTGTCTTCCTCTTTCTTTGGTGTCCCCCCATTTCATCATTCTTGTCCAAGGTTCGTTGGACATAGACATCTCGGCGGTGTTGTGATTACCACAAGAATACACCGCCATCGATCCCGTCTGACGAATCCTCCGTCTTCGCCGAGGTCGCTGAGTCATCACCATCAATGCTGTGGGCCTGAGCTTCAACTTGTTCCTGGCCGTTTGCCTCGCAGTTCCTGGTTGGACCTGTTTGCCGCTCCTGTACTTCCTCTCTCTCTGTCCCCTTCGGGACCACCTCCGGGACCACCACCTTCACGATGGCGAATGATCTTTCACCTCCAAGAATAAGCGCCTTGGAATCCCTACAGTAAGCCATGGAGCACAAGTTTTTTACTCCGCTTGAGTACGAAGTCACTGCTGTGTAGTCCGATTCGGACCACGCTTTAACCTCCCCATCCTCCGACGCAGTAAAGATGAACGGCGACTGCGGATGCAAGAACGCTGCTTGGACGCTGTGGTTGTGCCCATCCCAGGATGCGAGACGTAATCCAGTCCTGTAGTCCCACACCTCTACGAGGCCCTCGTGAAAACCGACGATGAGAAGCGACGACTGCTGGCGTTTCCGGCTGCGGCACAGCTCCATGGTGGAAGGGGCGCTGCCAACTTGAATCGTTTGGCTCTCTCGCATTTTCGTCATAGTCCATATTTTGATCACGCCATCAGATGACGCACTTGCAAAGGTATCCTTGTCCTTTGGATGAAATTTGACCATGTAGACCATCTCAGAATGGCCTTTGAGGGCCGTTCTTTTCCACTCGCTGTCCCAATTCCACAGCTCAACGTGCCTAGTCCGAAAACCCGTCAACAGGTACGGCAACCTCCTGTGCACAGCCATATCTGTGACCGGACTTCCTCGCGACTTGATTGCTTGGAATGGCTCCCCGTCTATGACGTCGTCGAAAACCTCGTGTATGTAAATGGTGTCATGATCGTGCATAGCAATCCATTGGTTCTTTGCGATAAACTTGGCGGAGTAGATGGCGTGACTAGAGATGTCACAGCACTCGAAGTTTCCCCCATTTTCATAGTTCCACAGCTGAAGCTGATGTGTCCCGGCCACAAACATAATCCATGGTTTGAAAGGGTGCACGTCGAATCTAACGAGAAACGAAGCTTCACAACTGTGACAATCAACATCAGAAGAAAAAGCACGTGGATTCCGAAACGCCTCTTGACAAGCACGACATTTGTTAGAATCCAATCCGCACGATCCCGTGTATGAATCCTTGTATCGAACGACATCCCTGTCCCTCCGCAGCTTAGGTAGCAGCTGAAGTCCGCACTCTCTCTCTGTCGTGCCACCACCCATGGTGGCCCTGTCGACTGCATTGCCCGAAAGCTTGTCCGCCATTATTACAATACCTGGCGTGATGTCCACTCCTAGATACACTGCAGACGGAAGGAAGCAACTATTATCTCCCCCATCGAACACACTCACAATAGACACCTTTTTTTTTATATATATACTCACAATAGAGGCCTAATTAGTACCTAGACAAGTTGAAATGCCACCGCACAGTAAGAGGCACGTCGGCGTACGATTGTCGCTATACATAACTGGGGGTTGCGCAACTCCGAAAGATGCTTTGATTTACCATAACATGACCAGGTTCATCTCGTAAAACCATAGTGAACTCGAACAACCATCTTGGGTAGTTTGTGCTAGCGAGCGATATCCCCTCACTTGTCCTTTTCTGGCATGCTCTTGTCCTGTCTCACAAATTCGCAGTACGTTTCCAGCAAAATGTTAAAAAATCACCTCCCCGGTTAAAACTTAAAACCCCTGCCCAACAAACAGGGACAGACGGAAGGAAGAGCTAATCCTCGCGCCCAAAAACACACTAAATCAATAATATATATAGGCCGCCTGCTTAAGAAGCCTACGTAGTTCCTGGACGAGTTGAAAGTCCCCGTTTTCCGGAACTCGTCAATAACCGCGTGCCTGGTTAAATCCCCCCGGCCCGGTTAAGATTCCTCCCTCAAGTCTTGAAAGTCGGAAGCAGGACCCCACCCTTTCTCTCTGTCAGAGGAAGGCATGAATGGACTACTCATAGCTCAGTTGGTTGCGATGACATCGTCAACTGCTCAGAGCTTGGTATCGTAGAATGCGAACCTGCGACCATTAGGTTAACAGCCCGCAGCAACCAGCAAACCACACATAGCACGTCAGAAGAAGAAATAGAGAGCTTGATAACCACCCATACTTCGAAAACCTCCCGTCGTTCGGTTGGGGCGATATCCATCACTCACAAAATGGCACCGTAGAATGGACCAGCAAGGCACACAAAGGAGATGAGAGAGAATCCAGCTTCATGACGGACCTTCTGATGTACAGTCCTATGAAAATACTGATGCCTCCCGCTTCCATTTCCGAGGTAACGACAGCGGTAGTGCCAGCCGAGAGAGAAGCGTGCTCTGCCGAGCCACTCGCCCACCCTCAAGCCACCCTCAAGCCGAGAAAGACTGGTGTATTTGTCAAAGCCTGCGCAACATGGGTATCGCTTAAACCGTCAGTTCACCCGGAGCAGGAGCAGAGTACTGCTCTTACCGGTATATTTGCTGTAAGGGCTTTTCGATTCGGGTCTGGGCCAGGAGAGAGAAAGCAGCTGGCACACTCTAAAGAGGCGCAGCTGCAGGCCAGCGAGCCTCTCGGAAGGTAGCGTCATCAACTTAGGCTCGTCGGAACCAACTGGTGGTTTGAACCACCAGTGGTGTTTAACAACGTGGTAACGTTTATGGTTACAGTGCATGGGGCTGCTCTTCTGCAAGCAAGCCATTTTTTGCCGACACCAGGCACTGGGCAAAATGAAACCCCAAAAGGCGGAGGACATAATCACTCACTTTTTTTTTTTTTTTTTTTTTTTTTTTTTTTTTTTTTAAATATAAACCATTTATCGACTTGTGTGTTTCATCCTTGTACGGGAGCGCGGTCCCATTAGCAGTCGGAAAGGAGTGTGGCCGATCCAGTGTGAAACTGTGTGGCAGCGGCCTGACAGGTTCATTACAAATTTCTGGGCTGAGAAAACAGGAGAAAGGCAAAAACAAAAAAGAAACAGAGAGCTGGGATCGGATAGATTGTCAGGCAGAGTTAGTAGAGGCTAGCTTAGGCAAGGGTGAGAGGTGGTACATCCTTCCTCAGGGAAGTAATCAATGCTGCCCACTCGGGCCTCCCCGCCATAATGGGGAGGAGCGTGCGTGAATTCTGTATGTATCTAGGCTACCAGAGTGGTCCGGGGTCACTTGCCCGGCCGGGCCAAAAAAATAAAAATAAAAAAAATTAAAAATTATTTTTAAAAGTTATTTTTTTATTTTAAATTTGGTGAAGAATTTCGACGTAACCCTGAGAAAAAAGTTGTTCAGTTTATTTTTCTGCATAACATAGTTTTTTTTTGGATTTTTTGGAATTTGTTTTTTCCCCCTAGGACCTTCCTTGGTCCTTGCACGGGCTTGCCACCCGGGACCCGGGCGGCCCGGCTGGTAGCCTAGGTATGTATTCCATATTGACTTGCCGGGGGAATAGGAACCGGACTGTCGCTGCCAGAATGGTAGGAGCCAGAACCGAGATGTTCTGTTAAAAAAAAAAAAAAAAAAAAAAGTCACAGTCGGGTACCTCAGCAGTCCAGTCCAACAGATACCCAGCAAACAGACACATCGTAGGGGCAAGAGTCACGTCTCATAATGAGAAGTCATATTGAACAGTCACATCCCACGAGTAAAAGGGAAGATCCACAGGCAGGAGTCGTGTCCCAGAAGCAGGGGTCACAGTCCAAAGTCAAAAGTCATGTTCACAAATGAAAAGTCATGACTCGAAGGCCCAAGCAGCAGCAGTCCAATGGAAATTCGGGAAGGTTCCGGGCCTTGACGTTCAGAAGCAGACAGGCCGAGGGGATGTGGTACCGGAACCCAGTCAGGCCCAGGAAGCAGAGGCTGGCACGAGTTGAAGTGCAATCCAAGACTACAAAAGGACTGGCCAGCCTACCATTCGGGCAGATGGCTCATTCGCAAGAAGTGTGGAAGTGCTGGTGCACTTGTGCGCTGATGTGAGGGGCAGAGCGCTGAAGCCAGAGTGCTGCGCTAAGAGTGAGAGAGAAGAAGAAGACAGTGCTGGCAGGGAGAAGGCAGCCATAGCTGCGCCAGCGCAGGGTGTTATGCTAACAGTTAGTAGTAGACTTCAGAGGGATTAGTAGAGTTGACAGTGGGTGTATTCAGAGTAGATCTTTGAGTAGAAGTTAGTGTGAGTGTGCATGCATGTAGGGAGAGAAGATACAGCGAGGTCATAAGCTAGGGAGAAGACCAGCAAGGAGGGGAGCTACAACAGAGAGAGAAGAGCAGGGAGGAAGAAGATACTTACCTGGGTGATTATGTTGGATGTTTGGTTACCTATGACATGCGCTGTTGTGCGCTGGTGACTTGTGCGTTGGTGACTCGGAACTCTTATTGCTCTTGTATAACTTGTTGGAATTCATAAGCTGCGTTTCTGGTCTTAATCTCTCTGGTCTTCAGTGTGAACTTTGTGTGATCTCATATATGCATGAGGTGTGAATATGTGTGTTCACTGGTGTTGAACTGAAAAAAANAAAAAAAAAAAAAAAAAAACAGAAACCTCCCGCCGGAAATCATGGCAGAGTGCTTCCCAGCCATCAGATCACAAATGATCTGATGGTGGTGGTTGCAACAACAGTGAGCGAAGTAACTGCCACATTTTTTTTTGGAATAAACTCGACTGCTGTCAGCAGTGATCATGACGCCCTCCATATACTCCGTGATTGAAGGAGGGCTCCACCCAATGAGATAATTGCACAACAACAAGCAAAATACTGAAGATCTTCTATCCAGTGGGCCTATGGCCGATCCCACCCTCTTTTGGGATTGGCCATACCCCCAACGGATTGAAAACATTTTGGCGGGAAGCTTTCTTTGCACCGGCATGCCCAGTGTTAAGGAGAGGAGGAGGGGAACAAAGATCTCCTTAGCTTTTCGGGTAATACATGTAAAATACTGACCCTTGGATCACGAGTACTGCACGGCAGGATTTGGGTCACTCAACTGCCACACAAACTCTTTTATATCCATGCCCAGTGTTACTGATTGACAATGCAACCTGTTGACGTCGGCAGCAATACCGAAGTACATGAAGGAAGATGTTGACCGTTGTAGAGTCAGATGTAGACTATCGCCAAGACCAGGTACGTGCTCTCACATCATCTTCCGCATCTCTCCCTCTCTCACTCTCTCCCTCGACTTGTCTACCCACGTCTTCCTTCCATACACGAAGACCACCACCACCTCCGCTGACTGTATCCAAGCCAAGCCCGGCTATGGTTGGGCTGGCTATGTCGCTGCCCTCAGCAGCGCCCTTCGTCTTGCATGACCGCTCGCGCATGCACGCTTGAATCCAGCAGCTAGCGCAGCAGCCCGCGAGCTATCCCTCCAGCAGCGCTGCCTCATAGTGCCCGAATGCCCCCTCCGGCGCACTGCCCTTTCCTATATGGAAAGTGGCGGTCACATTGCTTGCTTTCACCCCATGTGAGACCGAGTTTTCTGTAGCTTCGGTCCCAGCCAAAGTGTCTGCGCCCAGGCCCTTTCAGACAGTGGCCTGCGACCGAATTGGGTAGGCATGCCCAACCACCCAGGCGCAAATGCGTGATGCTCCCTGCTTCGACCACGTTGCTGTAAGAGCCTGGAGGGCTCATGAATATTGTGGATTCTTTTTTATTTTATTATATATATATATATCGTCACAAACAGAACTGCCCGGTAAAACCGTAGGCAGAGAGAGAGAAGAGGACAACAAACGAGGGGCTGTGACAAACTGTTTCGTCGGAGTTTCACCGACTCATCAGGAGGCTGAATATATATTTTTTTAATATTGTGGATTCTCATGAGCAATGCGGATGTAATCAACTGACGCGTGGCAACTGCCTGACACTGACCAAGATTTGCAAAAGTTGATTAGTTCAGGGGCCCGCCTTCACTTAGGGCGGGCACGTGCCTGATGCAGGGCCTTATGCGGTTCTGCCGAGGGATGAAACCCTTGCAGTTCAGTACTTCAAGTCTTCAACTGAATTGTTAACTTTTTTTTTTCATTACATTTTTGTTTTAATTTGATTTTTCAATTTTACATCATCATTATTATTACTTTTGGCCCTTTTGGGTGAGTCCGTTTGGGGAGCACCTTCTTATGTGTCACAGGTTTTAACTTTTATAAATGAAACTCCATGTACGACGTAGTTTTTTTCTTTTTTTTTTTTTCTTTTTTTTCAGCATCCACCATGGCTCCTAGTGGGGGTGTTGCAAGCAGACTACACTAGCACATTGTAGCAGGACCCCAGCAGATGACTCCAGATATTGGTGACAAACAACACCTTTTAGAAAGCAGGTCCAACCTCCCATTAAGACCATTACAGAAAATAAGTCCAGACATCACAGAGACTCAAAGAGAGAAAAAAAAAAACAAAAAAAAAAAAACAGAAAAATAGACTCCAAATATCTCACACATGCATGATTGCAATGTCGGGTACATACTACATAGCATCCATAATAATACCATTATTCATGAATGGACTAGGGTGGACTCAGCTGTCCCTTTGCGCCCCGTATCTGAATTCCCAGACCCCTTCCCCCTTCCCCCCCCCCCCCCCCCCCCACCTCCCCACCTATCGCTGGTGAGTTTGCAATGGTATCGGTAAGGGATTAGCGGTGGTTACAGTGCAGAGTTAGGCAAAGAAAGGGGGCTAGCCTAGGAATACGCGTAGCATTCAATCAGCACTTAGCGGATTCCCAGACAGCTGGTATGCGGTCACCAAAGGGACACAAGGGGGGTAGGTAGTCAGGTTCGTCAGGCGCCCAGCAGCAGGGCTGAAGAGAACTCTTTTGGCAATCCCGCTCACCTTCTCACCTGCTCAGTCAATCCCCTGGATACAGGGTAATCAATGCTGGCAAGATGTCAATGTATGCAGATGGTTATTTGTGCACTGGGACGCTGGACCTGTTTTCCGGCATGTGCTGCTCCCGACCAATAGATTGGAGCAATTGTTTCAAAAAAAAAAAGAAAAAAAAAAGGACCAGGCGGTCGTCCTTTTGTGCCTGGCCCAGTCCTCAGGACCCTGCTGCATCAGCAGGGTTGCTTGGACGTCCGGTAGGGACCCAGGCAGACCGTTTTTGGCCAGGGTTGTAGGACCAGGACTTTGGGCTGCCATGAGGACCATTGATCGGACCTCAGATCTGATGGCCCTGATGCAGACCGTGGGCTGTTCAGCCAGGCCCAGCGGTATATGGCTGGGCGACTCCAGCAGTTGTGGACATTGAGGCTGGACCTCCACTTTGGGCGTCATGCTGCTGGAGTGGCGCCAGATTGTGGAGCACTGCGCTAGAGCAGCAGTAGCGGAGGACGTAGACAGAGGTGGAGGCCGGCGAGCCATAGACGCGGGATGTTTAGCTGCTTACCTGGGCGCCACAGCTGGGGCCGTGCATGTGTGTGTGTGTGTGTGTGTGTGTGTGTGTGTGTGTGTGTGTGTGTGTGTTATAGATTTTCCCCACAACAGCCCCCAATTCCACCCAGATGGGTAGATTCAGAATCAAAGCAGTCTTTGTCCTATTGCAGACAACGAGAGCATTTGAGATGTCCAACATATTAAAGCAATTTTATAATTAGACAGTTTCTTGGTTGTCCTTGGGGTACCCCTTTCATTGTTCTTGCAGCTCCCCTTTTACTGTGCCTCTTACGCACAAGGCTGCCCACGTTGATTGTGGTTGAGCAGCAGCTGCTGTCTCTTATACACATCTAGATGTGTATAAGAGACAGCTTCAGAGCTTCATACTCCTGTTCATTTCACTTCAGATCTTCAGCTTATACAGTCTTTGTGTCCGTCCTTCATCTTCATACTTCTGTTCATTTCGCTTTGATCTTCATATCATTTGTTCTCTTAATGATGCTCATTCATATGTATTTGTTAGTAGCACAAAGGGAGTGGAGGGGAGGGTGGAGGGTAAGGGACAGAAGGCGGAGTTCTATAGGACTATGGGGCAGGGGAGGTAGAGGCAACAGGAAGGAAAGAAACATGTGGAGGGCAGGATAGAGTATGA
Organism: Chara braunii; assembly: GCA_003427395.1. Taxonomy (NCBI): domain Eukaryota; kingdom Viridiplantae; phylum Streptophyta; class Charophyceae; order Charales; family Characeae; genus Chara; species Chara braunii. The sequence goes on from BFEA01000379.1 coordinate 809,092, forward strand.
CATGCAAAGAGCAGGGGAGAGGTGTATGACGAGCTTCACAGAATTCTAAATATTCACCGCTGAAACAGATTACTCTAGCAAAAAACACCTATGGCAAGTGGCCACCCCTACAGACCGGACAAGACCGGTTCGGGTGTGGGCTATGGAAGCACCGCATCCAATTTTCGCAGTCACAGTTGCTGCATCGAATGGCACGGCGTAGACAGATGTCACAGCCTATGTGGCTCGTACATGCTAGGAACACAGAGGCACGTCGACCGCAATCATAGAGGCATTGCCGTTCCAGCCCCTGTCTACAAATTGGACATGACATGTCGGGGTGCCGTACATGAGTACAGTACTGACTGTCATCGTACGTATGGACGCAAAAACTCGCATGGACTATCCCTTCAAAATCCTCACGGCACAAGGCATGCGAACCATCTAGTTGAATCTCCAGCGGGTCATCACAAAGCGGCATGCAGCATCTTTCTTGGGCTTCCTCGGTATTTATTCCTTCTCTATGGGCAGACGGCGACAGGGAGGATCGGTCCAATGCAAGGGCGTTCAGCTGCTGCAGGATTTGATCTGCAACAGCTCGGCCTGGTGGTGATAAACTATGAGCACGTCGCTCTGCCGGTGGTTCATATAGAGGTCTATTTTCCTCCTCGAACTGCTGTGTCCATCGTTTGTCTGGCAAGAAAGATGGATATCTGTCAGCGGTTGCCGTAGGTGTATGACCAATACCGCATGTGGGACATGCTAGGAGAGGATGTGGAGGGTGATGGCACCGGGGATAGTCCACGCAGTAAAGACACATACTTTCTATGACAGCTTCCTGGAAGCATTGACGACACATGGCATGTTGCTGACATGCCATTGGTATGGAAGGCTGACGTGCACAGTTATTTAAGCATGGCAGATCAAGGCCACAATGGCATGCTGGGCAAGTAATCAGGGGGTGGGGGGGATGAGCACAGGACAGGGGATCACAATTTTTGTGTGAGAGGCTAGCAGCGACCATCCCTTCATAGTGTTCGGAGCAGAGGCGATGTCGTGTACATGCCAACCGAACTGCACCTGTGCGACGACACAATGGGAGGGCACATCCATCATCCTGTGGAGAGGTCTTTTCACTGTTTGTGGTAGAATTAGCCGGATTGCTCTCCAGGGGGTGCAGTGCTTGCAAGTGCTCATCGACATACTGTTCCTGATGGACGAGCCAGACTGAGTGATCCTCCAGCATTTGGTGATAGAAAGAGTTATTATTTCCCACTGTGTGCACCCTACCGCCATTGTCCCATAGGGTCCATGAATTCTCTGCAAAGGTAAGAGCACTGAAATGACCTGGACTATATAAGATATATGCCCGAATATTCGGATCCCTGCCTGGCAGGTGGTTTTGCGGAGCAGGCTGGAATTGCAGTCGTCTACCCATAAATGCCATAGCCAGGACTTCTATGTTCACACCAGGCGCAACGTTGTCGTCCTCTGGGAAGACGGCACGGTGCTCTTCTTCTATCCAGCGAACAACGACTGGGAAATCAGAAACAGTATAAGGATTACAATTGTAAGCAAGGAGACATACATTAATGGCATAGTACGCACAGCGCCCTCGCTGTAGCTCTATGACATTGTCTGATTCCGCAGGTTGCGTGGGGGATCTGTTCACGGCAGGGGGATCCTCATTCGATCCTGCAGGTTGCACAGGTGGCGGAGACTCGTTGTGGTCTTGACCAATTGGCTCCGGTATGTGCTCCGAAGAGAGATGATCTTCAACAGGGGGTTCCATCAGGTAATCAGGAGACGGGTCATTGTCATTTGGGGCAGGGGAGCAAGCGGGGCTAGGTGGATGAGGGAGTGGCGGGTCAGATGGGTGAGAACTGGGTGGACCAGATGTGGGAATCGGAAGTTGATCAGCCTCACTTGTGCTCAGGGCGGCTGCTAGTCGTGCAAACGCTGCACAAGTAGCTGTACCTTGTGTCTGGTGCACTCCTAAGCCTGCAGCACTGAAGACATCATCGCCACATTGCGGGCCTCGGACTCGATGTGCGTTATTCCTCGCTAGCGTATACTGAAAGCGACGATGTCGTTCCGTACGGTTGCGAGCATGTCGTCGGAGCAGATCTCTAACCCCTGCAGGGGGCGCGGTGATCATGCCATTCAACGACAAACGCGGCCGCTGTCTTGGAGGCTGCTGTGGAGATGGGGAACGTCTCCGCTGAAGAGGCATCTGTAACGATCGATCTAACAACGGATACCTCGGCCGACAGGGCCTTTGTGACGGCCGATCTGACCATGAGTGCGTTGATGATGAGGTCGATGATGAGGAAGTAGAGGAAGAAGTATGGGAAGAGGAAGAAGAAGAAGATGCAGATGACTGAGAGGATGCTGCAATAGAGGACGTCAGTGGGGGTGCGGTGATGATGGTGGTGGTGGTGCTGATGATGATGGCAGTGATGGTGGCGGCGGTGGTGG
>BFEA01000379.1:821748-837274 GCA_003427395.1 Chara braunii
CCCCCCCCCCCCCCAACCCCAAAATTTTATTGCAGATTCGGGGTCCTCTCGCCGAGCGCAGAAAGACCCCACCTTCAGAAAAAAAAATAAAAAAATTCTCGGGTGTTTTTCGGCCCGCCCGGTTTGCCCGGGCGGCCCCCCCGGCGTCGCCCGGCCGGGCGCCGTCCTCACCCAGGTTATCATAACCGTAAATTCTAGTCTTGCAGCGTTGGCCTTGGCCTCGTTACCACTCTAGAAAAGAACCAAAAAAAAAAAAAACACACAAAAAAAAAAACACCACGGAGTTTCCGAGTTGATATACATCCCATAACTAACGATCTTTTTCGGAAGTTTTTCCGCATATCTGCCCATATTACTGAAAATGCCTCTATTGCAATGCAGTCCTTAGAGGAAGGGAAAAAAAAGGAGAAAAAAATAAAGGAATTTTTCTGGGAAGAAAGGAGAATGCATCAGGCACCAGGCAATGAGCATGCATTTTTCAAGCATCAGGCAAGTAAACCACCAGTCCAACAGCCCTGCACTGTGATTTTACTCGTATACGAGTACCGGGCAAAAATCTACAGTGTCGGCACTGCCGAGGCCCGGAAGAGGGGTTGGGAAAGGGCTACCGGGCAAAAACCTACAGAGCTGGCACTGCCGAGGCCCCCGGAAGAGGTCCAGTGGGAAAGGGCTATAACCTTCAGTACTGTAGATTCTAAAATGCATTTTTGGGCTTGTCAATTTAGCTCCGGATGGACTGGTGGTGATACTCACACTGGCACCTTCCAAAATATATCTGACCATAACTATGGCTGGACCTGGATGAATCTGACCGGGATTACGTCCAGAGCATGGTAGAAAAAGTCCTACATGCCCTCAGAGAGACCTCTCTATTAATTGTCATCCATGCTCCTCTTTTATTTTGATCGTATGTCCGTCTCTGCAACAGCCAGGTTATAATCTCTTCAAACTCTGAGCCAGCTAGAGAGACCTCTACCATTTCTCACACATGGTCCTCTTCTTCTGATTTACTGTCCTTTAATTTTCCCCTTAAAACTGCTTCTATCAGGTTTTGAACTCAGGTCCATGTATTCAACAGTTGATGGGGGGGTGTACCATTAAGCATCGTGTGTCCTATTCTGCACTGCCAGCCAGCTTCAATCTCTTATTAGAAAACTGAGTGAGCACTGCCCGGTCATCCTGAAGTTCCCCAATGATCCTCTTCGCTAGTGCTCGCTTGACGTTTCTGTGCCCCGCTCCATCTCTATCTGATATTTGTCGCGGCTCGAGCCTGCGATCTTCCGATCAATGATCAGAGTCGGCATTACTCTCTAGGGCCTTCCTCTCCTCCGGCTTCCGCATTGACGCCGAGGATGACTCGTCCATGCCCTGGACCCGAATGACATGTTCCCCCTGGTCATTCCCCTGGCCGTGAGAGCGCGTTTGCTGCACCGCTACGCTTTCTGTGTCTTTAACGAGTTCAGCCACCTCTACTACAACGAACGATTTGTCGCCGCCAAGTACAATCGTATCGGAGTCGAGACCGGCTGCCATGCTACAGAGTCTTTTCAATCCGCTTGTGTAGGTAGTCATTAAGGTGTAGTCCAATTCCGACCAAACCTTAACGATTCCCTCTTCCGATGCACTGAAGATGAATGGCAGACGTGGATGGTAGAACGCAGCCCGGAGGACGACCCTGAGGGGTTGCGACGTCGTGTGTTCCATCTTCACAACGCACACTCCTTTGCAATAGTCCCAGATCTGTATCAGGCCTCCAACAAACCCGAGGATCAAAAATGGCATCGGTTGTTTGTGGCAGAACTGCATGGTTTTGCAAATCGCGCCGCACACCTCGAGGGGTTCTTGCGCCGTGGACATTGTTCGGCTATCCCATACATTTACCATTGCGTCGCCCGATATCGTTGCGAAGATATTCGCGTCATGTGGATGAAATGTGACCAACACCACGGGCTTAGAATGCCCTGTGAGTGCAGTTCTTTTCCATCCCCCCAATTCCGAGTCCCACAGTTCCACGTACTTGGTACGAAAACCGGTCAGCAGGTACGGCGAGTTGCGATGGGTCGCCATGTCCGCGACATAAGTCCCTCGCGACTGGATCGTTCGCAGCAACATCAACCCTCGTTGAGAAGTGAAAGAATGAATTTCATACACATAGATCAGTTCATGATCATCATGCATAACAACCCATTCTTTCTGATGCGTCATGAACTTTGCTACCTTGATCGCGTGTCCAAAGACCCGCCAAGAGCCCACTTGATTCCCGTCTTCATAGTTCCACACCTCCAGGGTATGAGGACCAGTTACCAAAATAATCCATGGCTTTGAGGGGTGAGTATCAAATTTGACCTCGTATGTGGGCCGATAAGCAATGTAACACCCATCTATCAATGGCCCTAGACAAGTAATGCTGTCCACATTCCTTTGGAGCTTAGGCCACAACTGGACCGCATTGAATTTCTCTGCACTTCTAGAACCAACCATGCTGACCTGTGCATCCATTATCTCTCGCTAGAAAGACTACTTCAATACTAGTGTTCACTTCTCCACGCTTATCGCTGCCCCTCGTCCCTCCTCCCCCCCCCCCCCCCCCCCCCCCCCCCCCCCCCCCCCCCCCCCCCCCCCCCCAAATTAATTACCCAACCCCACTTGTAATTAAAACTCAACCCCCCTAATTTATGCACAACCCCTCTAATTAAACAACCTGCTTCAGAGTACACATCCTGACCCCTCTTCCTCTTGGCTCCGAGCCGGATAGGGGGCCACCGTAATTAATACCCAAAACCTACCCTAGTGATTAAAACACAACCCCCCTAATTTATGCACAACCCCTCTAATTGAACAACCTGCTTCAGAGAGCACATCCTGACCCCTCTTCCTCTTGGCTCCGAGCTGGATAGGGGGACGCTTGTCCTCCGTCTGACAATAATGGCAATGAGTCCAAGAGGGCTTGTACGGTTGTAACAATATCCACTGCAAATTTCACTTCAGCAAAAAAAACTTGTGACGCAGGTTTGATTCACAGATCGAGCATCAAAAAGATGATTGCTTTCACGATTACGCTCTTCAACGCCTCACTTTCGATTCTCGGCAGGTCCAATGTTAGTACGAGCCGAAAGGACAGCCTACAACGGAGTTGCTCTCCAACAACCCCCCGGAATACACCAAACCTGCGCGCTATATAACATGTTTAATTGAATTAATATCTAGTCTGAGAGTCGTAATACGGGGTAGGTTCCACACAACCAAGCGCTTTAGCCGAGGCCAGTCGCTGCCAAAACAAAACCAGCAAGAAAGACAGAATCAGTCATCTTACCTGCAAATACTGGGCAACCCCATCTCCCCCCCAGCAAAACTCAAAACTAAGTTTTTTCTTTCATTTCACAAAATTGTCCTCCCAAAAGAAAACAATATTTTTTAGCAATTTTGCGTCCCACGACGTCGGACCATTCACGGTCCAGTGCTGCTGGACCGTCGCAGTACCTAGATGGAAACTGCCATCCAGATACGTCCAATGGTCCAGAAAAAAAAAAAAAAAACCATTTCAGCCTTTTTCAGGTGCATCGAATGGTTCAGCGTCTTGGGGGCGCTGGACCATCTGATGGTCATACGTCATGGGGACGCAAAAATGCTCAAAAATATATATATTTTTTTTTTTTTTTCTTCCAGAAGTCCAATTTCAGTAATGAAAGATAAATGTCAGTATTAAGTTTTAACTAAAATGGCTGTTCCCCCACCCCAGCTTTTCTTCAACTCTCATTAGCAAGAGTAAGAGTGCAAAGCCTCCTGACAAGATAACCAAGAAGAGATAGGAGACAAAAATGCCACCCTAGAAAAGGATTCGGTAGGTAATGACCCCCTTCCATACCCCTTGTCAAACAACTTATCCCATTTCACACGACATGATCGTTGTAAGCCCAGCCTGGGTCCTTTAACCACCAGCACATTCAAGCCTCTTTTGTACATCCTAGGCGGATTCCCCCTGCGCGCCAAGCTTTGCTGAAACGCTGCGAAGCGTTTTTGTTTCCATTTTGGCTGGCACTGCCAGCGATTTTGGTTCAGTTGCCCTGAGCCTCCGGATTTTTTCGAAGCCAGCCTCTCATTATTCTCAAGTTCCGTGGGGCCATGTACACATGGCTTCAGGGACCGCTTCATTCTCACGATCTGATTGACAAACAACATCTGTGCCTAAGCCCGCCTTCTTTTCCAAGAGGAGGGTAACCCCTTACCTTATTGGATTCATCTGACTTCAGACCTTGCCGCAAATGTGCACAATGAGAATGAATCTTCAGGTAGAACGTGGAGAGATACACGAGTCGTGTTCTGTCTTTTGTGCATTTGGTGAGTGGTGTGGCGATCACCTTCAGTGAGGATTTGAGCTCACAACCTGTTAGCACATGTGTGTCCTACTCTGCCACATCTCTTGATCAAGCATGTGTCCAAGCCCCCTGTATCCTCTCCCTCACATGAAAAAAGAACTGTAATGACCCGCCAAAACACAGACTGAGAATACCTTTCTCGGCCTTTTGGCTAAGATCAAGTGTGGTATCTGTTCTGATCAGTTTAATATCTGATCCGTGGTCCATCGGACCATTAAAAAAAAAAAAAAAAAAAAANAAAAAAAAAAAAAAAAAAAAAAAAAAACACAGACTGAGAACACTGCTGATTGCTGGGATTTGCTGCTGGAATGCATGCCTTGCTGAGAGATTCCCACAATCTGCTGTGATTTCTAAGTCTGTGTGTGTGCATGCCTGCTGGTCTGCGTGCCTGTCTGAGTGCTTGTCGGCTTGAGTGTGTGTGTGACCCGCAAGGGTACTTGTTGGTTTGGAGGCCCCGCAGGGCCGGTACTTACCCGTGGCCGTGACTTTGAGGGTTGCAGCGGGAAAAACACTCACGTAGCGGGGGTAGGCCCGCGGCACTTGGAGCAGCGGGAAAAACACTCAAGTAGCAGGTAGGCCGGTACCACTCAAGTGGTGGTGGAAGTGTCGGGTACTCGAGGCCGAGCAGAAGACGACAAAAAGTTGGCATTTTTAGAGGCCCAGTAGCGGTAGGCTAGAGGTAGGCCAGTACCAGTCCAAGTCGCCTGAGTCTAGGGCCTGTACGGATGATATCAGGGCCTGCAATGATGTTTCCCTCCGAAAGGGAGGAGGTACCAGTTGCTGGGAGGCCGCGCGGCCTAGGAAGTCACCGCCCAAGAGGCAAGTAGGCCGCTATATCTTCGGGAGGAGCAAGTAGCTCCTCCTCATTTGCGGTGTGGAAGGATTGGCGACATACTACTCGAGCCAAGTGTTGGACTTGGAGCGCTGCCTGGTGGAAGTAGAGCCGCTGGGCGCTCAGCCTGGCTATGGCGAGCAGCCCAGCCTGAGGAGGAGGAAGAAGGGGGCGAAGGAGGAGAGTGGTGAGGTACCTACCTGGCTATGGTGGACACCATCTTCATCACCTCGGTAGGCGCTGCATCTGGAAGGCCCCAGTTGGGGTAGTGCCGCACCAAGGGAGCTCGAGGCAGAGTCAGGCATGGCGACCTGATGAGCAGCGACATATCTGCTTTGTGTTGTCCTTTGCACAAGAGGGCAGAGCCCTAAGTAGTCCGCCATAGCCTTGGCATGTGAGAGAAGGAAGAAGGGGGAAGCCATGGCTGTGGTGGACCTACTGTTGTGCTACTAGTAAGAGGGAACTTCGGATATTGATTCTGGTTCATCCGCTCATTGTTATTACTATTATTATTTGGAAGAAGAATAAGATTGGCGAAGTCAAGGAGGAGGAGGAAGGTTTAAGGGGAGGAAATGCTGGTTCTTAGATTCATGCGAGGGAGAGGATGAAAGGTTCTGTTACGATCCTGGGCATTCCCAAAGTGCAAATTCACAATGAAAGACAATGCCACCCAACTGCGAAAGAAATGAACAGGACAAGGAGGAGGAGGAGGAAGAAGAAGAAGAGGTTAGACCAATCTCATATCCTCCCTCCTCTCACCATTATCATTTCCCCTTACATAATCTCCTCTCCTTCTTATGAACAATTCAATATAATCTTAAACAAACGAATGGATAAGCACAATATCCAAAAAATATCCGCAGCTGCCAGTGAAGGAAGTAACTCTCCTCTAGCATTTCCTCTCCCCCTCCGCTCATCTTGAAGGTGCTGCGGGATATGGGGCTACTCCTCTTTCCAACTCAGGCCGCCATAACGGACTCGCGGATGAAGCCCATGCGGACTTGGTACCCCACCAGGGGCTTTACGGGTGCAGCGCCAACCAAGAGGATGAAGATGAATAGCCAAAGGTCAGTCTCCTCGGCAGCTCCCACCTCCGTCCTCCTTCACAACTACAACTCTCTCCACTACCTCAGGCCCAAGGCGGGCATCTACTACCTCCCTCCATAGCGCGGCAACTCCTCTTGTTCTTCCTCACTTCCCCATGGGCATGGGGGTCTTCTTCACCGTGCTCTTGATCCTCCTCTTCTTTTTTTCTTTTCTTTCTTTTACTCAAACACACATGCCTCCTCTCTTGCCCCCCGCCCGCCCCGCCCCCCAAGTCCAGTTGCTTGTCACCGGCACGCAAGGTTGGAGATAACAATTATGTTGAACAGGCTCAGAGACATCTAGAGGGAGGAGGTCTTTACCTGCCACAGGGCCAAAGGGTACACAGATGTAACAGTCTATAGGAAGATCATGAGTTCAAGTCTGAGGGAATCAGATGGACAGAATAATGTTAAGGGCCCCGAAGATGTGTAGATAAAAGAGATATTTAACTACCACGTGGCCGCCTGCGGTACCACTCGGTGCCAACCAAGTCCTCCCAGGTCTTCAGCCAACATGGGTGTGAGTGCGAGTGTGAGTGGGTTGCACGTGGTGTATGTTGGCCTTAGACACTGCTGTTACTCGATGGGGGTGGGGTTGCTGGCAAATGCTCGGTCCTTGTGTTAGCCGGGTCCCCATCGGCGGCCCCAACCTTCCATCCTAAACCACTAGGGCAAGGGGCAAACATGCAATTACCTCCCTTCACTGAGAGAGGTAATCTCCGTTCACCAAGAGAGGTAGATAGCTATGCTTCCAGGGGCCCCCTGTATATCGTTAGGAGTAGTGGTAGGTAGGTCGTGAAAGATGAAAGAATTTGAGAGAAGAACATAGTGTAGTTTTTGTATTTAAAAAAAAAAAAAAAACAGCACACAAATGTAACAGTCCATTGGCAGATCATGAGTTCAACTCCTGACTGAATCAGATGGACAGAATAATGTTAAGGGGCCCGAAGATATGTAGATAAGAGAGACATTTCAAACACCAGTACTTGGCCCATACATCGGCCGCGGGGCTTCCCTGTTAAACCACCGCTAGCCCTGCCAGCCTACAGTAGGATTCTCGGAGAGTTAGGGCTGCAGAAAACGGTAGGGCGGCGACCGGCAGGCACAGGTGCGGCCAGTCCTGCAATTTTCAAGTGCCAACTTCGGCGATTTTTCACACTCAGAAGAATTGACGAAAACATCTGAAATTTGGAGATCCTGTAGATTAGGTTGTGATCTATCCAGGAAAAATATCAGGAAAAAAAAAAAAAAAAACGTTTAGACCGCCAAATAAGTGTCGCGCCGATTCGTTGCATTTTCCATTTTTTTGCCACTCGACCACTTGTGGGCCGATGGAAAAAGTACCCCAACTTCTGCGATTTCTTGCGCTCAGAAGAATGACGCACAAGCGTTCAACCGCGAAATAAATCGTGGCGGCAGCAGCAACTCGGTGCATTTTCCATTTTTGCCACTCGGCCGGTTCTCCCCAATGTGCTACTGGTAGTCCTCATGAACGCGCTACGCCTTTAGGGCTTCGGCGTACCGGACCAAAACGGCTGGAGGCGCAAACATCATGCTGGCAGTTCGTCAAAACTTGGTGCGCAGGGTGCTCCGAGGCTCGGCATCTATAGCTGCGACAAGTACTGGTGGTATAACTACCAAGTGGCCAAAACAGTACATAGTTCAAATCCTGACGGAGTCAGATGGATAGAATAATGCTAAGCGCTACCCGGACCTACCCCCTTAACAAAAGAAAGGAAGAGAGATGTTTCCCACGCCATCTCCTCTCCACTTTCACTCTCCTCTCCCCTTCACTCTTTTCTTTTTCTTTTTGGCAGATCATGAGTTTGAGCCCTGACATAATCAGATGGATAGAAAAATGTTACGCGCTACCCGGGCCTACGCACTTATCCAAAAACATGGAAGAGAGACGTTTCCCACACCATCTCCTCTCCACGTTCACTCTCCTCTCCCCTTCCATCTTTTTTTCCCCCCTTTTTTGGGGGGGAAAATTGCATCTGTACCCCACTTAAAGATGGAATACCCGCTATACCCAGTCCCAGCGCCCAAATTGCATCTATACCCGGACCCCGTTCAACTTTGCATAGTACCCAACTTTTCCCCTGTGCGAAATTGTGGACATACCCAATCCTGCAGGCCCTCAGTTCCGGGCAACAAAATTATGCCCATCCCCAGAAATGGGCTGGCAAAATTGCAGGTGTACCCACGGCCAGTGGTGGGCCCTGGGATGGCAGACCACAAAATCATGCTCATGCGCATTACGTGGACCGTTGTGGCCCAACGGCCGTTGGGTATGAGCATAATTTCAGCCATCAGGTAGCAGGGTGTATGAATAATTTGGCCAGTCCACCGCAGTCCTGGGCATGCCCATAATTTTGCCTGGGAGCGTCCATAATTTATGCATTCTAGTAGTTGGTTATAACTGTAATTTTGCGGTACCAACCTGGGTCCACCTCAGTCCTGGGCATGCAAATAATTTTCACCGGCAGTTTTCTGGGTATAGGTGCAAGTTGGCGCTGGGACTGGGTAAAGCAGGTATTCCCATCTTTAAGTGGGGTACAGATACAATTTTACTTTTTTTTTCCCCTTTTCGAGTCCTTCTTCCGCCAGTGTTTGGGAAAAATATTGTTGGTTGGGTGAAAAGCACAACATGGACACAATTATGTCACAATATTAATTCTTATATTAATTTTTCTGTGTGATGGCGGGGTCATACGGGTAAGCTTGATTACTCTACCCTTCTAGTGCCACGTCCGTATTGCAGAGCTGCAAAGTGCTCCCCAGCCCTTATTTAAAAAAAAAAAAAAAAAACAGGTGGCCTCCCGTGTTTTACTTTGGTCAGCAGGAATTTGTCTACAGCCTAGGGCTGGGGCTGCATATCGCCAAGTTGTTGTTTTTTTTTCGCTCTTTTTTTCCTTTTTTCCTTCTTTGTTTTTTATCCCTTCTCTGATAACCAAGTTATGTCTCGATCGGGTACGAAGGAGGGGAATGTAGTGAGTGTTTCTCCTCTCTGTTCTTTCCACCTCATCACTCTCCTCCACTTCTCTTCGTCTTTCCACCAAGAACAGAAGAGATTGAAAAAAATAGCAATAACCAACAATTTTGGAGAAAATGAAAAAGAAAGGGAACAGAAGATCTTCGATCAGGACCAGTAATGGTGTTCGACGATGGGGTTGATGACTTCCCCTGCGGAAGTGACTTCACACACCTGTGCTATACTGTGTTGTGCTGCGAAAGTGACTTCACACACGTGTGCTATACTGTGCTGTACTGTGCTATACTGTGCTACACTGCGAACGTGACTTCACACACGTGCTATACTGTGCTGTACTGTGCTATACTGTGCTGTACTATACTGTGCTATACAGCGGGCCCTCTTTGGGGCTGTACTATACTGTGCTATACTGGACCTCTTTGGCGCTGTGCTATACTGTGCTGTAGTGCACCTCTTTGGCTGCTACCATCTTCCCTCAACTACAACACACGGTCATTATAGATGTATTGGGGTCAACTTTCAGCCTAGATACAGCAATAATGACAAGGGGAAGACAATTGGAGAGCAGCACTCCCAATCTGCCCATCGTGCCCTCCTCCAAACCTTTGGATGGATGGTTAAATTCACATGACCACTGCTCATTATTAGGGTTTCCGGTTTCGGGTTTAGGGTTTAAGAACATGCTTGTGTAAGAAGCCATGGTTGTTCAAGCATTTGAAAGATGTTTAAACTTTAAAAAAATTAAAAGATGTTTAAACTTTATTATTTTTTTTTAAATCATGGCTGGATTAAGTATGCGCTTGTAGACTTGTAGTTAAATTGAAACTAAAAGATGACAGATGAAGATGAAAGACGAGCAATGGCCAATTGCTCTGCACACTTCTCAATTTATGCGTGTCATCCTTGCACGCAGGCGTCAAAAATGTGGAAGGAACATGGACGAAGCACAGAAATCCAGAATGCAAAATCACACTGAAGTCCAAGTATTCAAAGCCAAAGCAGATAGCACATGGAACCGAGTAACCATCCCATTGAGAATGATACAGAAGAATCGTGAGTCAATGTCCATGCCCAACAGGGCAACACCAACAGCATAACCCAAATGTAGCTCTCTCTTGTGAATGGCGCCAGGCGCCCTATCTACCCTACAGCCTATCCTACAACTACAGCAATGAGCAGCAACCAGACAACTTGACTACCAGCGAGTAATGATGTCAACACCAATGCCGTATTCACCATCACCAGGTACGTGTCATCTTCCTTACACTCTCCCTTGTTACCCACACAGCGCCCTTCACCTCCGAAGTACCACCTTTGCCCTCACCTACCCTGCACCCTCTTGCGGCCCGGCTATGGCCGCCAGTGCCCTGCATGCAAACAGCGCCCTACCGCCTAGCGCTGGCCTGCTCTGTCTTAGCGCTGCGCTGCTCTGCATAGCGCTGCACACTTGCATCTGTCTCTTATACACATCTAGATGTGTATAAGAGACAGGCATCTGTAAGGACCCCACTTCGTGAAATGTATGCATAGAGGGCTATTGTTGATTTGCTGGCCCGCCTTCACTTAGGGCGGGCACTAGGCTTGCTGGGGCCTTAGCCCAGAACATGTACATCATGGCAAGGCCCCTACTTGAGGGCTCAATCCTCACATTCCATCCCCCTTAGCTTCGAAAGTCCGCTGAGATGCTTACTTCGCAGGCGCCTTCCCTTTCAGTTTCTTCTCATAGTCTGCCACCACCTGAGGAGCTGTGTCAATCAGTTCCTCCCTGGTAAACCAACGATCTTCTTTTGGATCCGTGTGATGCCTGAATCTGACGYGGTACTCTCTTTTGGGCTTGRGAGGTCTTCSTCGGCCCAGCGGCTTTGGAACAGGCATGTCCCTGTGATCCACAATGTCATCGATGTCAACTTGACCATCCATGGTTGGGGGCAGCATCGATCTCCTAGAAGGGAATTGATCTGTCTCAGCGAAAGGTGCAAGCTTTGAGGCATGAAAAACTGGGTGAGTGCGTAGATGACCAGGGACACGAATGACGTACGTAGGACCATCCATTGCATCTCCCACTACATCCAAGACTTCCCAGGGACCAAAGTATTGAGGCATTAGTTTACGAGATATTTCGAACTCCTGTCCTAACTCACTAGCCTTGACCTAGACACGTTCCCCCACCTGAAATGTGGACTGTCTGCGATGTTGGTTCTCGGAAGCAATCATGGCTTGCTGAGCTTTCTTCATATGTTCAACAGCCTCGCGCAGCAACTTCTCATATTGCACACCGTATTCAAGTGTGCCTGGAGTTGCAGCAGGTCGGTTTTCAGGTAGGAGAAAGTCTAGTGCTGATCTAGGCTTCCATCCCAAGTGCAACTGGTTAGGACTAACGCCGGTACTACTATGAATAGCATTGTTGTACAAGCTGGCGATGAGAGGCAACTGCTCATCCCAATTATCTTGGCTGGGCTTGATGTAATGCCACAGCAAGTGCTGTACCACTCTGTTCATTTGTTCGGCTTGTCCGTTGGCTTCGGGATGATTCCCTGAAATCATTTGAAGTTGACTGCCCATCTGTTCTGCAGCCTTCTTCCACAGTTCACTTGTGAAGATGACGTCTCGGTCACTAATGATGGTCTTCGGTAAACCAAAGTCCCTTACCCAGTTGTCCTTGAACAACTCGATGTCATACTCCATCCTGGTTGTCTCTGGCATTGGTATTAGTCTAGCGTACTTGGTGAATCTATCAATGATGACGAAAATGTGCCTCTTACCACTCTTGTTGATCACAAGGGTGTCCATGAAATCCATGGAAACACTCAATCAGGAATGGGTAAAGGCTTCAATAACCCAAGCGGTGCTTGAGTTCGCGGCTTGTCCCGCTGACAGACCTGACAGGTCTCAACATACTTCTTTGCGTCATCTAGCATTCTGGGCCACCAAAATCGTTGTACTTAGTTAGCACTCGTCTTCTTGTAGCCAAAGTGCCCAGTTGCGCCATGACATTCGCCTAAAAATAAACCACGCAACTGTTCACTAGATGGAACTACCAATCTCTTTACTCCGGCCTTACCAAGATAGATTAGCCCATCCACCATTACAAACTCACTTTCTGTGGCCTTGTCTTTTGCCTGAAGTTTGCGGATGATGTCCATCGTGACAGGGTCTTCCTGATAGGCTCCCACCAATGATTGAGTTACTTCGTTAGATACGCCAAATTCGGAAACTAGCGCACCACTGCTCTATGGGATAGCGCGTCTGCAACCTTGTTGTACTCTCCTTTCAGGTACTCAAGCTTGAAGTCATATTGGTCTATGACCTCAATCCATCGCTTGAGTGCATCAGAAAGAGCCGGTTGAGTCTTGATCCATTTCAGGGTCTGATGATCAGTCCTCAGATAGAAGAATCTTCCCAAAAGGAAGTGTCTCCAATGGACAAGTGCCTTGTAGACAGCGTAGAGTTCCCTTTCGTAGGTGGACTTAGCCAATTTCTTCGATGGCATCTTCTTACTCATATACTCAATCGGTCTCAACTTTTTCCCATCCTGCTGAGCCAGCACTGCGCCAATGCCGTATTGGCTTGCGTCAATGGTCAMTATGAATGGCTTCTGCGGATCGGGAACCATGAGAACTTCGTGATTCATGAGTKCATGCTTCAATYTCTTGAAAGCACCCTCGCACTCATCACTCCAGTCCCACGGTGTGTCAAGTCGAGTTAGATCTGTCAAAGGAGAGGCGACTGTAGAATAGTTCTTTACGAAGTTCCTATAGTAGCCGCACATTCCTAAGAAAGACCTGACCTTAGTAACTGTCTGAGGTTGTGGCCAGTCTCGAATACTAGCCACTTTCGCATCTTCCGGCCTAATTCCCTTCGAGGATACTTCATGACCCAAGTATAAAATCTTAGTGCGACCGAATTCACACTTCTCTAGGTTGATCTTATACGTGTGTTGTCGTAGGAGTGAGAGAACTGTCTCAACATGTTGTGCGTGCTCCTCGGCAGACTTACTAAAGATCAGAATGTCGTCTAGATAGACTACGACAAGCTTATCTAAATGGTCATGGAAGATCCGATTCATAGCGTGCTGGAATGTACCCGGCGCATTGCAAAGACCGAAAGGCATCACTACAAACTCATACAGACCATATCTAGTCTGAAAAGTTGTCTTGTGTTGGTCCTCAGGTCTTATTGCGATCTGATGATAACCGGATTTCAAGTCTATCTTCGTATAGTACTTGCATCCCTGCACTTTATCCAATAGGTCGTCTATGCGGGGTAGAGGCTCTGCGTTTTTCACCGTGATGGCATTGAGGCCCCTATAATCACTGCACATCCTCAAAGTACCCCCCTTCTTTGGTACGAATAGCACAGGTGATCCGTAAGGGGAAGTACTAGGCCGAATCCATCCCTTCTCTGTCAGCTCCTTGAGTTGCTTCCAAAGTTCATCTAACTCGGCAGGGGCCATCCTATAGATCCTTCCCTTTCGGATCTTACTCCCTGGAATGATTTCTATAGCGTGGACGACTTTCCTATCAACAACTCCTGTGGGCTCCTCGAACAGATCAGGGAACTTAGCAACGACGCGTTCTATCTCCGGGGGTGTTTTAATGGTCTCCCCCTTCTCAGAGACATAAACAAGGTACATACCTTCCTCTTGGTTTTGCTTATAGTTATTGTAGAACGCAGATGCGCGCAAGCAGCCATAGGTATCTATAATACTACTGGCCTTGAACTTAGTCATTCTGACAGTTCGACCATCGGGCAACTTCTGTTTGAGCACCTTCTTATCCCAGTCAAACTGGGGCTTAGCAATATCGACGTAGTACATGCCTAGCCACATGTCAAATGGCAAGTCGTTACTAACCAAGAACGAGATCTTATGATTAAGCTCACCTCCTCCATAGGAGAAGGTACAGACTACGTCCTTGAGGTAGTCTGTGACAATCATGCGCTCTTTGTTGGCCAAAGTAGATGCCACTGGTCTACTAAGGTGCCGTACCCGGTCCTGTAGGTGCAGCCTTTCCAAACAGTCGCGACTTATGTAATTTCGCGTGGAGCCTGTGTCTATGAAGGCACCACATTTGCGGCCTCCTACATCCACTTCCACAACGAAATGTTCCCCTCTAGGACCCTTCTTTAGCGCCGCCCAAGACTCACGAGGGTCCTTGTTTGACCACTCGCCTTCTAAGTCTTCTAAGGCCTCAGACACATCTAACGTACAGAACATTGTTTGGTCTAGATGCGTCTGCGGGGTAGCTAAGGAGTCATTAGCTTCGGCCTTGTCATGAAGTGAGGAGGGTATCATTCCCACTTCATCTTGAGTAGAAGCCGCTATCACTTCCACTGGCCCTACGCGTTTCCCGAGCTAGAAGCCTGGGAAATAGTTGCCCCAACCTTTGGTGCAACCTTTTGCGTAACCTTAGCGTTCGGGCACTTCCACTGCGTGTGTCCGTATTCACCGCAGTTGATACAAGCGCCACGCGATCGGCGGTCACGCCACACGTCCTGGTCAAGACCTGCCTTGACCCACTCAGTCTGTTTGGACTGATTGGAGGCGGCCTTCCCTTGACTTCTAGGTTGGCCCTTCCCTCAGCCACCTGCCTTAGTCTTTACTACCGCGGCGAGGGTGCTACCCTCAGCTACCTCCTCGCCGTCACACTCTGAATAGTCCACCAGGTCAGAGAGCTCGTCGATTTCAGTTTGGGTCCCATCTGACTCAACCATCATCAACTTCGCCCCCTTCTTCTTCCACTCTTGGGGACTCTTCTTCTTCTTTGAGTCGTTCCCTGAGGTGGGTTGAGCATTGCCTAGTGTTGCCTCTAAGTCTAAGGCCTTTCTAGACAATGTCTCAAACGAGTGGTACTCGGTGCGTGCCTCACTGGCCAGTAAGTTCCTGATGTTCTCTAGAAGACATCTAACAAAAGTTGTTAACAGGAACTGGTCACTGTAGTTGATGCCCGAGACGAGGATCAGGCCCTCCACGGTAGTCGTAAGCTCTCTAACTGACCTGAACTTGCGTTGGTCAAGTTTGTTAATGGCATCAGTGGCCCTTTGAGCCTCCTGTGGGTTATGCCATCGAGCTTCTACCATCTCCATGAATTGGTCTAAGGTCAAAGACTTAGCCCAATCCACCATGCGTCGCCCGTACCCGACCCTCACAACTACACCATCTAGCCACTTGGCTGCTTTACCCTCTAGGTAAGATGCCGCAGTTACCACCTCATCCTCTGGCAAGGTCCTTTTGGCCTTC
>BFEA01000379.1:844834-858743 GCA_003427395.1 Chara braunii
GTCTGACCCGTTCATGAATTAGGCAAACATTGTCTGCACTAGAACTCCCTAATGGAATCCTACCACAACATGTGTCTGACCGGCACCTAATTTTCTAATAATGGTTGTGTCCAGCAGTTCCCCTACTATACCGATCAAGTGGCATGTCTACAACATTCACAAAGTTTGTCTACATAGTCTGAATGCACTTTGAGTTGTTCACTTACAGCAGCATTAGTTAAAACTGGCTATGGTAGCATACAACAGTCCTACACTAATTTGTCTGTGAGGTGTTAGCAGTCTGTCCACCAACTAATCAAAGGTACAAGAAGACAATGTAGCAGATGTATGATTGATGGGTATGGTTGTGTATACAGTTGAGCACCAATTAGAACCTACCCTCCCCTCCATCCAACATACCGAACAGCATCATTGAGCGAGCAGTGTCTTCGTGTGTGAATCGGCCCACCCCTGTGCCCAAGTTGTCACCGAGCAAACCAGCCCAACCACTCTTATTTACCCTCGTACGGCGACAAGCCTTCCTGTCCATGTGATCTGGCTGATCAGGAGGGATTTATTGAGCGCCCCCATCTCTTCAGGAATTATTTAACGTCGCAGTCAGGACGACGATCACAGCCAGAATCACAATGAACTCCCAACCAGAAATGTTTATAGACGGTCTGGTAAGCGTCTGTCATCGGCTGGCACACCCGGAGGAACTTCTATCAGCGCAGCAAGTGCCAAACAGGACAGCAGCCATCGCATGCGTGCACTACTCCCTGTGGGTTGGCATGGTGACCGTGACCCAAGTGCTTCGACCAGGGCCCTTCAGAGGCACCGCCCTTTCTCCTTCCAGTATGCTTCCGGGAAGATTGTTGTCTCTCACGGTAGCGCGCTCACGACACCTCACCAAAAGAGAGGACTCTCAAGTTGGACTCACTTCCTCACGGTAAGAAGAGATTGAGAGAGTAGATAAGGTAAGGGAACAACGTACNCGACACCTCACCAAAAGAGAGGACTCTCAAGTTGGACTCACTTCCTCACGGTAAGAAGAGATTGAGAGAGTAGATAAGGTAAGGGAACAACGTACCTGGAGATAGCTGCCYYCAACCACAGATTTCTCACCAATTGAGCCGATGTTGCATTTGATGACCGGTCATGACCTCGGTACCACCCACAACGCAATGCAGTGCCACCTTAGTCCAATGCCACATCAGCATGCTCTCATCATCAATCAAACATTCCGCCTGTCACCACGGCTAATATGTCGTTTGTAGCCTTCCGGTGCACCCCTCTCTACCCAGGGCGTGCACCAATAGTGGCTTGACGTCACAAGTACACACTGCGAAGAAGCATCATCAACGCACCAAGTCTGTATAATGCCAGCGTGCCAAAGGTAAGTGGCGATCTAACCAGCTCCGATACCAAAATGCAAGGAACATGAGTATGGACGAAGCACATAAATCCAGAATGCAAAATCACACTGAAGTCCAAGTATTCAAAGCCAAAGAAGATAGCACATGGAACCGAGTAACGATCCCATTGAGAATGATACAGAAGAATCGTGAGTCAATGTCCATGCCCAACAGGGCAACACCAACAGCATAACCCAAATGTAGCTCTCTCTTGTGAATGGCGCYAGGCGCCCTATCTACCCTACASCCTATCMTACAACTACAGCAATGAGCAGCAACCAGACAACTTGACTACCAGCGAGTAATGATGTCAACACCAATGTCGTATTCACCATCACCAGGTACGTGTCATCTTCCTTACACTCTCCCTTGTTACCCACACATCGCCCTTCACCTCCGAAGTACCACCTTCGCCCTCACCTACCATGCACCCTCTTGCGGCCCGGCTATGGCCGCCAGTGCCCTGCATGCAAACAGCGCCCTACCGCCTAGCGCTGGCCTGCTCTGTCTTAGCGCTGCGCTGCTCTGCATAGCTCTGCACACTTGCATCCGCGCAGCGTGCCCGCATATGCCAGCATTGGCCAAGATCCCCGCTGCCTCGCCCTGCTTGCCTATATGCCAGTGCAGTGTGTGGGCGGCCTCCCTTCAGCCTGTGACCGGGGCCCAGAGGCTGAAGCCAACTCRATACAGTTGGGCCCCGGGGTAAGGCAGTTGCGCCTCCTTCATCAAGGCCTGCGGCCAGATTCAGACAGTGGGCCGATTTCCCTTTGGCATTTTCGGTCTCTCTTCCCAGCATGCATTGTCGGCCTCACGTTCAGATGCCCAGGGCCTAACCAACTCAGAGGCCCTGGGCTTTCAGCATTTGCTGAAATCCGAGACTCGGTGCACTCCAACCAACTGGCGTGCTGCAACTGTATGAACCCCACTTCGTGAAATGTTGCACAGAGGGCTCTTGTCGATTTGCTGGCCCGCCTTCACTTAGGGCGGGCACTAGGCTTGCTGGAGTCCTCACGTAGAAGAAACGACCAACGAGGTAGTGCCTCCAGTGAGTCAACACTTTGTAGATCGCGTAGAGTTCCTTCTCATAAGTGGACTTGGCCAACTTTTGAAAGGGCATCTTTTTGGATATGTACTCTACCAGCCTTAACTTTTTCCCCTCCTGCTGCGCAAGTACGGCACCAATCCCATATTGGTTGGCATCCGTGGTCACAACAAACGGCTTGTCGGGATCGGGCAGTTTCAAGACCTCATGGTGAGTGAGGGCATGCTTCAAATGTCTAAAAGCAGCCTCACACCTGTCTGTCCACTTCCACGTGGTGTGAAGGCGTGTGAGGTCTGTCAAAGGTGCGGCCACTATGCTATAGTTCTTCACGAAGCGGCGGTAGTAACCGGTCATTCCTAAGAAGGACCTCATCTCACTTACAGACTGAGGACGCAGCCAGTCACGAACGCTGGCCACCTTCGCGTCATCGGGCTTCAATCCCTCCGCTGAAATCTCATGACCCAGGTACAAGATCCGGGTGCGTCCAAACTCGCGTTTCTCCCCGTTGATCTTGAACTGGTGTTGTCCAAGGAGAGTAAGAACTTTGTCTGAGTGACCGACGTGCTCCTCGACAGTCCTACTAAAGATAAGTATGTCATCGAGGTACATGATGACAAACTTGTCCAAGTAGTCATGAAAGATCTGATTCATGGCGTGCTGGAAGGTGCCAGGAGCATTGCAAAGGCCGAAACGCATCACCACAAACTCGTACAGACCGTACCTGGTCTGAAAAACGGTTTTGTGTTGATCCTCGGGCCGTATTGCAATTTGATGGTACCCAGACTTCAGATGTATCTTACTGAAGTATCGGCACCCTTGCACTCGGTCCAACAAGTCACCGATGCGCAGTAGGGGCTCTGCGTTCTTCACAGTGATGCCATTGAGGCCCCTATAGTCAATGCACATCCTCAATGTTCCCCCCTTCTTCGGTACGAATAGGACAGGAGATCCGTAAGGGGAAACGCGAGGCCGAATCCAGCCCTTCTCTATGAGTTCCTTGAGTTGTCGACGAAGCTCATCAAGCTCAGCTGGAGACATCCGATAGATCCTACCCTTCGGAATACTAGACCCTGGGATAATCTCTATCGCGTGGACGACCTCCCTCTTAACAACCCCATTCAGCTCTTCAAATAGATCATGGTATTTATCGACTACTCCCTCTATTTTTGGCGGCACTTTTACCAGCTCGCCTGCTGCAGAGACATAAACTAAGCACATACCCTCCTCCAGATTTTGCTTATAATAATTGTAGAATGTGGCCGCACGCATGCATTCGTAGGACTCGATCAGACTACTAGCCTTAAACTTACGTAATTTGGCGGTCCCCCCCCCGGGCAAAGTGTGTTTGACCACTTTTCGGTCCCAGTCAAACCGAGGTTGTGCAACCGAAAGATAGTACATGCCCAACAGGATATTCATTGGGAGATCATCGCTGACTAGGAACGAGACTCGATGTCTCAGTTCCCCTCCCGCGTACGGAAAAAAACACTTAATGTCTTTAAGGTAGTCAGTGACTACCATGCGCTGCTTGTTGGCACAAGTCGACTCCACAGGTCGACTCAGACGCTGCACTTGCCCCTGTAAGCGCAGCCTCTCAACGTACACGGGACTAATGAAGTTCCGCATCGAGCAAGTGTCGTAATAGGCCCCGGCCTTACGACCGCCGATGACTACCTCGCCGACGAATAACTCATACTTGGAAGCTTTAGCCATTGCCATCCGAGAAGTTAGCGGGTCCGATCTAGACCACTCCTCCTCTAGCTCTTATAAGGACTCAAACACATTCATCAAACAGAGGATCGATGGGTCAGAATGTGTTTGCGGGACGACTACGAAATCAATAGCTTGGGTCATCTCTCGAGATGGTGAGGGTGTGTCCACCACCTCGACCCTAGCAGGAACACCTACTATTCCTATAGGCCCGACGTGTTTCCCGGAGCAGTGCCAGAACTACTAGCAACATTGCTACCAGTGGAAGTGGAGTATCCCTCCCATCGCTTGCCCCATTGTAGGTGGGATCTTCTCGGTCACCTTCTTGTTCCGACACTTGAACTGGTTATGGCCATATTGGCCACAACGGATACAAGCTTGCCGGGTGTACCGGTCTCTCCACACGTCCTCTGTGAGACCCGCTTTCTCCCATGGAGGAGTGTTAGGGTCAACTTGACTCCTTGACCGGCAGCCTCCGCGGCGTCTATCGGTGGCCTTACCTTTTGGGACTGAGGCAGCGATTGCTCCACCCCCTGAAGCCTCTACGCTGCCCGCCTCTGAACCTACTCCCTCCTGGTAGTCGTCGTCTAACTCAATGGTAGAACCATCGTTGTCAACGAACATGATACGGCCTTTCGCCTTTCAGTTTGGAGGCAGTGCCTTTTTCCTTCCATCCGTCGTGGGTTGATGTCCATGCCCTATCTTTGCTTCCTGGTCTAGGGCCTTCTTGCTAAACGAGGGAAAGTTGTGCACATTGATGTTCGCCTCACCTGCCAACTGATTCCTAAGTGGCATGGGAAGACACCTCATGTAAGTGGTCAGTAAGACTTAGGGGTCGTAACGCACACCAGGTACACAGATCAGACGCTCTACTGCATTTGTGGCATCCCTTTGACTTGAACGATTTAGAGCTCAAAGTCAGGATCGCATCAGTGGACTTTTGAGCCTCCTGAGGATCATGCCACCTTTCCTCCCCCAACTTAAGGAAGTCCTCCAGTTTCTGGTTAACTGCCCAAGCGCGGAAGTCATGACCGTATCCCAGTAGTTGCACTAACCCGCTTAACCATCTTGTTGCACTCCCCTCAACGTAGGAGGCAGCCACAAGCACTTCCTCGTGTGGCAAGGTCAACTTACACTTTACGTAGACCGGCGCTGACCTCAACCATGTGTCAAGGTCTTCGCCCCTCTTATCCCCTGAGAAGGGTTTGGGTGAGGCGATGGTCGTCTTCAGAACCCACTGGCCTTGTCCCGATACCTACACCACTCCAAGCTATGGACCCAAGGGCGCAGGTTGCTGCACTGGTTGTTGTTGGGGTTGTGTGCCCTGCGGTTGTACTGGCTGCGAGACAGCAGGCTGCCCAGTTACGGCAGTCTGCAACGGAGGTTGGGAATACACTGTCTGTACAGGAATCTGTACACTAGGACCTACTGAGAACCCGCCTGTCAAAGGCATACCTAAGGAAGCGGCATGCACCGATGTTGTGGGGACTACAAATGGGGATACCCCAGTCACCGGTGGGACAAAAGGAGGAGGTTGTACCACGGGCCAGGCATCGGGCCCTGATGGTGATGGTGCTACCTGAGCTCGCCCGACCAGCACGGCCAGGCTCCGCCGAATGTCCTATAAGAGAGTCGTCTGGTAGTCCTGCATTTCCACTACATCTAGCAGGATTGTCTGTAGGGTCCTCACATCCGCATCCATGTTTGTCAGGTCCATCCCCTCTAACTCACTAACGTCCGCTTGTCTTTGTTGCAACCTTCATCTTCTTTTGATCATCCTTTCTTTTTCTGCCTTTATCTCTCCTAACGCCTTTTGTAGGTATGCCTCCTGAGCAGCTGCCTGCTGTATGGCAACCTCCTCGGGAGTCAACACTGTTGGCTTGCCATGACATCAGCGGACTGACTTTGGGTCTGTGCGGTCGTCGCTCCTACAGTTCCTGAACTACTGACTTGGGAAATCTGCTGCGCAGCAGTTGCCATGGCTGCTGAAGTAGCGGTCTCGCTTGCGAATGCCCTGCTCGCTTCTGCGGCCCTAGCCCTCCGCTGCTGCTGCTGTCTCTCCCTAAGCTGGCGTAACAAGAGTCTGTCACCCTCGGGTCCTAATGCCACGTGGGCCAAAGGGCGCCTTGCTGATCGCAGGATCCTATCATCCTCGCTAGTGTTCTCCCCGTCACTCATAAGCTCAGAACTGTACACAATCTACACTAGGTCACACTCGATGCCTACCGCAGTGTAGTGCACAGACCGATTTAAAATAAATAAAATAATTAATCGGTGGCTATGTCAAAGTCTACACATTCGGGTCCAACAGATAAGTCCAGATTCCTACAAACGAAACTATTTTTACTTAATTAGTCCACGAACAGAAAGCAGATTTCTACCTAATGTTGTTTGTCAGATGTCAATGGTTGCCCATCTAACTAATCAAGAATAAAAATAGAATCGTCTGTGTGGATATTTGCAGAGTGGAATTAAACACGAACTTATCACATGAAACCTACCCCTCCGTCAGTTCTTCTTGATGGTCTCTTGACGTCAGCGTCCCTGCGCAATCCAGATAGCGTGCGTGTCTAAAGGTGTGCACACGACCCACCCCTGTGCCCCGAGTATATGCTGAGCTGGCCAGCCCTGCACAATATTTACCCTCGCGTGCAGTGAGACTTACACCGACCAATTGGCTGATCAAGAGGCGTTTAAGGACGGCCCCCGAAGTCCTCAGGAATTATTTTACGTCGCAGACAGGACGACGATCACAGACAATGGAAGGTAACCCCGCCGGTGCTTATTTCTAGAAGCCCGATACTCGTCTCCCCTGTAGGGCTGCCCTGCCCCTCATAACCCATCTAATAGGGCGACAGGCAGACAAAGGACAAAGAAGCAAAGCATGCGTGCTCTACTCCTGGTGGGTTGGCATGGTGACCGTGACCCAGTGCTTCATCCAGGGCCCTTCAGATAGCTCTGCCCTCTCCTTCCATATGCTCCACGTGAACAATGCCGACTCTCAAGGTTGAGCGCACTCGACTCCTCACATGAGAGGACTCTCAAGACAGAACACACATCCTCATGGTAAGCAGTGTCGAAGAGGGTAGATAAGGTTAAGAGCAACGTACCTCAAAATAGCTGCCCCCAACCACAAATATTCTCACCAGATGACCTGATGTCGATTGTGATGACCAATCGCTGCTTCGGCACAACCAGCATTACACCGTCGTTCCACCTCAGCGTCAATCGCACATCAGATAGTTCTCATCAAACTGCGAACACCCAATAATCACCACGTAGCCTTTCTGGCGATACCCCTATCCACCTGGGTCGCCTGCTTGCCTTCGCCCTCCTCACTACACACTCTCTACGGCAACTCACCCAGCATTCTGCATGCATGTACCGCATAGGCAGAAGACAAGCGCCAGATTAGTGCACCGTACCACAGCTCTGATACCAAATTGCAAGGAAAATGAGCAATAGCGAATTCCAGAAATCAAACAGCATCATACACATGAATCCAGATATTCGAGACCTCGAACCAAAAGCAGAATTGCATCACGAGCTCCATCAAAGAAGAGCACAACAAAAGCTCATAAGTGACAATGCTGGAATAGCCTCATCATCATCAACAAAGAACCAATGTCGATATCCTATCTGGCGCTCGGCGCCCAGACTACAAATGGCAGATCCTATCTAGCCTATCTACAATGCCCCTGGTGACGTCAACAGCTCCCCGAAGTACGAGCAGATCTCGGCCAATGCCGTTCGCCTCAAGCACCAGGTATGTCTCTCGCATCACTCACAACCTCGATCCCCCACTCACAGATGCCACATGCACCCAAGGACCACCATGCGCCTCATCCAGCATAGTGCAGCGCAGCCCGGCTATGTCTTCCTGCTCATCCAGCCCGCCCATGAGCGCGTGAGTTCTGGCCAGCGTATAGTGCAGCAGCGCTTGCGCAGCATGCAGCCAGTGCCGGAATGAGGAATGCGGGGGCAGGAACTTTCCTAAATTGAAGTGGCCTGCCTGCTGCGTCCGTCCTGGCTGCACCGGGCCCTGGCCCAGAAGCTTCCGGTAGGCCCCGGGAGGCTGAGCCCCAGTTCGAACGAATCAGGCCCAGGGCATGTGGCAGTTATCCGTGCCCAACTGCCCGCAGCCTGTGTTAAGTCCATGTTGTGTATCTCGCCCAGGGCCTGCCTCAGATGCATTTGATAAAAGCAGCCAGGGCCTGGGCGCTTTCAACCAACTGGCGCTGCGCAACTGCCTGAATTTCCCCAGTGGCGTGGTGACACCAAAATAGGCCTTGGTCGGGCCTGCCTTCACTTAGGGCGGCCGACTGTACTGAAAATGGGGCCCAGTAGGGCTTGTCGAGGCCTTAAGCCTCGCACAAGCTCGAAACGACGGAAAAAAAAAAAAAAAAAAAAAGCATCTGAGGCATAGTGCAGGGTGAATCAAGGGCATGTGCTTGCACCCAGCCCAATGTGACTGAGTGGTGCACACAGAGAGCTGTTAGAAAAGACATCCGGAGATCAAATCCTGAAAAAATCAGATGGAGAAGACACCGAAAAAAGAAGGATGGGGATCAACTGTGCTAGCCAATAGTACCCAGCTCGCGGCGCAGAATGGTACACACATGTAACTGTTAGTAAACAGAACCTGAGGTCGAATCCTGGTGAAATCAGATCGATAAGACAAAAGTAATAAAATGCTTTGTTGAACTACAGTAGTTTCGACTGACGTTTTTGCAGTTTTGAAAAGCGAAATTCGTCACAAACAGTTTCACAAAAAAAAACAAGCCTCTAGCGAGGCCTGTAAATGAATGGGAGAATTGACTTGAAAAGTCAACTGTCAGTGTTTTGAACTTTTGTTCCATTCGTTGACGTAAGACGAAAAAGAGGGTGGGTGCAGTCCTCCTCAGGACATTGGTCAAAATTGGAACGATACAGAGAAGATTTGTTTTTTGTTTTTTATTGCTAAGCTATACTCTTCTGCAAGGAAAGTGAGCAAGAGCGATAGACAGAAAGCCAAATTTCAACATCACATTGAAGACCAGATAGTCGTGTGCCGAGAAGAAAGTAGAATGCACTGAGTTGCATGCCAAATAAGAGCAGCAATACAATCAACTCAAATGTCAATCCCGGTCCTCTCTTGCCACCACCAACATAGTATCCAATGTCGCCCTCATCGTATGGCGCCCAGCGCCCGGCCTACGATCCTCGTGCACCTATACTAGACTATCAGTCTATGATGACAATGCAACCAGGAATCGCTTCCAGCGGACAACCAATGTACGTGAAGAAATCGCCCATGCAGACTGCCACCTCTCTCCTCACCCCTTGTCCCCCACAACGTGCATCTCCCAACACCCCAAGACCACCGTCACCGTCACCAGCCACCCGCGAGCAGGCCCGGCTATGGCCGCTCGCACCCACTGCCTGCTTGCAGCCCCCACACCACACAGCGCCTGCTGTAGCTGTCTAGTGTGATGCATGGACTCAGCAAACCTCAGATTAGGACCCTTCGGGATCAACGTGGTGTAGCTGTCTGGCGTGATGCATGGACTCAGCAAACCTCAGATTAGGACCCCTCGGGACTGTGCCCTTTTCTTGGTCACACTGGCATGTACTGAGGCCTAGGCGCATATCAGCAGGCCCGCCTTCACTTAGGGCGGGCAAGACCTTTTCCAACACTGCCGAGGCACTAAAATCCTCGCATACCTTCCCCCTTTAGCTTCGAAAGTCCAGTGAGAAAGCTTTAATTCCACCTGCTCTTGTCTTCCTCATTCTCAGGTACCCACGTTCTTCGTGATGTATAGAATGCTTGCAGTAGACTTGGAGCTGTAGAGCTTGTCATTGGAGTCTCCATCCACGGTTGGGGACAGCATGCATCTTTGATGAAAAATACTCAATCTCAGTGAATGCGGAGAGATGCGTAGGTGATTAGGGATTTGGATAATAAAGGGGTGACTATCTGAACCATTCCACACTAGACCTATGACTTCCCAATGACCAAAGTATAGTGGCATCAGATATGCCTATTCCCTGTCCAAATGTTCATGCCCTTATTCAGAATCATTCCCCTACTTAAAGTATGGACTGTCGACTGTACATGTTCTCCAAATGCAAACCAACAGCTTGCTGTAGCTGCCTATCAGCAACCTCTAAGCTGCCATGCGCTGCTGTGGATCGGTTTTCAGGTAGGAGAAATTGTACATTGACTATGCACTTGGTCCAGAAACGTGTACCTGTTCGTCCATAAATAACTTGGTCCTAGCGGTCTCAGAGATGGCGACTAACCTACCGTCTTCACCCGAATAGAACACCCGGTCATTATAGCTGCGTATTTGGCACAACTTGCGGTCCAGATGCAGCAATAATGACCGGGCGTTCTATTCGGGTGAAGACGGTAGCATACTTTGAGAACCGGTCCACTATGTAAAACATCTTGCTCTTGTCAATCTTGCTGGTTTCAAGTATATTTGCGAGATAGACCAGCGGGAATAGATAAGAGTTTTGTGACAACCGAAGTCGTTATGGTAGGTTCGCTGAAATCTCCCTGTAGCTGAAGTGTCCGGTCACATCATAATATTCTTCTAAAAATAAAGTTAATAAACTACACAAAGTAATTTATTATATGCTTTTTACAACCGATTAATAATATTGTTAAACTTCCTCGGTGTCCACGTCCCCATTTCTTTTTTCTTAAATATTAATAAACGCAATAATCAATAGGGGAACGTATATGGTCCTATCCATCTCTCCCTCGTTTGTTTCACCAATCGTCATCCTATGATACAAGAGATATCCTATAGGTCTTTCCTTCATTAGAACGAATGATCACGATCTCGTGAACAACCTCCCTGTCTATGACTCCTGGCCGTTTCAAAAGAGATTTGGATACGTAGTGACAACGTTTTCTCTCTCCGGAGGGGTCTTAAAGGGTCTGCGCTTCTGGAATCTAAAGACTAGGTAGATTTCCCACCCCTCGATTCTCTTTATCCCGGTAGTAATACCACAATCTTTGAGGTAGTACATCCCAGAGACATAAGGGAGGAAGCTTGTCGCTATCCGGCAATGAGATTATTATCTTCAGTTGCCTTCCCCCATAGGAGGAGGTACCGGCAACATTTATCTTGCAACCTCGGCACACTAGTGATTTTGTGTTGAGTAATAGATGCTACAGATCTGCTTAGCCGCTACACTTGGTCCCACAGTACAGCCCTTTCCACACTAGCGCAATTAGTGTAGTCCCTAGTTACTGTAGAGTTAACGTCTGCGGGAGCCCTATCTTTACGGCCATTTACACTGACGTCTAGCACACCCTTAGGACCTTTAACCGTGGTCACCCAGGAAGCTAGCAGGTCTTCTTCAGGCCACTCCTCATTTAGCTCTTCTAAGGACTCAGGCACACCCCATGAACAGAGCTTCATGTGGTCCGCATGTGTCTGCAGGGTGACTAAGGAGTCAGTAACCTCAGCCTTCTTTTGAGATGGTGAGGGATCATTTACTATCTCACCCTGCGCAGAAGCGGTTACAGCTTCTACGGGTCGGATGTGTTCTCCAAGGAAATGCTCGCAGTGCTTCCTTAGGTTGAGAACGCCTCATGCCCCTCTTGAGCCCCCCCCCCCTAGTGGTGACCAGCGTGTTCGGACACCACCCCTTGTGTATGGTCGTACAAGCCACACTTTATTTAAGTGCCCCTCACAGGGCAGTCTCTCCACACATCCCCTGCAGGACCCTTCTTTATCCCCATGGGCAAAGTAGAATCTCCCCCCTTGACTCATAGACTGGTTGCGTCGCTGCATGCCAGTCGCATCGGCCTTGCTTGTTGAAACGGCCAGTACTTCTCCGCCAGAAGTCTCCTGGCCGCCCACCCGCTTTGTCTTTCCCCCAGGACCGTAGACTTCCTCTACCTCTTGCAGATTCCCTTTAGAATCTACGTAGATTAGGGTATCCCTTTTCGCCTTTCAACCCCAGGGTCGCTTCTTCTTCATCCCATCAGTTGGCGCCTGTTGCACGCTCCGTAGCTTAGTCTCCAAATTCAAGACCTTCTCACTACAAGAGGGGAAATTGTGTGTGTCGGTGCTAGCCTCGCTGACTAACGTGATCTTGATATCTCGTGTGTATCAGTGCTAGCCTCACTGATTAGCGTGATCTTGATATCTGTAGCTAAACAGCACAAGTATGTAGTCAAGAGAAGTCGGCGGTCGTACTGCACCTCAGGGACTACGATCGTCTTCTCTATGGTGTCTACGCACGTCGTCCTATGCTTCCTTGAAGCTCACTCGGCTAACACATTCGTGGCCCACTGCGCCTCCTGCAGGTCGTGCCACCTGTCCTCTACCAACTCCAGAAACGAATTCAGATCTCGAGCATGTGCCCAAGCATCAAAATTCCGATCGAACCCATTTTGTTGCACAACGCTGTCTAGCCCCCTTGCTGCCATTCCTCTCAAATAGGAGGCAGCCACGATTATCTCTTGGTCGAGCCACATGAACTTGTTCCTCACGTACGTCGGCACTGTCCTCGACCCGAACGGCTCCGGCTGTGCGAATGCAACCTTGGGAACCCATTTGCGCTCTGGACCAGCAGCCTGTGCCTGCACTGCTAGTGGTTGTACCTGCTGCTGTGCAGGTGGCTGGTCCTGCTGCTGCCCTGCCCTGCAGCAGCAGCAGCTTGCTGAGAAGAAGAAGAAGCCTGAGCCTGCATACCTACACTGCTAATTGTCCAGGGGGAGCATTTCTTCCCTGAGCGGGGCATCTCTTCCCGTTTGGCCATCCCGTGTGGCAGCGAGCCCACTGACGTTTAATAATTTGTCCTTGGGAAACAAGAAGACCCAGGGCCCAACCAATTCAATTACCTGTCGAATCTGGACAGGACGGCCTTCTGGAGCATGGCCCCATTAGCAGTCGGATAGGAGTGTGGTCGGTCCAGTGTGACACTGAATGGCAGCGGCCTGACAGGTCCATTACGATTTTCTGAGGTGAGAAAACAGGAGAAAGGCAAAAAAAAAGAAAAGAAACAGAGACCTCCCACCTGAAATCACGGCAGAGTGCTTCCCAGTCATCAGATCACAAATGATCTGATGGTGGTGGTTGCAACAACAGTGAGCAAAGTAACTGCCACATTTTTTTTCTGGAATAAACTCAACTTCTGTCAGCAGTGATCCTGACGCCCTCCATATACTCCGTGATTGAAAGAGGGCTCCACCCACCCAATGAGATAATTGCACAACAGCAAGCAATATACTGAAAATCTTCTATCCAGTGGGCCTCTGGCCGACCCCACTCTCTTTTGGGGTTGGTCATACCCCCAACGGATTGAAAAGATTTTGGCCCCAAGCTTCCTTCGCACCGGCATGAGGAGGCAAACCAAGATCTCCTTACTTTTCCGGGTAATAAAATACATGTAAAATACTGACCGTGGGATCACGAGCACCGCACGGCAGGATTTGGGTCACTCAACTGCCACACAAACTCTTTTCTATCCTATCCCGTTGCTAGTGGGACCATGCTCCTGCTGCGGTGGAGTCTCGTTTTCTTTTTTTTTTCTTTTTTTTCTTTTTTTAAATTGAAAAGGGCGACGGCCTTGAGATATTATCATTTGAGCTGACCGGCCCCAAACAATTCGTTAGTAGTTGGTTTTACTCATCAATCACGTTCCATCATCTGGATTCGAACACTGGTCTGTATTTCAACAGTTCATGGGTGTACCCACTGAGCTAGGCTCTTGGGTGAGTCTCGTTTTCTTTCTTTTTTTTTTTTTTTTTTTTTTTTTT
>BFEA01000379.1:885174-910131 GCA_003427395.1 Chara braunii
TCTCTCTCTCTGTGTGTGTGTGTGTGTCTGTGTGCGTGTGTGTGTGTGTGTGTGCGCGCGCGCGCGCGTGTCTGTGTGTGGGCGCGCGCACGCGCGTGCCTTTGTGTGTGTGTGTGTGTGTGTGCGCGCGTGCGGGGGGCGGGGTGGGGGACGGAGGACGCGGCCGGTTGGTGGGTGCGTGTGGTTCGGGTCCTCGGCGTTGCGATCGCAGAGAATAGACGAGAGGTAGAGCCAGGCGACGGTGCTACATTCAGGGCTGGAAGTTGCATTACGCGGCATCATCCAGGGGCAAGGGCCCACTTACACGAATTAAGAGATATTGACCGTAGATAGCACAGATCAACGGTCAGAATCGCTTAATCCGTGCAAGTGGGACCTTGCCCCAGGATTTCCAAGATCTTGAGTGCATGTGGGCAAAAGTCCACATGCATTCAAAATGTGGATGTGGGCGGATGGCATTCAAAACGTGGGCGGATAGCGAGTACTGCAACTACGAGGCCCTCATGCCTGCGAAGGTACAATCCTGATAATCCTGTGGAGAAGCACGCAAAAATCGAGAAAAGGTCCAAAAGAACACGCAAAAGTCGAGAAAAAGGGCGTGCCCTCTATGAAAAAAAAAAGGGAAAAAAAAAAAAAAAAAGGGGGGTAATTTCCCAGTCGCAGGGTAACGGCAGCGAGTGCCGCCAACGGCTACAGGGGCATGCTAAGAAGATGCACGGTAGCCTTACGGGCATATTGCAATTTTTTCTACAGGTACTTGATAACAATGTGGCAGGGACATATTGGAAACTTGGACCAGGTACCGGTAGGGGCATATAAAACAATTTTTTAGGGGTGTTTTGTAAATTTAAATCGTCCCCCCCCCCAAAAAAAAAAAAAAAAAAAAATCGTCCACCACAGGGTGAGTGGGCTGGCAGAGGGCATATCGCTAACACACGGAAATGTGAGGGGTATAGAACAAATTTTCCCTTTCTTTTCAAAAGGGCCAAGGCGGCTTGAGATGTCAGAATAGAACAGACCGGCCCAAGGTAATTCAAAATTGTAGTATTACTGTTCCTCGGTAAAAAATAAAAATAAAATAAAAAAAGATGTTAGTTGTTTGGTTTGATATTGGAATACCTTGGTAGAACAAAATGGCTTGTGATTTTATAGGTGCACAACCCTGTTCTATCCGTTGCTTGTGCCTAGTTGGATGCTTGGTGGGGAGATAGGGTGTACGGGAAATTGAATGGTGGTGATAGGGATGTGGGATAAAGGTATTTTCTACGCTGCTGTAGTTGGAACTAAAACGCATTGGAATTACGATAGGTGGGCAACCCTAATTTGATTTGTTGCCAGCGTTTGGTTCGCTGCAGGGCGTTGACGCAGAAAATACTTCGATACCCGTGGCAGCCTTGTGTTGGGAGTTGAGGACTTTTCGATACCATGGACAGGTTTGCGATAGATATTATGGATTGATGTGTCGTGTTCGTTAGTCAGTGTTGTGCTTTTTAGTTAATGTTGAGAGAAGGTTAACCGACCCCCCAATTTTCACCGTCATTTATATGCTCTTTAGTTATTGTTGTATTCTTTTAATTTGTATTGACAAGGTTTACATTTTGAGTGGGATTGTTCCTTCGTTTTGCTGTTAGGGTTGAGGTTGGTTGTTAGATTGCTTTCGTGGCAGGGACTGGTGCCATGTTTAGTTAAAGAGTGTGGAGACTGAGTATGCAGGGACGGGGCTCTGGGCTCCTGGTGGGGTAGGACAACCCTTGTCCCTGTTATCGACTATCTCGATTATGTAATTGCCTTGGGCACTGGGCCTTGTTAATAAAAGAAAATACAAAGAGAAAGAAAGTATAACGATTTTAATTCAAAACTGTAGTATTACCCAAGAGCCTAGCTCAGTGGGTACACCCATGAATTGTTAAAATACAGACCTGTGTTCCAATCCAGACGATGGAACTTGACAAGTAAAACCAACTAATGAATTGTTTGGGGCCAGTCAGCTCAATGATAATATCTCAAGGTCGTCGCCCTTTTTTTTTTTTTTTTTTAATTGTAGTATTTTACTCATCTGCTTCATGTTCTTCCCCCGAATACAACGTACGGTCATTATAGTTGTATCTAGACTGAAAGAAGCCTCAAATACAGCTATAATTACCATTTGTTGTATTCGGGGGAAGAAGGTAGCGGAGTTCGAACTCAGGTCTGTATTTCAACATCTATTTCAGGTGTGTACCAACAGAGCGGCCAATTGGTAGAAATTATTTGCAAGTCCAGACTCGAAGTCAGTTGGACTCAGGTTGATAATGCCAAATTAGAGTTGTACTCAGCTACCTAAATGCTCAAATTAGGTGAAGGGAGATTGAGGCTTGCTAGAGAGATACAGGGAAGGGACAATGGGGTCCCCTGATCACATCTATGTGTAATAGAAATGCAAGCATGATAGTTAGAAGGCAAGCTACTGAGGACATAGTGGTTCCTTAGCGATAAGTGTTGCCCGAAGGGGGTTAGGGCTTTGATGAAGGTTTAAATCGCCAGTACACGACCCCAGCCTTGCTGAGAAGAAAACTCATCGCCTACGAAATTTTTGGAGGCCCAGTGTCGTAGATAAATCAAATCGGCGGTGGGCAACCTCCAATAAGGGTCCGCGACCGATAGTTGGATGCACTGGTGGTTTAATCTCGGTGGGAGGTTTCTGTTCATTTAAAGTTCTTAATTGAGTACTAGTGTGAGGCTACGTTTGGGGGTTCTTATAGCGAAAACTTTGCGTATTATAGTTGATCACCTTGACTTACTCTCCCTTGTTAGGGCTACTGCAAGGGGAGAAGGTAAGTGTCATAAGGGTGGTTTTAGCATTGATTTGGAGGAACAAGGTGGTTCAAGGGAGCACCCTTCGCTTGGTCGAGGCTAAGTGCAACGTGAGAGTCTGCACAATTAGACGTAGTAACTCGTTCTGACAGTGACTTAGTCCCATCAGGATGGTTGTGGGGCACAACTGCAACAAAGATCGTGACTCTCTTGTGATAAATCTTGTTGGAGTGAGAAGAGTACGGGTAGAAGGAAAACTTTATTTCTGGTATGGTAATTTTCTCCTCAAAGTTTTCGGTGTTCTCTCAGGTTCTATCTCTAAGTGTGCAATTATATTTGTCATTGTTATATTCGATATATTTGTAATATTCTTTACTAGTTCATCAATTGCCCAACAATTTATCCGACGAAGTTGGGTAATGGTCCCAATGTTAAATTATAAAATGTTTTCATAAGGAACGTTAGGTCCAATTCCTAACATGTGTTCCTCCCTACAAATAAATTGAAGCAATGTTTAAAAACTAAAAGGATTGAAACATATAAACGGTTGGGTCTCGCTTCACTACACAACATACAACATATGTTTGAACCTATTAGAGGTGTTATGCATTTGAAATGTTTGATCAGTATGAAGGCATACGGTCTAAAATTCCAATTTAGATACCTGTTGAATGTTGAGTAGTGGAGCAAAACCTTCTAGTACAGTAAACGAATGAGGAAAAAAAATATATATGAAAAGTATGAGAATGTGACTCAATCAAAATAAGTGATTCTGAAAAGAATAAAATAAGAATTCTAGAAGAGAAAAAATTCTGAAGAATAATGAATTTGAATTAGGATGACAAAAAGATAAGTAACTGATGTCTTAACTAAAGCGTTGAATCATATGATAAATATTTCCTAAAAGGAACATTTTAATATGATTCCTACGATAGATATGAGGCTTACATTGAAAAAGGTATTAAAACAAAATGGACCCAAATGCTCGGATTATGATGAAAACGTTTGATTAAAAAAATATTCACCATGATTCTCAATAGTGAAGTGACAAAAACTGTAAGGTGCATTATGATTGAATTTCACGAAAAAAAATAAATATTTGGTTAGGATAAAAATAAGAGGAAAATGTGTCAAGTTAACAAAGTCAGGTGGAGAAGGAGGATAAAAATCAATTAGATTATCAACTCTCAAAATATTGATTAATTTCCTACAAAAAATGTGTATTTCAAGTCCATAGGAATAATTATGAAGCGGAATAGCAGCATTATGATAATGAAACATATAAGTTTATCAATGACATGCCTTGTATGCGTATTTAAAAAAAAAACAAAACATGAAAACACCGTGAAAAAAATCAGGGTTACCTGGCCGAACGTATGGAGACCTCTAGGCTGACCCCCGAACGTTCGGGCATTTCGGTCCTCGTACGGGGGCTGAACCTGAAGGGGTTTGGACCCCGCAAAAAACTATTTTGGAACCTAAATATTATTATTATTATTTTTTTTTTTCTGTGAGTTCCTTGTGATGTAAGGTATCCCCGTCTTAATTTTGAAGACATTCTGTTCAGCCAAAAAAAAAAAGAAAAATCGGCAAAGATGGTGGTGTCAAAACTTGCTTGCCCACTCACTAATTTGTTTTTTTTCTCTTTTCACTTTTTGTTTTTCCTTTATTTCGGGGCATGGAAAAAAATATTATTTTTTCAAACTTTATTTGTATATTCTCCATTATGTGAGATACACATATGTAAAATTTCATGGCATTTGTCACAGCCAAAAAAAAAAGAAAATCACCAAAGATGGCAGTGTCAAAAATATGCTCGACCACTCAATAATTTCATTCTCATTTTATTTTTCTAATTTTTTTATTATTATTTATTTTGAGTATTTGATTTTTATTTCAAATTTGGTAAAGAATTTGGATGTAACGTTGAGGCAAATGTTGTTAAGTTTATTCTTCTGTATAACATATATATTTTTTGGATTTTTTTTTTTTTTTTTTTTGGTCCGCGTTCGACCGAACGGCCGAACGCGTCGAGAGGGGATGCTGAACGTTCGGCCGTTCGAGTTCAGGCATTCAGCCCATCCCGAACGCCGGCAACCTTGAAACAAATAATGATCCATCTATAAAATGAGATTCATAGATGATATGATATCATATGGTTCAAAAACAAAAACGAAGTTGAAAACAAGATAAGAATGAGAATTAAGTTCAATTAACAAGATAAAAATATGTTATAATGGGAAACTTATTATATAAAGACAACATAATGGATCGAATCTCATGATTGTTTTGGAAACTAGGGTATTGGTCATTTAACATTGATGAAAAATTATGCATATAAACAAAAAATTCGACTCAATTTAGGTAAATTTATTACTATCGGACGCGCTGTTAAGCGCATCGGTCCCGCAGTGGGACCCTCCCGACCGCGTCACGCAGTACTTGGCAGAATTTGTCACGTAGAGCGTCTTTCCGCTCTGGTCGAGTGTGCCAACCGTACCTCTTGCGAGCCCTATGACAGGATAGGGTCACGTGAGACACTGTTTAGTACCTCCATCTGCGGGAGTTATCATTATCCTTTGGGTGGGCGTGTCCTCGCCGAGTTACCGGACCACATGCGAAGGTTTTTCGTATGCAATCGCAGAGGTGGCCCAACCGAGGGTGTTTCCCATTCGTTGTAGCATAGGGGCTACGTATGACTAACGCCCAAATCGAACCCGCAGACGAATCGTCGCTCGAGGCATTGATCTCTCGAATGTGACCCTGCACCGATCGAGAAGGACGACCATTTTAACCACGTGATACACTTTCTAACGAAAATTCATTCTTACTTTCAATGTCGCGCCTAGCCTCTTTTTTCTATCTGACCGGTAAATTTTTTTTTATTGGAATGCACAGGTGTCACACCCAAGACTTCGCATAAATAGGACGGTACCTCACGAGTCTCCTTCATAACGATTAGCCATGCATAAATACATAAGCAATTACGATGATGGAGTACTATGTGGTGCCCATAAAGGTGTAGTCCCATCTGAGTCATGGGATCACATTCAATGCTCAGGCGTTGGTTGAAGCTCGTGCTAAAAGAGTCAAACCTTTAGCGAGCGCAATGACAATCTAAGCGCCCTGCTATCTTCTGCATCATGCGGTACCTCAAAGGGTGTAGGGTAAGATGGCGTCAAGGGCAAAAGGGAATTTGGAGTGGTGGTGAGTTGTCTGGCGCACCACCAACAACACGCTAACCCTTCCGCACAGAACCTTACCGTTACACCAAAATAACTTTTAAAACAAGAAAAAATAAAATTCACTATCGGATTCGTCCAAATTGAGTAATGTTTTTATAGGCCTGACCTATGCGGAACATGTGTGTGTGTCAACTAAGGCAATTGCATGCGAAGGAAAAACCCTTTTTGCGAGCGTCTGTCCCATAACCCATTCCGTGCACGGCTTTAGGCGAAGTCCACACGTGGAAATGTATAATAGGGAAGCGCAAGCGAGGGTAAACATATTTTTTAGTTATGCAAATTCTCATGACCAAACTATCATAGCGACGCTCCACGCGTCACCCACAATCGCTCGACCTTCTGCGGGTTTCAACGTTGCGTACGACACTCAAGTGTCAGGGATGAGGTATCGTGAAATAAATCTTCTTCATGATATTGAATGGCTGAAGGATAAGTCATTTGGCCCTCACAGCGCTTCTGACCTTTAGGCAGAGCGTCACGATGACGAACGCGCATATACTCAGCGCATAGGGAACTAAGGGACCCAACAACCTGCCTACTAAGAGTTGAAGGCCGTTGCAGCAGGTGCAGACGGCCAGCCAAAGGGGCTGGGCAAGGCAGGTTGGGCCTACTGGGGGCTGCACCTCTACATATAGAAGAGGTGCAGGTCTAGCTCCCGTAATAGGACTTAGCCCAGAGGTTATGATACTAGACTTTCGCCCAGCAGATACCGGGATCAAGCTCGACCGCACACGCCCCACGGGGCTAGCTCCTTTTGCGAGCGACCGTGGGAGAGAGTCGTCCGATGCGGCTGTTTTCGGTCGCGCGATCTGTGAGATCGCACGACTGAAAACAGCCGCGCGAATCGGGGAAGGCCCCTGCACAAGGATGACACGTATAAACCGAAAAATGGTAAAACAAAATCCCTTGGGTCAATATTTCAACAGTCGTGGTGAATCAACGACGTGACTGTTGGCATAAGCCAACGACATTAAAAAAAATAAAAAAAAATGGGATCTGACTAGAAGTCAAGTGCCATGTGACGCGTCCTCAACTGATTGGGACTTACAGTCCTCACGAACAGTTGCAGGTCCCCATGAAAACGGACGACCGTTTAGATTTTTTGTTTTTTAGATTTCGTTGATTTCTTTTTTGTTTTAATTAGTAAAATTAGTAAAGTGTCCGTTCGTTTTTGACGAACGGGCTGCCACTTTAGTAATAGGATGAGGAAAATCGAATGAATCTGCCGCATTAACGTGGCTATGTCCGGGTGCGGGTTTTGGGGCCTTGTACTTGAGTCACGAGAGACTCTCTGCGCACACTTTAGGTGGTTTCCATTTTGCGAGGGACGGGTGAGTCATGTGACAACTCGTTCGTCGCTGGCAGCGGACGCGACTTTCGGGATGTACACACACACACACACACACAAAGAGAGAGAGAGAGAGAGAGAGAGAGAGAGAGAGAGAGAGAGAGAGAGAGAGAGAGAGAGAGAGAGAGAGAGAGAGAGGAAATGGGCTGCAGTTAGCTACAACGCCCGAACCTGGCACTGTTGGCAGCCGAGTGCGTGCGCGTGCTGCAGCAAAGGGGGAAGTAGACCCTGTTGAGTTTGACTCTAGTTCGGCTCTGTGGGATTACCTGTGGGGAGGGGGCAAATCGTTTTCAAAGGAAATGAGTAGCCCTGCCCCTAGGGAAATAACGAAACAAAGTAAAAAAAAAAAAAAAAAAAAGAGAAAGGAAAAAAAACAAAAGGAAGAAAGGAAGAGAGAAGGGAAATGGCCGCGAATATGGTCGAGGCTTGAAACAGGTGCACCCCAGAAGGTTCTAGGAGCTGATGGGACTGCGCCTGCTCGTTTTGACCAGGCAACAGTAAAATGGTTGAGTTCAACCATTTCCAGGAGTATGTGGCCTGAGAAAACGGCCAGGTACTTCTTGGGGTTGATGACCTCGATTCCCCCAAGCGAAAAACCAAGGCACCAAGCTTCTGGCCGTTGATTTAGATTAAGGGTCAAAAACACCCACAAATTTTGCCTGGTTGTGGGCAAAGCAACTGCCCACATGCCGTCGACTGGCTATAAAAATCAGCTCCCCACCCAACAGCCTCACACTTGTGGCAATGCGGCTAGGGCATTCTACTTGAGTAGATATTGGCTGGCTGGCTGGCTGGCTGGTGGTGTAGTGAGGGAGTGTTGGGGAAGTGCTGGAGGTCTGCAGGAGCGCTTGAAGGAGAAGAGAGGCAGCCATAGCCATAGGCTGGGAACTTTTTGCCCCACCTTTGTGCTCTTGCTGCATACTTGTGCATGAGTTGCGGCCGTAAGGCTGCGGCAGGCTTGGACCGTGCGGCAAGAGGCCCACGACGGGGAGATGCCGCCAAGATTGTGGGGTGAGACTGGGGGTTTTGCCGACAAATTTTTTAGTCTGAAGCGGTATTTCAAATTTACAGCTATGACTTTTTTTTTGCACGGTACTTGGCGGTGTAGCTGTTAGGGTGATGGCACTTGCGGCATTGACGCCGAAAGTGTTATTGTTTTTAGACAAGCGCCGCAGTCCAGGTTTATTTTTTGAATATCATTTGGTGGTGCGACGACGACGTGGAACCACTTGGGACCCAATTTGGGACCAAGTGAGTTGGGAGTTCAGATCGAAACAGGTGTTGTGGTGAACATTTGGTGAGCGAACATGGTGATGGGAGGCTGTATGAACTTGTGGTTGGTTGGGGAGTGTCCTTGAGGGACGTGATGCCGTTGGGACTGTTGGGACAACGACCATTTCGTGAAAACGGACATGTTATATTTTTTGAACGAAATTAAAATTATATTTTTGAGCCAAAATCCGGTCCAAATTTTGGGCTTCTGGGCGCCAGACCCTGAAAAACGAACCGGATTTAGGCCCAAAAATACAATTTTAATTTTATTCAAAAAATATAATATGTCTGTTTTGACGAAATGACCATTGAACCACGTGGAACTTGTTGTTGAGAACACCCTCCTATACTATTATCTCACCTCAGTCCTTCCAGTGGACCTGACTTTTGCTCATTCCGACACTCGGAGAAAGACGCGGACCGTCGTTAAGTGGAACGACCACAACTTCTAGAGCTGTGGATCGCATATTATCAACTTCAAAGACTTTCTTGAGTAAGCCGGATCAAACTTCAGTCAAGGTCAGTTGATTGACTCAAAATTCCTTTCACACCTGTGTGAACCCACACTTTGTCGACCCTGTTATTTTGGATGTTCGAAAGAAAAGGTAGAGGAAAGTTGTGCGAGTCATGCATGTGATGAAAAAGTATGACTTGAGTGTGAGATTGCACTGGTTTTCTCTTGAAATTGTTGTCTTTGCGTGTTGTACAGGTAGGTAGAACGATGCTTGCAAAGGAGATTGATTATGTATATTCGACAAAAAAAAAACCGATTATCTTCCTTCTACTTCTCACCTGCCTGCATGCAAAAAAAAAATTGTTTTCTTAAAAAACGTTAATTCGGTGCGTACCATAATACGAATTTCATTGAAAAAAAGCAGATATGGTAAAACAGACTTGGTATTTTTTCCTAGAATTGACTCATTTTACCCCGAATGACCTTATCTACTTGTAGCTATCAAAATGGTTCTCATTCTTTATCTCCTCTGATTCTTTTCGTCTAAGTTACCTTGAACTTAGGAGGAATGATAATAATTTAAACCTACTCGTGGTGAACACATTCTCTTTCTCTAGAAAGCATCTGTGACGGGGGTTTTGTTGCTTTAGGATCTGACCCTGTTATCGACCCAGAGTAGACCGTTTTACGGGGGGGTACTCTGCCGACTCGGTGGAGATGGCCCAACTTCCGAGATCCAAGTTTTGTACTCGGGCGAGGAGGAGGAGTACCCCAGACCACTTCCTAGAGAAAAAAACATGCAACACTTCAAGCAATGCACCTGATCAAGAATCATTCGCGTATGAAGACGGATGTGTGCGTACCTAATTTTAGGTCGGTGGTAGGTTAGAATGAATGACTTTGGCAACACGTTTCATCAAGTCAAAACTTAAGGCAACATATTACCCTGTCTCTTATACACATCTAGATGTGTATAAGAGACAGCCCCAGACCACTTCCTAGAGAAAAAAACATGCAACACTTCAAGCAATGCACCTGATCAAGAATCATTCGCGTATGAAGACGGATGTGTGCGTACCTAATTTTAGGTCGGTGGTAGGTTAGAATGAATGACTTTGGCAACACGTTTCATCAAGTCAAAACTTAAGGCAACATATTACCTTGTCGGGTGCATCAATACTATAGTTGGTAGTCAACTCCTTGTTTGCGGTTGTATGCTTGTTTTGTGGTGTTCGACCTGAGATGGTCGGATTGTATTTCGATCTTGGGTTAATGGATGCATCTAATGATGAGTTTGATTATTTTAGTTATTATTTCTGATTGAATATATATTCTTATCGACTACGATCGATTTCTTATGATGTAAATATATGTGGTTGTTATAATTTTCGTTTGAGTTATATGTCAAAGGGACTAGGATTATTCTGTGGGTTTCACGCTTGGTTCGTCCTAGTCGACTGACATTTGCGCCGCATCTAAGAGATCAACGCCCTAAGAACGAACAACGTTCGGGTCTGCTTGGTGTTAACCAAGCGTATCTATACTACAACAAACGAGTAAACGCCCTCGATTGGTCTACCCCTGTGATTGCATTTAAAAGCTTTCGTACGTGGGTCAGTAGCCCGGTAGGGATACACCCCTGAGGGTGGTGGCAGCCCCTTAGGGAAGATAAGATGTGCCCCGCTGAAACCTATCGTGTCGTAGGGGATCGCGGGAAGTACAACTGACGCACCTTGTTAGAGCGGCGAAGGAACGACGCTACCTCGACCGTCTCAATGGTTCGTGGGATTATTTTGCGTTGTTCCCGAGTTAACTTTGTTTTTGTTTTCTTTACTCCTCTGTGACATAGCCGGGAGAGCTCCCACACTTGCGAAAAGGCAGGAGCCCATGCGCTCGACATCGCAGTGTTGTGAAGTTCATGCACTCGCCTTTTCATTTAGCCATCATAGTTGCGCTAAACAAGGGTGCTCTAAATAGGAAAGCAGAGGGTTGTGCAGTATCAGACAATCACTATCATAAGAGCAATCTGACTAGTCCATCTGCACACAATACTCAGATTATCATCAAGCTCAATCCAAAGATCTTATATGCGTACATGCGATCACACAAAATTAGAGCAACAACATCACACACATTACGAGAATCAACTTTACAATTTTTCTGCGAGTCATACCCTGCCTTATGCACAAAAATTCGCACAAACTTTTCACTTCCCCATAATAAAAGTACTTAGTCTTTTAAGAAATGACTATTTAGAAAGAAGACTGAGTGAAAACTCCAAGAAAACATAAGAAAAACCCACAATGATAAAGACCTTAGGTTGAGGTGCAAAAGCAGGTAAGTTGTGTCGTAACCGACCTGCTATCAAGCGATAATAGAAGAATGATCCTTCGTAGGATCAGACCGAACGAGTCAAGCCTCCAATCGAATTCGTAGACCTGTATCAAATTTCAAATCAAAGGGGACCAAATACTATGTTTAAAATAGATGGAGGGCAAACACCACTCCTTAGCCTGAATCATTTACTAACGTTTACCTTATCTCCCTTAGAAGTCATCGAAAATTTGGCATCACCTCGCCAAATTTTTCTAGCAGAAAATAATCTAGCACTCTAGATTCCATAAAATTTTGGCAGCGCTCCCCGCATGAAAAATGTCTCTTCAAAATTTTCACGACCTAAAAAATGACTAACTCTTTTCAGGTTTGTAAAAATTTAGGCAGCGCTTTCTGTCGGAAAAGGAGACAGTCAAGATTTATACAAAGCTGAAAATATAAAAACAAAGTGCAACTATACCTATGACTAACTGTCATACACCTATCTAGCAATTAGAAGTAGCGATAGTCTACATGACCTCTTTCTTTGAAGGTGAGATTGTGTGCTAACACTAGTGCTAACTCCTAGTAAGGTCAGACCTATCTATCCCAAGCTTCCCTCCCCATCATCCATTATAGTCTATCTATGGTTCCAACACTCGACGAGCATCTAAGCAACTAAAGCTATTAGGAGATGGCCCAAACCGAGTGCCCATCAATCAAACATGCATAATCAACATCTCTTTCT
Source organism: Chara braunii (assembly GCA_003427395.1). NCBI lineage: Eukaryota > Viridiplantae > Streptophyta > Charophyceae > Charales > Characeae > Chara > Chara braunii. The sequence continues at coordinate 897,348 of BFEA01000379.1, forward strand.
CAATCTCACATTAACTTTAGCCAAGTAGTTCATTAATCTCTCAATTCTTTTAACCCTCTGTAAAACCCCATTTCCTATAGCATAGGATCAGACCGCCCCAACTTAGGGGTGTGTCAAACTTACATGACTGAAAACGTATGTCCAGACTGCCTCAACTTAGGGGTATGCTCGACCCAACATAAACTACCAACATAAAGCATATGACCAGACAACCCCAACTTAGGGGTACGCCCGACTTTTGTCTAACTGACGACATGAGGCATAAGGTTAAACTGCCGCAACTTAGGGGTATGCCTAATCCGCCTTAAACGGATATTAAGTATAACATAGGATTAAACTACCTCAACTTAGGAGTATGCCTAACCTGCCTAAACAAATACAAACTACGAATGATAAAACCGCCATAATTTAAAGGTACGTCCAACCTACATAACATCAATGACAGAGGGCATATCGCTAGGACACCCCAACTTAGGGCACGCCAAGTTAGCCTATACAATTTATGATACATAAGGCAATGTGATTGGACCGTCCCAACTTAGGGGTACGCTTGACCTGCCTAACAAGTTTCAAACGACGTATGACTAAGCCGCCCCAACTTAGGAGTACACTTACTAACCTTCGTAAGAACAATTCAAACAACCATAAATACTTTCCACAAACTGTACAAATTTATTTCTTCTTAAACAAAATGATCATACATACCCAACTTAGGGAGAAATCCAACCCTGCCTTAGTTGTGTTTAAAAAACTAAGAAGATTTTATACTAACTCTCTGCCTTTTATGTTATCATTGGCATAGGACTGAACCACTCCAACTTAGGGCTACGTATAACTTGTCTAGGTTACCTCTACATTGTACTCTTGATTTGCTTGTCATTCTCTTCTTGTCACACCTGACTTATTGACTGGACCTCCCAACCTAGGGTGTCAACCTGTTAGATGCATATATAATATATATATCAGTTCTTATACTTCAGAGTACCGTTTAAGTTCATAGCTTATGGCTAGGCCGCCCTAACCATGGGGTACGCCTAGTCTCATGTTGTTGTCCCCCTCAGAATAAAACACATACATAACTAGGTTTACTCAACTTAGAATATCCCCAGTCCTTCTTCAACAGCCCAAAAAGAAACATCAGAGATCCGAGCTTCCTAACTTAGGGCGCCCGTCCTCCTGTTCAGAAACCCCAAAGGAAACAAGCGGCCCAATTGTCCAACTTAGGATAGGTCAAACCCTTAAAGGTCATGCATTCAGTCCAACAAACAAGAATAAAACATAGCACCGAGCCACTCAACATAAAGTGACTCAGTCTTTGGTTGACCCGGTCAAACACAAGCGAAACACCTTCCTCACGCCTTGCCCCATTCATATTGTCCGAATTCACACAATTAATCTGAATTATCATACATACTCACCAATTTAACCTTTCAGATCATGTCCTCAACTCTAAACAACCAAAAGTAAATAGCTTTCTCAGTCATACTTTCGGGCTTGTAATGGCAAAAGGTACTATAGTTTAGGGGCTGGGATCACACGTGTAAAACAAATTAATACCCGAATGTTCCTTGCCTCCAGAACCCCGCCCGGGCTCTGTCAGAGCTCCCACAATCGGTGGGCAGACTCCCCACATAGTCTTGATGCCGTCCTACAGGTTACAATCCCGCCTGCCGCCTTCCTCTCGTAACCTCAGATTAGACATTGAGTAAGAAAGACAAGATGAGAAGTTTTCAGACGCTCGAGATATAGGAGAGGGACATACTTAACTCCCAGGAGAGGACCTTGATACCTTGAAGCGCCTGAGGGTCCTACAATGGTGGCCAAAACGAATGCAGTAAAGCCGGCCGAACCACGACCAAGAGCCTCAAGTAGTCGTCTCCAGGCAAGTCTCCAAGTTACAACAATACTCCGGTTGCAGCGCCCGGTTGCTCCTCGAGTATTCAAAATGTTGTTCCCCCTGACCGAATTGCTGCTATGCAGCCTAGAAAACCTGCGTTCGAATAGAGTCTCCCCTGTGCTTTATTTGGAGTGCATGCGATACTTAGTCAAACAGTAGCGCAGACAACAGTCATGTGCAGTAGCCTGGCAAAATAGCAATGCCCAACAATGCACAGTGCCACGCAGCAACTATACACAATAGCAACGCCCAAAAAGAAGCGCAACCGAAGCAACACAACACCGCATCAATGACGAGTATCGTGACGATGTAGCCCAACTACCTTCGCTCCACCAGCTCGAGTTGGTCACCGCAATTCGCAGTCCGAACTTGATCAACAACTGCTGAGGATGAACAACAATAACAATGAAGTGTACATAGACATCGACCGTGCAACAACAATGTACGAAGCAGTAGTTTACCTGAACACCAAACCAAAGTTAATCCGTACACACACAACTTTGAAGGAGAATCACCCTAGCACAAATGGTAGCAACAATTTTTCGCGACACAATTTACGTAACCTGCTGTTTCAAGTGCACAATAGCAGTAGCACTTGCGTATAAAAGCATTGCTCTCTGACCGGGACTCAACAGCTCAGATGAGCCACAAAAGACAGCACACAATATGATGGGCTTAGTAACCTTGTGATGAACACAGCAAGTCGAAGTAGAATCAGAACAAACAACACTATGATGACGATCCAGAGTGTAGCAGTAGCTAGCAAACAGCAACAAGATACGACTCAACGTTCGCTGCGTGAAGCCGACCATCAATAGATTGAGTCAAGAATCAAGTTTTCCTTCACAGGATCAGTACTGAGCTCTCAATCTGATAATCCTTGTCGTCATTTTAGGCCCTGGTGAGCCTCAAAAGCGGCCTCTTCCCGTACGCTTCTGCTCCTACTGACTCTCCTTCCTTGATCTCAACGGATTCGAGGATTAACGAAATAACAGATGTTCCCGACTTTGAGAAAAACGACGACTACTAGGATGAACTCGACGTAGGGGCGATCTTGAGGCTGAAGGGAACGAATGCAATGAATCAGCGTGCATGTAGGGTTGCACTGCTCATCATATCTACAAAATGAGACTGAATCATTCACTGGAATATGGACCGGAGTCTCATGCTTGTTCCAGAGCGCTACTTGGCACCGTAGCTCGCTTCTCGATTCGCCCACATCATCAGTTCATTTGTAGGTTGACAGCTGATCGAGCTTGTGGCCAGATCCGATCGGTAGCAACTTCTATAGATAGTTGAGAGCACCAAGGTGAAGTGGGGAGCATAGTTTTTTTTTTTTTTTTTTCTTTAATAAACGGGCCCAGTGCCCAAGGCTGATGTTATCGAGAGGAAGATTGAGGCCAGGGTCCTCACAGTCTACCCGGAGTGACCGAACCAAACATGCTGAGAACCGGGCTCAGCGTCCCTCATCTGATGATGATGATGATGAAGTGGGGAGCATAGTAACTGTCGGGTGCGAGGATAACGACAATTAGCAACAGAACCGTATCTCAGCATGTCATTGAGTGGTAGCGCTTCGGACAAGAAACATAACAGTGCGACCTTTCTGGAGCTCAACCATACAACTATGTGCAACATGAGAATGAATCTATCTTTCCGCTAAAGCACGAATAGATGCCATACAACTATGTGCAACATGAGAATGAATCTATCTTTCCGCTAAAGCACGGATAGATGCATCCCCAAATGGACATGCGCACCACTACCAATTTTTTTTTTTCTTCTTGGAATCCCGATGATGAGCAAGGCTCGTACCTCCCGAACGGATAAGCAGAAAGCACCTCGACCCCGACGTGAACTACCTCAATCCCGACGGCGATCACTCATCAACATTATGCAGAATAGCACCGAAGCCCTCCTCTCCCCTTCATTCGATTGTGCATTCACACGTGCCTACCAACTCCGCTGCTGCACCTGGCTACATTCTTCCCCCCACTCTTCAAGTTCCTTGTCGCCTACTACCTATCCGCTAATGATGATGAACCTTTAGTCATAACATGGGACGGTGCATCTATACAAGCGAGATGATCCATACGGCGGCGGAAAGATCACGAAGCCGATGATGTAGAGCATGCCCACCATAATGCATGTGAGCGGGTAACACTCCGATCGAAAGGTCGACTATGATCCATATGCTCGGTGACGACGACAATGATGACTACCCACACGCACAAGCAAGAGTGCATCTTCCGCTAGAATATGGAAAGATAGGGTCCAGACAAGTACCGCGAAAAGGGCGACCAAAGAGCAAGTGTCGAAATTTGTGTGCCTTGCCCAAACAGAGACCGAAGCTTCCCCTAGAACATGGAAAAACACATTACCAATTATCCCTATATGGCAACACCTTTGTCTTTAGAATCTTTTTTTTTTTTTTTTTTTTTTTTTTTTTTTTTTTTTTTTTTTTTTTTTKRAACAAGGCTCCAATCTATTCGTGGGGAGCAGCACGTGCTGAGAACCGGGCCCAGCGTCCCATATGAAAGTTAAACCACCAGTACTTGGCCCAGCTATTGAAGCCGAGCCTGAATATGCCCTTTGCGCCGGTTTTTGCCGAGCCTGCAGTGAATGGGAAAAAATACGGAACATTTGTTGCTTCAAGCAGGTGCCGCCCCTTATGATGGACCTGCTGCCAGCAGATGGAATGTAAACAGGCCGTCGTTTTCTTGTTTCCACTCAGGTGGCACCCGAAGCCTCGCCAGGAGTGCAGCCAGTGTGAAAGACCTTAAAAAAAAAAAAAAAAAAAAAAAACGGGTGAAAAGGGAAACCAAGCTATGCACTCACGATTCAACTGCGAAGGGGGGCGCCGGTTCGCGGCGCTAGCGCTCGGTCCCGCCGCTGCCAGTTCACACCGGCCTAACCGCCCTCGCCCAGCCTCCATGCCGGCGCGAAGGTTCACACGAAGTGTCTAGGAATCAGCAATGTCTGACCTTGCATGGCGTGTAGGTTAGCCCTATCAACCAAACCAATCATATCAAACCTTGGTAACTTGATTTTGGAGATTATACTACCATCTCCAACAGTAACGAACGGCCGAAGGGCGCATTGACTAACCTTGTCCAAATTTGAGTAAGCAGTTCAAGTTGACGGGATCTTCTACGCCATGGATGTTGACAAAGTTCGACCGCACGGAGGAGATGTTGGAATGATTGGAGCTGAAGGAGTGGCGGCATCCCCGAGACCATTGGTGGAAGAGGATGAAGGTATTAACCCCCAGAACCGTTCCCCCCCCCCAGCAGAGACAAACTACTGGGCGGAGGAGGAACGGGTGAGGGATATGCTGACGAAGTGCTTCGACATCGGAATCCTCCCAGCAGGCTGGGACATTGGGCAGCTGAAGGAGGATGGGAATAAGGCCCATTTCACTTTGAACCCATCGTTAGATGAGATCAAAGTCAAGTGGTTGAAGGAGAGAACCGTGACGGTTATCTTTCAAGAAGGGTCAAAGAATCTGCCGAAGAGGATTAAGGAGGATGTCATCCGGGCGCTTGAAGATATTTGGATGGGCGAAGGAAGGTTTGACCCCTCTGTTACTCGGGGCAGAATACGCATCGAACCGAGCAACGTTCTGTCCTATGTCGCGAAGGACGCCAGAGTTACGGAATGGATGCTTCAGGAAGGAGAGACTAGAGTAACTCTCAGGGGGAGATGGCATAGTATAACCTTCAAGCCGTGGCTTACGAAGAAGGAAATCCAGGACACTAAGAAAGAAGCAGCGTAGAACTACTTTTGGATAAGAATTTTAGACGTCCCCATCGACGCCTACTGTTACCTGGAATCGGCAGCAAAACATTTAATTGGACAAGTCCTCAAAGTGTACCCTCCGGAGAAAGACGCAAGAAACCCTCAGCTGATCAATGTCAGGATGGATATGGCGGTGGAAGCACTTTCGAGGCAGAAGGAGTTTATCTCCTTCACAACCTTCCAGGGGCAAGTGATTGAGCTCAAAGTGGCCAACGCTCAAACGCCGTGGTGCAGTCGCTGTCGTCGCTTCTTCCATGTCGTGGAGAACTGTACGAGACAAGGAAGAAGGAGAGAACCGAGTCCGGCCCCGAGCAGCTCGTCAGCATCCAGTGGTTCGCGGCAGTCAAACTCGCACGGAGACCGGAGCCGTAGAAGGAAGTCGCCAGAACCTGGAAGAGCGTCTAGCGAACCTGCGAGATCGCCTACCAGAGCGTCTAGTATGAACGGGAGCAGACCTAGGCAACCGACCTACTTCGGGCAGCTGAAACCACCCGGTGGGAGTAATCTTCACCCTGGGCATGAGGGACCTGCGGGCATGTCAATCAGGGACAACCCTTTCTTCTCCCCTGAGGCGAGGAATGCAAGATAGGAGAAGGGAGGGAATATCCCTCAGGGGGACAAAAGCTCGATGCAACCTGGATCAGATTCAAGGACAAACGGAGAAAGGATTGGAGTTGCAATCCCGAGAATAATTATCGGAGGGAGCGGGGAGGCATCCACGTCTCAAAATCAAGGCACTAGGAACCTATGCCAAGGTCCAAGGAAAGAGACAACGCCCACCAAGCTTCGAAGGAGGCTAAGTGAAGATATGGATGCTTTGCGCATCGAAGAAGAGTTAGACGGAGTGCCCTCCTCCTCGTCAACCCCAGGGCAGATACATGTCCAGGGAACAGCCAAGAGGAACAGAAGGCAGACAACGAGCACGAAGGTAGGAGATCACGATTGGGAGAAGCACCTTCTCCCATTGTTGTTCCTTGCAACAGTGGAAGGTACCTTCATACTCGCCTGGGCAGCAGAGCAAGGGGTAACGTGTCTCCCCTCTCAACCCATTCCAGCCCCCCCGATGCCTTTAGACATTCTCAATATCACTCGTAGGATGTATGACTCGGACATTGCGGTTAGGAATATCCCGGATATTCCTACTCCTCGTTTCTTTGTCGAACTTCCAGGATTGAAGGCTAAGCTTTTTAGCCCCCTTCTTGACGCCAGAATCACACAAGAGTCCCTCAGCAGATTGGTAGATCGGGGTTTGCGTCTGATCCCCAAAGAATGGTTTATGTTCCCTAACCATCCTGAATAAGCGAAGATTAAGTTGTTAGGGGATGGTGATGCGTCCTGCCTAGGACTGTTGAATCAAAAAATTCCTAAGTTGAGGTCGCTCGGATTGCCTCCTTCTTCGCATTTATTACACAGAGATGGGACACAGGGTTCACTTGTTTCTCACGAGGCGTCGGGATACCCTCTCTTCGCATCCAATCTCGGCAAGACTCTGACGCGAATGCAACAAATTAAGGTGACCACCTGGAACGTGCGGGGTCTCGGCGATACCGGGGGGCGAGGAAAGAGAGCGAGAATCAAATCTTGGCTCCATTCCAATCGTATTTTCATCCTGTGCATGCAGGAGACGAAGTTGGACCAAGATAAGATTGAAGCGCTGGGAGCGTGGTGGGATGGCCCACAAGTGTGACTCCTGCTGTTGAATCACGTGGAGGAGTCGCAATCTTACTCCATCGTAGCATGGATGTAGAGATCATTGATCATGACTTCGACCAGCAGGGGAGGTGGGCATGGGTTAAGTTAAGAACTGCGAACAAATACTGGGCTATAGCTTCTGTTTACGCATCCACTGAACGGGTAGAGAGGAATTTTTTTTTTGAACAGCTCTGGGATATCCTCCCTGATGAGGACGATATTGTGATCGCGGGTGATTGAAATGTTGCATTAGATGATGCGAATCCGTGTTTTTATACGGGCAGAGCGGGCAAGGACCTTGATGCCCTGTTGGACCTGGTTACGAAGTTGGACTTATATGACCCGTTCAGACTCTCTCATCCCTCCGATCCAGGATTCACCTGGTATTCGTCCCAACTGTTGTCAGGCAGGAAAGTAAATCCACGAAGAATAGATTATTTCCTTACCAGTAAGACTGTTTGGGACGCCACCGTGACGGTCTCTACCCAAACTCATCCCTCCTCGGATCATAGCCCAGTTACTTTGACGTTTTTGAGGGGCGATGGCCCGGAGCGTGGGAAGAGAATTTTTAGGCTTAACGTGGAAACAATTAGGGACGACGGTGTTCGGGAATGGGTGACCCACCAGCTGAGGAAATGAGAGTCTAAAAAGCAGTTGTTCTCCTCCACTGACGAATGGTGGGACGCCTGCATTTTTTTTATATCAGCTATGCTCAGTATTGTTTCGAAGATCTTGGCCTTGCATGACAACAAGGAAGAAGCTCGAGCTAAGAAAAAGGTATAAGAAGCCGAAGAAATGATCCGCAATCTTCCCCACGGTTCGGTAGACTCGCATTGGTGGAGTGTGGTAAGGGCAGAAAGGATGAATGTGTGGGATGAAATTCAGGAAAGAAAGTCGGCCAGATGGAAGGAGATACTAACAACAAAAGRCATTGTATCGGGTGATCGGATGACAAAGCAAACGTTTCAACGCTTACTGCCGCACTTCTCCCACAAGGAGATRAAATCAMTTYAGCATCCATCACCTGTCTCTTATACACATCTAGATGTGTATAAGAGACAGATCGGGTGATCGGATGACAAAGCAAACGTTTCAACGCTTACTGCCGCACTTCTCCCACAAGGAGATAAAATCAATTTAGCATCCATTTGATGAGTGTGCACCGACAACATCAACATCAAGGGAGATGTGTAACTACGCAGAGACTTACTTCTGTGATATTCTGACCTCCAGACGRAATCCGGATRAACTCCTCAGCGGTCAGYAGGAAAAGTCAGACCTGTGGGACTTGGTGGAAGCCAAACTCCCTCTGACAGCTCGTTTGGATTTAGACCGCCCTATTTCAGAACAARAGCTTAAGTTGGCARTGTAGGCTATGGCTAAAGGAAAGGCGCCGGGCTCAGATGGTATCCCGGTGGAATTCTATAGTCTGTTTTGGTCAAAATTAGCCCCTACCTTGCTTGAGATGTATRACAATGTTTTGACTGGGGGAAAATTATCCTCAAGCATGTCATACGGAGTCATCACCCTRCTTTACAAGAAAGGAGCACGGGACGAGATAAGGAACTGGCGAYCAATCTCTAGGTTGAATGTGTCCTATAAGATTTTAGCTAAGTCACTGGCTAGGACACTAGCAAGATATCTACCGTTGCTGGTCAACCAAGATCAGGCGGCTTTCGTGCAGGGTCGTTCAATCTTTGATAACATAGTTACACCTATAGAGGCCCTGGAGATCGTAGAGAAGGAGGACAGACCAATTTTCATTCTGCTGCTTGATTTAGAGAAAGCTTACGACAGAGTAAATTGGAGTTTCGTGCTCACCACACTGCGGAAAATGGGCTTTGGCAACAATTTCTGCAGATGGGTGGTCGTACTGCACACCTTCTCCACTGCATCGGTTATGGTGAACGACCATCTATCTGATCCTTTTCCGTTATCTCGTTCCCTCCGCCAAGGCTGCCCCTTGGCTCCGCTCCTTTTCGTGATCCAACTGGAAGTCATTATGAGCAACATCAGAGGTCGCCCGGAGATWATTGGGTTGGCGTTGGCGCACTCAACCTGCAAGGCCAAGGCTCTTGCAGATGATCTGTTCGCTATGTGCGAAAATTCAGCTGCTGCGTTGCAGGCATTGAAGACCCTGCTGGACGAATACTCCCTGTTCTCTGAAGCTGCGGTGAATTGGAGGAAATCTGTGTATTTCCTATCACAGGAACTCGAGTTGGAAGCTGATTGGGGAATGAGGCGAATAAGTAAGGGAGAGGCAGAGAGATTTCTAGGAGTTTTGATCTCAYTGGAGTYGTGCCAGGCCTCACAAGAGRAGCTGCTGCAAAAYCRGTTGACAGCCAGGATCAAATCCTGGAACACAGCACCACATCTTTCGCTRTTTGGGAGAGCCATGGTGGTAAACGTCTCTCTCCTCTCCCTATTAAATTACGTGGGTGCTGTTCGTATGCTGAGCCTGRCTCTGCTTACAACTGGAGTCCTTTCTCAGCAAGAAGATACACTMCAGTTTCTGGGCAGGGGTAATCAAAGCTTGGAAGAAAGTGAAGCCTACGGAGTGGTCGCAACCCCAGACCAAAACGGAAGTGCTGGGCCAGCCTCTGTTTGACAACCCTCACATAGTCGATCCGCAAGGTCAGCCATTTAGAGCTAATCGTGAACTGGGAGCCTTTGGGGAGAAATGGATTTCCASAGGTGTCCTCCGCATCAGRGATATTTGGGATGATATCTTGGGGGGATGGAAGTCTRCGGAAGAGGTTAGACGGAAGTTAACCCAACTTCATGATGTAGAAGGCAAACTGACGAAACTCATTGCAGCGATACCACAAGCCTGGAAGGATCACCTGTCTCCGGAAACGGTGGACCCTCYCGGCACGTGGTATATTGCTCGTACTYAGTTAGAACAVCCTGTCTACTGGGAGCTGACGAGTAACACGTGTACAGGGGCCAGAACATTTCGCCGATGGGACAAACACCCGGGTTCGACTAACTTGATCTGTCACGTACCGTCTGACACTGACTCGGATCCTGAGTCCTTGGATAGCGAGGCAGTAGCTGTCTCGAGTAGGGAACCGTTGCACGTCGGCCCCCTACCCGAAGTCCCCCTGCGCCAGATACGGGTTTTGGGTAAATGGGAGGAAGTAGATTGCCACAGGGTCATCTCCAAAAGAGACATTCCGTTGGAAGAACGTAAGCTGGACACTATGGCCTGGGGCTGGAGGGGCCTRGGCACAGACGGTGGGATGCTACCGATGACCGCTATGCAGGRCACGCAAGAAYTGTTATTGTCGTACAGGCGCCCGGTCACAGTGGCTGTTGAACGGTGGGACCTGCTAATTACAGGCTCAGGCGGAAAAGTGCTTATGAACAGCAACAGGTTATGGTCACAGTTGAAATTACTCCCCTYTCAAAGACACGCTGCAATGCTATGGCTGCTATCGCTTCTAGTTACCCCGTCCGCGGTTTGGCTAGCAGGTAWGGGCATGCTCATTCAGATGGGCTGTAAAAGGTGTACGTGGCCATTTGAAACAACAACCCACCTGTGGTGGGATTGTCCTGCGTCCAGAAGAATTTGGGACTGGTGGGCGATGCATTGGAAGGAGTTCTCGGCCTGGGATTGGGATTGGGATAGGGATTGGGTGTTGCAAGGCTTCCTCCCGCCCTCAATGCCRTTAGCAGAAGGTTGTGGGTATGTTGTTCAGGCCTGTAGAGCCGTTCTGTCTTCAGTTATTTGGGACAATAGGAACAAAGCTTCCTTTTTGGGCAAAGGCACCTCAGACACAGAAACCAAGCTGCTGATCAGATCAAGACTAAGRAGCTATATCAGGGTGGACTGGAATAGAAGAACGCTATGCACTCACATGACGCGTTTTACTTCTAGATACATTTGGGAGAGTGTGAACGTTACACTGCCAGGCACTCAATGCTCCTCATGTCCAACGGGGAGTCAGATCACAAAGTGCCAACCGTCTTCTTCAGAAAAAGCAAAAAAAAAAAAAAAAAAGGTGAAAAGGGAAACCAAGCTATGCACAAAAAAAGCTATGCACTCACCTGTCGCGTTCAACGGGGAGTCAGATCACGAAGTGCCAATGATGTTCTTCAGAGAAAGAAAAAAAAAAAAAAGGTGAAACCAAGCTCTGCACTCMCGTGTCGYGTTTTACGTCCAGATACATTTGGGAGAGTGTGGACGTTACACTGCCTGGCATTCAATGCTCCCCGTGTCCAACGATCTGTTTCGTATTTTTTTCTTCTCCTTTTCGTTTCTGTTTTTCCCCTCGTTTATTTCAGTGTCCGTGCGTTTCCACATAGCACACCACCAGGGCATCGTGCAGTCCTTTTGCCCCGTTTCCATGGGGCCACCAGCTCCCTCCCCCATTGCCATGCCAAGCCTTTGCCGAAGCGCGGGAAACGCGTAGYGCTAAGGGCCCGTGGCCGATGTATGGGCCAAGTACAGGTGGTTTTTTTGAAAGAAGGGGTAACTTCGGCGCAGTCACGAAAACAGTTTGAAATTGCACTTCAGGCAATCCCGTGAACACAACACAGCCSCACGTGACCCCACCTGTGCCGAATCGTTGGTTACATACATTCAGCATTACCGGCCCTTTTGCCTCAAGTGCAATTACAAACTCAAACCCTGACTGCACCGTAGTTTTCTCTTAAAAGAATTTTGATGTACTRAGAAAATCACTACAGAAGCTTCAAAATAGGCAAAATTCGGAAATCAACTCAGAGACCCCCCATCATATCCTCTTTACCTTACTCGGGCAAGACTTACTGCAGCAGAGCCACCATCTCCACTGCTKCTGTACCCTATTTCCATCCTACAAGCTAGTCCCCTCACTAGTAGGAYGCTTGATATCCAACCATCTATTCATCCCACTCAACCTCTTTTTGGAAAAAATAACCCCACAGAACAATCCTGCCTCCATCATGGAAGGGATCTTCGAGTCCCTTTCTTCTCATTTTTTGGAAAGCGTATTCGCGCACGCACATTAGAGGTTCTAYGATAGTTCTCACCACTTGAGTGTACTCGGCCGTTGGTACGACCAGATCCGTTCACGACCAAACAAAAGAAGAAGGGAGCCTACCGCTGGGAAAAACGACACGGCTGTCCTCAGGGATCATGGGCGACTAAACGATAAGAGGAGTGACTTCCAACGGAGCCAGGACAAGACGGATTGAAGTSGAACKTACCGYGCATTAACACCGAAATGGCRAGAGTAGCGTTTACGAGAGGGAAGACGAGCACTGACGATGATGAACATGGAATCAACCAGCTTCCCACCACCGAGACGGGCGGCACTCCGAGAAGAGCACCATATGGAGACCGCAAAAGTTGATGAAGAAGCAGACCAGGATGAACGAAGGGGCCTCTCCCGGGTGGTAGCGGTGTCTGCT
>BFEA01000379.1:931882-948841 GCA_003427395.1 Chara braunii
TAAAAAAAAAAAAAAAAAAAAAAAGACTTGCGCGACTGGACATGTGTGCAATTTTGCACAAGGGAAAAGTTGGGCAGTACACTAAGTTGAACAGTGTTGGGATACAGATGCAAGTTGGTGGTGGGACTGGGTATGGCGGGTATTCCCGTCTTTCAGTGGGGTACAGATGCAATTTTCTTTTGTCTGTTTTGTTTTGGGGGAGCGTAGCCGCCATGGTGATGGCAATGATCTATTTGTGGGAAGATGCACCTGCTGAAAAACGGGTCTTCCGCTTAAACCACCAGTAGACTTGGGGCCCCACCAATAGATTGGAGGACCCCCCCCAATTTTTTTTAAAAGTATTTTAAACAGGCCTTAAGCCGGATGCCTCGTTTCAAAGGAAACGAACCTCTTTTTTTTTTTCTTTTTCAAAAGGCATCACTTGATTTATTAAGCAAACATCATAGAGGCCAGGGACCTCGCAATTCTACCCGGTAATGTGACACAAGTCTTGGCCAGACCAACCTGGCAACACAGCGACAAAACATAAGGAGTATCCTACAAACTACACTAGCCAGACCAACCTGGCACAACAAGTCCACACTGAACGACCACTCTTAAACTCCGGCCCCACTCAGACCCTACAACGGGACGCTGGGCCTATCAACCCCATAACTAAGGAATCATGAGCCACTGAGTGACCAGGTTGGTTCAGCCTTAGGACCTGAAGGCCACTGCATCTTAACCTAYTCCAAGCCATTATACCCCAGARTCCCCATACGACACCCCTCTCAGTGAACTACCATCTCCTAGCATGATGCCTCCAATGACCGTAGGTCCGTAGCTAATCGTCCTTAAATGTTATATATTCGATCCCATCCCTTCTACTCCCTTTCCTAACTTAATTTGAGCCAGGGGGACAGTACAAGTTTCCCTGTCAGAGCTGAAACTGCTGCTAACCGATTCTTTTTTGCCCATGAACGCAGGAACCACTGTCTGGCTTTCAATCTTTCTGAGACAGGTGTGGACAGGACTTTCTTCCTCCAATCCACCAGTACCATATGTCTGACAGTGGCCTTCATTCCACTCTTCAGTGCTTCATCGGAAAGCTATTTCTTTTCAAAGAGTGCAGAGTTCCTTTCTTTCCAAATCCAACAAATCCACACCGCACAAAATTCAATCTGTGACGCCCAAACCTCACGCGCGACGCGACTTCCTGATCGGAGTGGGAGTGGGCCTGGAAGTGCGAAAAAGGGGTCTGCCAAGGATTTTAGGAAAGTGGGGGTGGAGTCCCAGGTCGGAACTGAGATCTCCGGTGGCAAGTTTCAGGGATACGAATACGAGAGGGTAGGCGCAGATCGGAGTCCTGTTTTATGCCTCGGAAAGCAGAACTACCGCCTCCGTTGGTTCCGTCGTCTGGGTTGGACTCGTATCTGGTGCACCGCCGGGACGCTGTGGCTATCCCGCTAGCTGGTCACTCAGACTCACCTCACCTGCCGACGTCGAACGTCGCAAGTTCGGAATCCGACGCGGCCGGCCTCAATCGAAGGCTGTGCGCCCGTCGTTCTTCCTCCGAGCGAGYTCGCCGAATGAAGCCAGATGCTCGGTAATCATGGTCCTGCAGACACTCTGAGCATGGGGGTTGGGGCCAGTAGGGAGCGATTCCGCGGCAGGGGATAATGATTAGGGAGTGATAGGGTAGGATGTGGTGATAGGGAGGGAATTCGGTCCCCAGGATAATGATTCCGGGTTCCGYGACGACGTGACACGTGTATGAGCTAGGGCAGCGGGGGAGATGGGGGATACGTCCCAAGGTCTGATCGATGTCCCACTCGCAAACGCGTTCGTTTCCCRTTACGTAGGGAAATTTTGAATGTTCCGCCCTTGATCGTGCAGACAAACAAGAATGTTCCCAATATTCCCGGAATTCCCGATCCCTCAAGCACTCGCGGTTCGTGATACGAAAGGGATTTCGATATTCATACTGCAAGGCGAGGCGGAAAGCCAGCCATTCAGGAAGTTGGGCCGAGTACAGGTTTTGCAGACACACGTGTAAGTAGCGACCTTCCTCGGTTGGGCCTACACGTGCGTGCACAAGACCTGTCCTTCGGTTGGGTGGATGAAGGCCATCAACTCACAAGGTGGATATTAATCCTATAGTGAGACAAACATCTAATCCTCTAGCCTACTTATCTCAATCCATGCACAGACAGAAACACACCAAACATCCGTGCATCCAACTTCACACACACACACACACACACACACACACACACACATACACACACACACACACACACACACACACACACACACACACACACACAAACAAACAAAATGAGTCGATGATCCGTATGCAACAATTCTTTGGCCATCGGTCCRGAGATCACACAAGATTCAATCACAGGCGACCAACCAATCATATTTGCCGTCGATTCAAATAGAAAGAGAAGGGGAGTGGGGGAGACAACCACACATCAGTCTCTGAGAAGAAACAAAGGAAAAATTGGAGATGTCGATCCAAAAAGAACAAGGGCGACTTGCACCGGATACCAAAATTACTCAGAAGAATAGAAGAGAAACACCATCACAACATATCTCGTCTCTCTCTCTCTCTCTCTCTTTTCACAACATCCCGATGAGGGTCATCCGTTGCCACGCATCCACACAGAGTTGTCACCCCGCTTGGTCTGAGTATGCAAGCCTGGTTCGCCCATGCACCACAGTCCATCGCGGTGTCGACCGGTAGAAGGGGTCTGCCGGCACACCGTCCGAACCCTATGCCTCGCGCCACGTCTGTCACCCGCGGGAGGGTCGGTCGGGGCTCCTATAACCTGCACAAAACATGTCAAGCCACATCAACAAATACAAGTACTGTAGCCGACCGTGACCAATGCAAGAGGAAACTCACGAAACACTGTATGGCAGAAATAATAGAAGTAGTTCCATTCAGTCCAAAACAATGGGATGGGAAACACTCGTTCCGGCCTCAGCCGTACACCCCGCTCCTGTGTCTAGGAAGTCTGTCTGAGTCCCTACAGACCTAGTCAACAAGCGTCGTCTAATCCTCCTCCCGATTGGGTGTTGCCTGTATTGTGCCCGTCGATCCCAAGGGACCGTGCTCGAGCTCTCGGTGTCTGACGTAGCCTCCCTCGCCCATCGAGGCTAGAGCTCCAGATCTACGGTGACCATACCCTCGCACAGTGGCTACGTCAAAGGGGGATCGCTATGGTAGGTCTGGCTCAGGCGTCCTCTACAGAAAGGCTCGATTCGGATAATACCTGTTCGGAAGGCCCGCTTCGGATCGCACCTCTTCGGAAAGCCCGCCTCGGATTGTACCTCTTCGGAAGGCCCGCTTCGGATCGTGCCTCTTCGGAAGGCCCGCTTCGGATTGTACCTCTTCGGAAGGCCCGCTTCAGATCGTACCTATTCGGAATAGTGTCCCTTCGGTAAAAATGTCCGCTCGGTGAAATACCCACTCGATAAAGTACCCGCATGGTAAAGTCTTCGCACGGCGGAGTACCCGCTCAGTAAAATGTATCCTCTCGGTAAACGAACCCGCCTGGTAAATGTCCGTTCAGTAAGTGTCCCCTGGTAATGTGCCGCCTCGGCAGAATGCCCGCTCGGTAAAAATGACCGTTCGGTGAGGTATCCCCTTGGTAAAGTCCGTCCGGTAAATGTATCCCCTAAGTGAAAGGTGTCCGCTCGGTAAAAGCTTCGCACGGCGAAGTACCCGCCCGGTAAATGTCCGCCCGGTAGATGTATCTACTCGGTGAAAAAACCCACTCGGTACTGTGGCTGCTCGGTAAAATACCCGGCTGGTAAATGCACGCCCGGTGGATGTATCCGCTCGGTAAATATGACCACTCAGTAATGTGGCTGTTCGGTAAAAAGCCCGGGCGGTATATGTCCGGCGGTAGATGTACCCGCCTGATAAAAGGGACCGCCTGACCAAAGAATCCGCCCGGTGAATGAATCTGCTCGGTAAATGTGTCCTCCCCCGGTAAAAGTTCGCCCGGTAAAGGCAACCGGTCGGTAAAAAAAATGTCCACCCAGTAAAGTGCCCGCTGGGTAGAGTGCCCTTCAAGTAGGATGCCCCCTTCGGTATAATGCCCCCTTCGGGAGGATGCCTTCCGGTAGAGTGCCCCTGTGGTAAAGTATCCCGTCCGTCGAACCCGGTTCGGAAAGCCCGGTCCGCTGTCCAAAGTCCTGTTCAGCCCGGAGATCTGATCTGTGCCCCTATGGCGCACTCAGTCCGACGGTCCGTGATCCTGCCGGAGGGCCCGTTCACCCGGTGACCTGTCACGCGCCCCAAAGGGGCCGCCTTGTGGGACCCATAGCGCGTCGATGTCCACGGGTCTCCCCCGCTGTCTCATGTGAGAGCACGAGCGTGGACGGGTGCTCACGACTCTCCCTCGTTACCCTGTACGGGAGCGTGTGCCTGCAGAAGTGCCCGCAACTCTCCGTTCCTGTCGCCTGTGGATGCGCGTGGGTGCACAGAAGCGCGCGGCTACCCCCTTTGCCGCTACCTCGTGCGGGTGCGCGCGTGTACACGGGTGCGAGGCTAGTCCTCACTGCGCCGATTCCCCGAGCGTGCACGCTCGCTGGTGTGCGGGCTCTCCCTGCTGTCCCGATCTGCCGTGCGCGGGTATGCATGGGCCTTCTCTGCTGTCTCCGTCCTGCCGTGCGCGAGTGCGAGTGGGCTTTCTCTGCGTGCTCGAGTGCTCGCGCGTGCGCGTGACTTCCCCGCAACTCTCTCTCTAAGTGCGCGAGTGCGCGCACGTACGTGCGACTTCCCCCGCGGCCATCTCCCCGTATACGTGAGTGCGAGCGCTACTTCCCCGTGTGCGCGAGTGCCCGCGCGTGCGCGTGGCTTCCCCCGCTGTTCTCCCTCTACGTGTGCGAGTGCGCGCAGCTGCGCGCGTCTTCCCTCGCGGCTCTCTCTCCGTGTACGCGAGTGCGCGCGCTCCTTCCCTGTGTGCGTGAATGCCCGCGCGTGCGCGTGGCTTCCCCAACTCTTCTCCCTCTACGTGTGCGAGTGCGCACAGCTGCGCGCGTCTTCCCCCGCAACTCTCTCTGGGTGCGCGAGTGCGCGCGTGTGTCTGGGTGTGCGTGCAGGTGTGTGCGGACGTGCGCTAGTGCGTGCGTGTGTGCGTAGGTGCGCGCGGCTGCATGCAGGTGCGCACGGTTCCCCCCGGCTCTCTCCTCCTAGCCCGAAGGTGAGTAGTGGTGCGCGTGGGTGCGCGCTGGCTGTGCGCAGTCCCCCCGACTCTCTCTTCCCCGTACGTGTGTGCGCGCTGTTGCACACGGGCGCGCGCTGGCTGCGAGTGGTCTCCCTCCCCGTTCGGTATCCAGGTGCGCACTGGAGCGTGCGCGGTTGCTCGTACGTACCTCCCCCGTGTGTGGTCGCCATCCGTGCGTGGTCGCCCGTCCGTGCGTCTGTGTGTGGTCGCTTGTGCGTATCCTGCTGCGGCTCAGTTCCGTGCACCTCTGATTCCAGCAAGTGCCGAATGACCAGTCCCTGGGCCCGGTTGGGCTTAAGTACTCCGTCGGGCCCTTTGTGTGTATGTGTGTGTGTGTGTGTGAGCCCCAGCCTCCGGTGCACCGAGGTCGCGAAACACTTGCAGCGCCTCGGTACCGTGCCTGTGCCCGGGCCTGATTGGGCCTCCGAAAAGGTCCCGGTGGAAAGGGCCTTCCCGTCGGGAACCGGGTCCTTCGCAGCGGCCTGGTACCATGGCTAGTACCGAGCCTGTCTTAGGCCTTCCCGGGCCTAGGTGGTCCCCACGCAGCAACAGTGCCGCTCTTAGGGAAAAATCCAGGTGGGCCTCACAAGTGAAAATTGGTCCCATCACTCAGTTGGGCCTAAGTGGTCCCTGCGTCCCAGCGGGACCGCCCCTTCGGAAGAGAATTCGACTGGCCCGATGGCCTCTTGCCCGTGGTGTCGGCCCGTGCCATGGTCGGTGAGTCCCGGCCGGATAAAGTAGGCCCCTTGTTCACAGCGTCGGTCCGCTTCATGGTCGGTGTGTCCCGGCCACGTAAAATAACGTCGAGCAATGATATCGCCGCGCCGTTCTCCGGCGTGTCGTCTCCCTGGATGGTTGATAATTGTCGGTAACCCCGTCGGTCCCAGTGTCGGTCCATCTCATGGTTGATGAAGCCCGGCCAGGTAGAATACTGTTGAGTGGGGTTGTCGTCGCGTGCCCTCTGAAAGCAAGTAAAGGGCGGCGTAGCA
Source organism: Chara braunii (assembly GCA_003427395.1). NCBI lineage: Eukaryota > Viridiplantae > Streptophyta > Charophyceae > Charales > Characeae > Chara > Chara braunii. The sequence goes on from BFEA01000379.1 coordinate 938,094, forward strand.
TTGAGGCCGCCAAACAGTAGCCCCCCCCCCCATTCTCGACGTCCTCGGCGAGCGAGTATTGGGATTTAAAGGGAGAAAAGTTTGCAAAAGATGGATGACTTCTAATCTCTACCCATCAACCCAAGATCATCCTCTCTGTCGTGCTCGGATGCCTTTCTTTTGTTTTTCCTTCCTATTTGACTTTCTCTTAGTGAGCTTTGTTTTGACGCCTTAGCGTTTGTCTGGTGGAGTACATCTAACATGCCGGCGGTGGTTTTTGTTTTTTCTATTGTTAGGGCATTTCTGATGACTTGTTTAGCCTTTTTCTTCTTCTCCCTTTTAGTCGTCGCCAAGTTCTTGATGTCGGATTTGGTGTTCTTGGTGTGTTTGCGTTGGATATGTCGGACCCCTAGAAGTTTGTGTTGTGTCTTTTTTGAAGATTGTTTGGAGGATTCTGGTACTTGAGAAGTGATTTGTGTGGCAGACCTTAGTGCATGCCGATTGGAGGATTCTCCTACTTCGGAGGTGGTTGATGTTGTGGGATGTTCTAAGGACTCATCCTTCTTTTTACCTTTTTCTGGGTGCGTATGGGCGTCATTTGTCTGCCTGATTTTTTCCGTACGTGGAATTTTTTCTGTTCGGTCTTTAAATACTTTAAGACGAGCGCCAGACACCGGTTCCTTCCATCTTGTGCTGTCTAATTCCTCTATTAAGTAGGCTCCGCCTTCTAGTCTTTTGACCACTCTATAGGGCCCCATCCATCTGTTTCCTAGCTTCCCTGTCCATGTTCCCTCTAATGAGGACGAGGCTCCCTGTAAGTATCCCTTCTTGCCTGACGCGAAGGTTCCTATCCCATCTTTCTTTCTCTTTTCCTCTCTGGATCTTTAATTTGTCTATGGTGTCTAGGATGTTATCCTGAAGAGTTTCGGCTATATTTGTTTGATTCTTGCGGCCAACAACTGTTCTCTAGTGGAGATCTCTTCCCAGTCAATCGTTTGCCAAGAGTCGATATGAAATTCTATAGGTAAGGGACAATGGCGTCCAAACCATAACGCATAGGGCGGATATCCTGTAGTTGAGCGAACCGTAATGTTTTCTGCCCAGACGACGAATCTCAAATATTTTGGCCAGTTCTTCTCCTTTCCTTCACACCATTTAGCGAGCGCGTTGACTAGAGACTGGTGCCCTCTTTCTACAGGAGCGTTAGTTTGAGGATGATATGCTGTGGATAGCGATACTCGTATTCCCGCTCTTTGGAACAATTTTTGGACTTCCTTAACCATAAACTCTGATCCCCTATCCATGACAATTTTGCCAACACAGCCGTAGCGAGTGATATATTCAGTCAAATAACCTTCACGAATCGAGTCAATTCGTCTCTAATGTCCATGATGTAATTCATTCCTCCTTCTCCCTTGGGCATCTTAACTAGGTCTACGTGCACTTTCTGGCCTATTGCTGTGGGATAGGAAGGAAATAAGGGTTCTTTATATTTAACTATCACTCTCATCTGTCATTCCACGCATGTCAGACATTATGATTCTACGTCCTTATATAGGCCGTCCCAACAGTAGAGGTTCCTAATTTTTTCAAAAGTTCCTTTTACTCCTCTATGTCCTCCGACGATGCCATCGTGAAGTTCCGCTATTATCTTTCGGCGCTCGTCCTCATCACAGACCACTCTCATTGGCATTCCATTTTTAGGTGGTCTCTTAAAGAGGTGTCCTGCCTTGAGGCAATATTGTTGAGCTTCCTTCCTAAGCTTGTCATCTAATTCGATTTCCCCTATAAGATAATGCCCTATCTTATGGTATTTGCCGATGTATAGATTTTGAAGAAATAAGGAAGTTCCTCCTGCAGCGGGCTCTATTTTTAAGAAGCTTATGTCCATTTGTAAAAATTTGTCAATACCACTAGGCGACCCTAGATCTCTTTCTTCTAGAGGGATTCGCGAGAGACCATCAGCAACTGAGTTTTTAGCTCCGGATATTCGCTCTACTATATAGTCAAACATCCTTATATGCATGAGCCATCTGGTGACCGTTGGATCTGTCAATGAGAAGTCTTTTTGTAAGACAGCTGCCACTGCCGTCGGATCGACCCGCAGTACGAACCTTCGCCCGTAAATATAATGTCGAAAAATATTTAAACAATGTAAGACTCCTAGAACTTTTTTCTTAAATTTGAGTAGTTCCTTTCGGTGGCGTTTAAGGTTTTACTTTCGAATCTGAGGGACCTCTCATTGTCGGCCTGATCCTTTTGAGCTAAGACTCCACCAACAGAGGCAGGTCCCGCGTCCGTACATACGACGAATGACCGATTTTCCTCGTCCTCGAAGTAAGGTACCCCAAGAACTTGACCTCCTTCCTTAAACTCATCTTTTAACGTTCTTACTGTATCCTCCTGTTCACTCGTCCATTGCCATTCTACTCCCTTGCGCAATAGTTTTCGTAGGGGTTCGGTCTTTGCAGCATAGCCTTTTATGAAATTCCTCCAGAATCCGACAACTCCTAGAAACTGGCGTATGTCATTAATATGTCTTAGGGGTGTTGGCCATTTCATAAGTTTTTCTAGCTTTGCCGAATCTGGGCGTCTGCCATCCTTGTCGCAGATGTAACCTAATATCTTTATAGAGGATACCGCCCATCTGCTTTTTGTTCCACTGACCGTAAGGTTTGCATCCTCTAACTTCACTAGTACTTTCTTTATATCTTCTGCGTGGGTGGCTACAAACTTCCTCACTCCAGGTCTTACCTCTGTTTCATCTTTGTCGTATGGTCCTTTGATCGGGAAGTCATCCAGGAAAACCTCTACCAGATTTGGTATGAGCTCCCCTAGAACGACGACCATCGCTCTCTAAGAGACAGCGACACCGTTAGTCCATCCCATCGGTACCACCATCATTTGAACTAAGCCTAACGGTGTATGCATCGCAGTTAGATGTTGGTCTCTATAGTCTAGCGGTATCTCATCATATCCCGAAAAAAAATCGCAGATTGAGTAAATTGAACGTCCTAGTGAGCCTTCGGATAGAAGATCTGCGTTTGGGATTGATCCAACGTCTCTCACTGTGACCTTGTTTGTCTTCTGTAAGTCCTGTATCCATCGTAGTTTGCCGTTTGATTTCCTTATGAAGAACCAGCGATTGGTGTAGGCGCTCTCACAAGGTTCCGCTACAAATGTCCTTATCTTCTCCTTCAAGAAGTCTACTATCATCTCATTTTCCTTTTGCGCACACTTCCATCCTGCATCGTTCCATGGAGTGTGAGGGATCGTATAAATTCTTGCAGGTTTAACATATCATGGATCTATTCGCCCTCTTTCTGCGTCACAAAAGGTTACTGCCTTGTCGCATGATCTTAATGTTTCTATTATGAGTCCTCTCTCCTTTTGCGTTATGTTTCTGTCACCTATATCCATTGCCTTTAACCTATCTTCAGTGATTCTCTGCCCTTCAGTGGCCTTTCGTTCCCGGATCATCTGACTAATTTCTTCTTCAGTAATCCCTATTTCCCCGGTCCTATCACGGCTGACTGCGGCTGGCTTGATTTTTTGGGTCACAGTTTTGTATCTCTTTCCCCCGCCGTGTGGGGGAATTCCTCCAAAAAAGAAAGGTTTATACATCCATCGAATTCCTCGTCGTCAGCCTCTTTCTCATAAACTGTTTCATCTACCACATACTTAGTTTCTAGGTCCTCAACGTCAATCTTTTTTCCTCTTACTTTATGCGGTCCTAGTGTAAGGTCTTCATATATTATTTTGCAACTTCTTGTGTTCAGTCGTCCTGTGTTTTGCAATGAGATCTTGTGACGTTTGTTAAATTGATTCACGGTCTTCAAGGTAAGCCTGCTACCTTGAGGTCCATCGATGGTAACCGTCTGACTTACGTCTCGTTTATTTTCGGTGGTGGCGTTTACCCGTGTCAGCCATGTTCTTCCAAGAATTATTTCTGACGAGCAGTTCTCAACTGTAAAGACGGGCAAAGTGACCTCAACTCCAGCAACCACTATCTTCGCTTTGTGGCATACTCCGAGCGCAGGTTGCTTGAGTTTGTTAGCGGATATCATGGTCATAGCTACACTCATGTCTACCTCTAAGCGAGGGTTTCTGGCCACCTTGTCCTCACAAATGGTGGACTCGAACCCGTCGTCGACTATAACCTCCATCCCTATGTCATTGACTGTGACATTGAGCTTTTTACTGACAAGGACGTAAAAGTAGTTGCTTCCGCCTTCGCTGGTTTGTACTGGTTTGTCTCCTTCGGTTAGTGCCGTTAGGACTGAGGTTTTCACCTCCTCCTTCTGTTGTCCAGAAGTTGTCTCTTGTAGCGGTACTTTAGTTTTCCTCATCATGCCTATTAATTCATCCCTTGTCGGGCCACAGCCTGCTATGAATTCCTTGAGGGTGATAGGGATTAACATATCCATGACCCTTCTCGTAAATCGACTTCGTCTAGCGAACTTTTAAGGTGAAACTTCTTGGCTGCTTTTTTTCTAGGGGATTGTGGTGATGTGGGCGACTCAATTTGGTCGCTTGTCATAGGTTGATCTTGATCCTCTTTCTTTGTGTTGCTTGACTCGCCGACCTCGCCGATGCCAAGGGTACGTAAGTAGACTTCTCCGTTATCTTCCGCCTCCTCAAACTTAATGGATGAAATTCTTATACCTGGGTTTTCTGGTGGTTCGTTGAAATCATCGTCGAAGGTGACTCGGGAGATTTTGGCTGGTAATTGATCCTATGATTTTTTTCCCTTTGCTTCACTCATCCTCCACCTTCGGATGTCCACATTAATCTTCATCGAGGGTAGGAAGGGTACCGGTTTGCCTTCATTTGCCCAAATGACGTATTTTCGATCGTCGAGTTCAATGATCCCTTCTTTTAGTGCGTCTAACATTGCTTGGCAATCTCTTTTGCGGTGGTCTTCGTCTCCACAGTATATACATGCTTTATCATTCCACGTTCGCTTTGGGCTAGGGTCGGTTTTGTCGCGTGTGGTCCGGACAGGGTTTTCTTCCTTTCTCTTGTTATTACTTTGCAATCTCTCCACTGCCGCCTTTTGTACCCTAAACCCAACTTCTTTTATTTCCAAGATCCGCAGAGAAACTCTGTGTCACGTATCTCCGGACTTCTCCGTCTATCTGTCTTGGCATGTCCTCTTCTCGTCTGTCTGGTCTTTTTGCTTCCATCTCATCTCTTGGCTTCCACCTGTTATCCTTTGTATTTGACCACTTGGAGGTTTCCCATTCCACGTCGTTTCTTTTTCAGTCACTCCTGTTTTATTTCCTTCATTCGCCCTCGTTTTTGGCTGTGTCTCCTCTTCTATGTGAGCTCGCGTAGGTGTCCCTTCCTTCGGTTCTGGGTCTCCTATCCTCGAATTGCGATTTTCCTCCTCCTTTTTCTGTGGTTACGCCTTTTCCTAGGTTGTCAAGAACCCTCGCGAGGTGTGCTTTCGCGCTTTGGCCTTCGGTGTCATGGGTTAAAGTTTTGACTTGGCTGAACGTTACCTTAGAGGGAAGATCCCTCATAATCTTATCTCGCTTTTCTCGAGACAGAAATCCTAGGAATATTCCGCACCTTTCTATTTCGCCCATAAATTCACCTTCTAGTAAAGGGTTCGAAGCCTTCTCATATCTCCTTGCGAATGCTAGTAGACTCTCGTCCTCCTGTTTTTTCATTTCTTTTAGATCTTCTGTTGAATAGGATGTTTCATCCCACGCAAAGATTCTTGTAATCCTTTCTCCGAATAATAGCCAACGCCAACTGTCCGGAATGGCTTCTCTGACTTCGCGATCTATCTTGGGGGCTGTGTGGTGGAGTAGATTTATAATCATCTCCTGATCGCTCCATTTCGCTCTCATCCCCAGTACCTCCCAGTCGTCTAAAAATTCTGAAATATTTTTCCCTGTGAAAATTGTTTGGATTTCGGACAGTGCCGGTAATTGAAAGGCTTGTGCTCCCAGGAAGAGGGATACGTAGGAGTCTGGTGCATATGCCATTTTGTAAGGCTGGCTCGTGGTTTCCCTATATGGTTCCCTTGTACATGGATCTGAGAATTGGGCGACTCTATTCCTGATTAGAACGTCTTTCCTCCACCCTTTGCTCTTGGAAGTGCATTCCTCAAGTTCTGTGGCTGTGGTTTCTAACTCTTTTAGGGCCTTCCTCAAATTTTCGGCGTTCTTTGTGACATCAGTTGTCATTTTCCTAACTGGGGTACTCGTCCGTGATTCTTGTGTTTTGACTTCACCGCCTATCGAGGATAGATAGACTCCTTCCGCATTCATATTTTTTTCTCACTCTTCCAGAAGTTGATCCAAGGCGACTTTAATTCTTTCTGTCGATTCTTCTAGTAGCTCTTGTAATGTGTTGAAGTCCTCTTCTTTTCCTTCAGCTTTCACGACTAAGGCGGTAGCTAAAACGGTTTGTAGGTAGCGTGAGTTGGCCTCCAACGTATTTAAGGATATCCCATCAACTATTACGTTGGCGAGTTCTCCTAGAGCTCGAGCGTCCGCTCTTAATTTTTCTACAGATGTGGCTATCATCTCTCGCCAGGTGCGTGGGGTTGTTTGTCCACTAGGGTTGACAGTGGGGATTTGAATTCTTACTAGAAAAAACTCTCCTACAGCTTTCCAGACGGCGCACTTCCTGGCTTCTATTACTGCTTTTGTGGCGCACTCGGTTTCCTCTTCTTGGTTTAATTGCTCATTATGTACTGCTTCTATTAGGAATCGTACTAAGGACCCTTCTCTTTCTGCTCTGCCTGAGATACTAAATTTTTGCATTCGAGGTTCGACATTAGCCATTCCTTTGTTTGTTAGTGTCTTCTCGGTCTTGCTTCAGGAGTCTGGCAATGAAATCATTTCGCCATCCTATAATGTTCTCCCTTTCTTCTCTATAGATTACGACAAAACGTTTGACGTTTTTTTCCAGTCTATTTAGGTCGGCTTCGTCCGTAGAGCCACATCATTCGTGGTATTTTGCTAGCGACTCTTCGACCTTCCTCTCAATTGGGTCTAAGTATACTTCTAGGATGACATCAATTTTTGGATCTCTTCCCCTTACACGTGTGTTCGCGCTTCTTGAATTGTCTCTTCCTTCTCTATCTCGCACTTCATCCATCCCTCGGCCCAGATCATCACACTGTAGGCTATGCGATTCTCTGTTCTAACTTGTGCTAGTGCCCTTGGTCTTTCGCGCTGTATAGCTTCTTGTGCTAATCGTCGGCAATCTAATGTATCTAATGCTCTAGAGGTTCGGATCCGAATAATCGAAGTTATAGTCCATGCGAAGGATACCCGATTCACTTCCTCTTTATCAGTTACTGCTCCCGACATTATTGAGTTCATCTTGTGCCCTCTTCACCTTCCATACGAGGTGTATTACGACCGACCATTCATTGTTAGCGACCGTAAGTCCTTCAACTGGCGGCGATGGTATTCCAATGAAAGGCCTAACGTAGGTGCTCCACGAGAAATTCGCCCTTAATTGTTAGAGTCTTCTCTTCTCGTCATGCACTATGTTCGAGGCCCGTTGCCAACAACGACCTTTTTCGTCTTCCTTAAACCTATGTTGCGGCACGTATATTCCCACATCATACTAATCAAGGTTGATGAAGTAGTAGGTGATGACATACATACCATCAATCCCCCATCCCTGACTCTTTCGACCTTTGTATCTCACGATCTCATATGGGATCACTGCTCTCTTCGATATAGAGTTAAGGGAACAGACCAACTTCCTCGACTTCCCCCCATCTAGTTTCCTACACCTCCTCATCCTTGGTCAAGTCCCCTAGCATGACTTCTAATCCTGCTTTTGGTCTTGGAAGCATTCTCTTTCTTGGTCTCCCTTGCACTACTCCTCCACTGCTCTCACAACTCCAATCAATCTTCCTCTGTCATCTTTTATCTCGTGCTCACCTTCTACTCCGAACAGGCCTGTGTCAAGGTAGAGTCCCTTTTCTTGATCTCGTAGGAAAGAGGCTCCTCTCTTAATCTCTATCAACCCGGTTTCATCAGATCGAACTCTCCTACAGATTTTCGTGCCTAGAGTACGCAAGTCCTCCTGGGTCCATTCCGTCAAAAGTCTGAGCAGCTCTTGGGACCTCCACCTATCATGACCACGCTGTCTTAGTTCATTTGATATATTCTCCCCAGTCTGACTACTCTCGTTCCCTTTGGCCATTCGGGTTATGGTGCCGGTTTATGAAATCAATTATTAAACCTCGACCGATCCTTGTCAATGCTTCGTAAGGAATCCGCGGCCTAGGACAGTATTTAAAGATCCTGATTTTGGTGCTCCAAGCGACTTCTTTCTTTAAGGAAAGGAGTCTATCCTTCTCGTCCTCCACCACTTCTCTCGCTCTTTGCCAGCAACGTCCATACACTAAATCTTTCGACCTTTCCGTTGGTAGGTAAATGCCTACGTCTCTTATCTCAGTCCCTAGGAAGCGCGAGGTCATAACATAGAGRCGGCTCAGTTCCYATGCGYTGTCGACCATCTCATAGGCCTCCACCGCATACGGAAACTCATCCCTTCTTCCTAGGGTACTCAAGGATGCACACACCGCATCAAACTTCTCTTGCGGCGGTCGGTTCCCAACGATGATCTTATTATCCCACTCTTCAAGTTTCTCTGCAGACTTCTTATGCCTTACTCGTTCATGACCCAGTATTCTTTTGCCACGCCTACCTAACACAACCGGCTCGTTCCCTAACCAGACAATAGTATTTTCTCCGAGAGGTCCCTAGTCTTTCCACCTTCAGTAGATAACTGATCTCGGTTTGGTTGGTAATTACCCTCAAAGCCGACTCCCTCATACGATCCAAATAAGGTTGTATGAGTTCAAACTCTTCAAACCCAAAGAGATCTATATCAGGAATTCGGAGGGTGCCCTCAACTTTTACCATTCTCTCTTCCATGATAGCCCTGAAGGAGAATTGTTCCCTAAGACCCAACATCCTTACTGACCCCAACTCCTTACTCTGAGCGCCATATTAATTAAAGACTCCCAGTTCTTGCCGTCAATAAAACTGTTAGGTAGACTAGGTTCTGGAACCTCATAGAATAGAACCGGTGATGAGTCACTGATTACTTTCTCCCCTCTCCTTTCTAATTCCTTCCTTTCTTGGTTGATGACGGTTTTAATCCAGTTTCTAAGCGACTCTCGTCCAGTTCCCCTCTTTCTCAATAGGGGTATATAGGGCTTAATGTCGTATTCCCTTATATCAAGGTGTTTTACAAGAGGACATGGGCTTTCCCAGGAGCGTGGCGTTCCTCCAGCGATATACAACTTTCTATTTTATAAGGAAACGCCCCCCCGCTAGTAATAGGGACTAAGGCGTCTAGGGCCGTTATGACCCTGGGGCAATAACCTGACATTTTCCATACCTTATCCTCTTATCGTTACTCTCTCGCACCTTCCTCCTCACACGCAGTTTTACCGAGTTCGCTCTAGGCCCCTCCGGACCCCTAGTCGTGGCCAACGTCCCTCGACATAATTTTCTATTTCGCTAGCATTCCTGAAGAACCCCACCCTTTCCTCAGGAAAAGCTGCGGCGTCTTCCCACTCTCCACGGTCGTCGTCCCTTAATCGTTCCCACTCGGCTAGATCCCAATCTTCTTCCCCATACTCTACGTCCTCGTCGTTTACTGCCTCTGTCCCTTCGTAGTATCTCCGGAGTTCATAGAACCCAATGAGTGACCCTTCCTTAACCGATGAGTCATATCCAGGAGTCCCGTATAACTCGGCTATACTAGCTAGGTGGCTCGGCGACTCCCTCAGGGCTCTATCCAAAGCGGTCCAGAACACGGCCGGTTGATCAAACCTCGGTGCCTCTCTGAGACCTCTGGGTGAAATAGCTCTAATTAGCTCTACCAATTCCAAAGCCGACTCCCCGAACCTGGGCCCTTCCTTCCAGAGCGAGTAGTAGGCATGATCTTCGTCACTACTCCTCAAAAGGTTCCTAATCTCGAGGAAAGCTCGGTAGACCTCAATAAAGCGGTCAAGTCCCCCTAGAAAGCCTTCCAAGACAAAACCCGGGACGGGCAACCTCAAAGCTTGTTCGGGTTGGGGTAAGAACCCTTCTCTAGCCAGTCGAAGCAAGACGACTACCGACCTATAGTCCCTGTCGTAGCAACGTTCCTTGCCCCTTAGCTTGTCGAGCACTTCCTGCAGTATGCATCTCGCTGTTACCTCGTCTGCCTAAGTATGAGAGTCGAGACTCAGAATTACCTCTAAGACCTGATCCCAGCGACTTCGTTCTACGACTTGGAAAACTATGTCCGCTAGAACGGAAGACTGATAGTAGAGGAAGCCTCTGACCGCTAATTCCAGAGATTCTTCTATTAGCCTGCCTCTCCTGTCGAACTCACACCCTACCTGGGGCGCGACCAGCAACCAGACCCCCGGCCTCAACAGGATAGATCTCCACTCCTTATCTACTTTATCCAGATATCCTCGCCTGACAGCTTGCCCGGGTAAGGTAAATTCCACCCAATCTTCTCCAATGAACTCGGGTTCCCTATAGTCGAAGTGACAAAGCTCAACTGGGTGCTCTATCTCTTTGTGAGGCATCTAATCGACTACGGAGCTCCCTACGTCGCTCTCTGCTCTACAGTTAGTAGCCTCTGATGTCTCTTCTCATCGCCAAAGACTACTCCTGTAGCCTCAACTTGGGGTAAGTCAAGGAGCAAAGTCGATTAGGATGTGAAGTTTCTTGTTCTCTCTCTCTCTCTCTCTCTCTCTCTCTCTCTCTCTCTCTCTCTCTCTC
>BFEA01000379.1:1001658-1014119 GCA_003427395.1 Chara braunii
TTTTTTTTTTTTCCTTCCCGTGAGAGTACCATAAAGAAATGGAGTGGGACCTAGGCTCGGCAAAACTTGGAGCGCAGTGAAAATCAGGGTCGGCAAAAACAGGCTCGGAGGTACTGGTGGTTTAACAGGTCCGACCGCGGAAGCCCCCCCGCGCGCGAGCGCAGACCCTTAACATTAAAAAGTTTTCTGAAAAGGGCACCGATAAGCCATGCTTTAAGGGGACATTTATCAAGCATAGGACCATCCGTTGAAAAAAGCATTGTGAGGCCTCATTACAAAACATATCAACCAACTAGGCCCAAAAGGCGAAGTCACAACTCATACGACGTGCTATACCGTTTTCTCGGAGAGGCCTCACCGTGGTTGGGAAGCCCGGTATGGGCAAAAACAGATTTTTCGACCCCCTTACCTTTAAAACAAACGAGAATTCAACAATGAGCGTGTGTGTGTGTGTGTGTGTGTGTGTGTGTGTGTGTGTGTGTATGTGTGTGTGTATGTGTGTGTGTGTGTGTGTGTGTGTGTGTGTGTGTGTGTGTGTGTGTGTGTGTGCGTGTGTGTGTGTGTGTGTAAGCGGGAATGCTGCCCTTCAGTACAAATAGTACTTTGAACGAGCACCCCCTAGAAAACGACCAATGGATGCACATTGACTTGAAGTGGATTCTCACATAACTCCCATGGAAACCGACTTGGACTTATGACATTGGCAAAACTAAAAAAGACACGAGGCAACACCTAGGCTGGAAGGTACGGGGGAGGAGGGAGGGAAGACAAAAACAGGGCAGTGAATCCAAAAAGAAGACTACACACGACAACCAAAGAGAGATAGGAGGACAAGCAACAACAGAGGACAAAGGCTGCAAACATAGGGAGGTGGGAGGGCAGACGACACTCAAGCACACCAAGCAGACAAACCAGAAAAAAATACAAGTCCCAARAAACAAAGGAAAAAAAAAAAAAAAAAAACTGATGATGACAAGATTGTTTCGTCGGAGTAACTGTTGCACCGACTGATCAGGTAGTTGAACCCTCAACAATCTGCAGAATCCTCGTATTTGATGGTTTGGCTCATGAACCTTTTGCTTCTTGTTGAAGGCAGACTGTCCTTAAGAGGAACATGACAGTGGGCAACAACTCTATGAGGCACCAAGCAACACAGTAGATGCAACACGGCCGCACAACGCCAAGAACGACTGCAAGGAACGACATGGTATGCAGGACATGCAGCGCAGCAACCATGTAGTGAAGCACAAGACAACACAAGCAAGGCAACAACACTGCAGGGGACGACAAGGCGAGCGGGTCAGGCTCCCACCACCCACTGAGCCAGGGAGTCACTTCGACAAACATCCGTTATCACCTATAGGCAACACAGACATCCCGAACCGAGTGACCCCCATAAGAGTGCAGTAAGCACTCCAAACGAGGAACCACCGATTGTTTGATACTACTTAAGGGTGCTCAGTTTGGGTAAACAAAAATACTTGGAAAATGATCAGTGGGAGGACAAACAACAATAGGAAAACAGACAAACATAAAACTGATTTTTTTTATTTTTATTTTTATTTTTTTTATGTGTCTTCAAACGCAGCTAGAGTCCAAATTTTCTCCATATGCATGGCGGTAGAATATAGTGCGTATAGATGTCCATGTGCATACGAAGATTAATATCCAGTGACTTTTGCCTCAGGGTCATCGATCTGGGTCTCTGCAACGATGGCTTGAATCCGGACGACCACCTCGTCCACATTCATGCACTAACCATAATGCATACGGAGATGAATAAAACGGAACATCAAAGCGCTTGAGCCGAGTTTGGGGGTGCGTTCATGACGGCGCCTAGTATGACGTAATGATCACTCTGACATGGCACATTTGTCTACAAACCGTCATTGAGCTAGCTAACCTGCTTTCAGAAAGGTTACTAGCTCAACCGAAGAGGGACAGTCTGGGCAGGGGGCATTGTAATCCGATATTTTTTCGTTAAACCACCACTACCTTTCTTATATTATGTGGGGCCGCGGACCTCAACTTTAAATTTGGCTGCGATGAACCGTTGATGAAAAACATCAACGGCAACGTGGCGGCTATTTTTCAGGAGTAAGCTACTATATGCCCTCGACTGACATTTGTGAAAGGTAGCGGTGGTTTAAATGAAGGGAAAAAAATACATTACTAGTCCTTTCAGATTTCAGAGAAAATCCGACCGGCTGATTGCCCAAGGTCCGTTGAATCTCCTGGGTTGCCCGGGGTCACACTTGATAGAAAACTCAGCGTTGAGCTAGCTCAATGCTGCAAGTGGGACATGACCCCGAGAACCATGTTACACCGTTTAGTTGAGGCAACTCAACGATGTGACAACTGAAACTGTTTATTTTATTTCGATTGAAAATTAGAAATGCATTTATGAATCATGCCGATACACTTCGTTTTTTTCCCTCTTTTTTTACAATTGGAGTGGCATACGGGCAAGTCCACAATCAAAAATGAAGAGTTGCCATAATTCCGTACGAAAATGGCAAGCAGAAGGAGGTTTGTACAATTTCTCTAGAAAAACGCCTTTTGGGAGAACAAGATGGTCGTTGAGATGACTGTCTCAAAAGAAAGAGACAACTAGCTCAACGGAAAGTCGCGAGGGTAGGGGGCGTAGTATTCGAAAGAAAGGGTTTACTCCTTTTTGTTGGAAGAAAAAGAGGCGATAGTCTCTATTGCCTTTTTTATTAAAATCCGACCACTAGATCACTTGGACTAAGTGTATCTTCGTGGCCTCCTACAGTCACACAGGGTTGAAAACTAAATGTAGACCTAGATCAACGGAGGGACATGATCCCAAGGCAGTTTTTTTTTTTTGATAAGTTGCATCCTTATATTATTAAAAATTACATTAGAGAGTCGCAAGTCTTCTGGTAGCACAAATTTTGGCGTTACGCTCCGCTCCGGTAGCAGTAACCAGGCTTTGTGCTACTCGAGGTCTCCATGCCTAGGGGACACGGCGGTTGGTGCAGGTTGCGCTCTTAGTTAGTGTCCTCGAGTAGGACCGAGGCAACCATCACCACGAGTCAAGCAACATGATGACCGTGTTGTTAGAGTGTCTTCGTGCTCGGTAAGTTCCGAGCCATCTCCTTGGTGATTAAGATCCTTGGGTAATCCCCTTGATAGTTTAGTGCTTACCTTTATCGAATGTTATGTGTATGTGAAGAATTTTGTTCTCTTTTGAAGACTCGAAGGTTTCAGCAGTGGACGCGCGCCGAAGACTGGTGCCCATCCTTAACGCGAACATGTGGGAGAATAACAAAATCTACTAAAGGTGGCGCGGTCAAAGAGGACGGGGGGGACTGAGCTGATGGCGTCACAAGGAAGATCGACTGGTCCAACTGAAGGAAGAGGGCGATCCCCTCCCGGTCATGCTGACGTGCCGTTGTCGGACGATGATAGGCTGCGGCTGCTAATTTCCAAATGTTATGATGACGGGGTCCTTTCGGAGAAATTCAGACACGCCGACATGGTGAATGGGTTATTTAAGGACGAGTACGTATTTTTGTATCAATCCTCACCTGGACGAACTCACTACAAGTTGGCTGAAGGAATGTAGAATTACTGTTATTTTTCAAGGTGTAGCTAGGGATTTGCCGATGCGAGTGCGGGAAGATCTCATCCATGCATATGAAAACGAATGGTATCGACAACGGACCTTCGAACGGAACATCGGACGAGGGAGGGTGCATGCTGAAGGTCCAAACGTGATCTCTTACGTGGCAAGGTCAAGAGAGGTGGCGCAATGGATGGTCGCAAAGGCTAAGGATAGTATCACTATCCGTGGAGTGGAATACACCATGTAATTCAAGCCTTGGATGACAAAATCGGAATTGGAATAGAGAAGACGCCTCGAAGATGAAACCAAATTTTCGGTAATGGCGATTCGGGTGCCGCAGCGAGTCATGTTTCACGTGGAGAACATGGTGGAAACATCAATCGGTCGTGTGATTAGAAGCTTGTCGTCAAGAGGATCGCATAAGACCTAAGCTCATGAATATCAAATTTGAGCTTGTGAAAGAGGTGGAGAATAAGTTCGGGCCTGAACTACTGATGCGGTTGGGCAGGAAGTGTTCAAGATAAAGTTTGTGTGCAAACACACTCCATGGTGCAAAAGCTGCAGATGGTGGTTTCACACTTCGACCGAAAGGTGTCGAGGGGAAGGCGAGGAGGAGGAAGCACCACAAAAAGATGAAGGAAGGCAATGTCAACAACCGGTGAATCGTCACATTAGGGATACAACAAGAAAAAATTATAGTCAAGCCCCAAGGAGAAGCGATAACAACTCGACTATGAGAGACATGGTAGGTAGGAGACAACCAGACAGATCTCACACTCGGGACGTTCGAGGAGCTGCCCGACATTGCTTTGGGGAGAGCAGTGGTGTAAATCGACCTCCCTTGTAGCACCAACAAGGAGAACTGAGCTCCAGACCTCGTCAGCTTTGAGGAGCCGGTCCTGCCTATCCTCCACCCCCTATGTACATAACTGGAGTTTGGTTCCAACCCTACGTCCCTTTTTTGTACCTCCGCCAGGGCGCAAACAGTTCCACGGCTACTATGGCTTACCCGCTCTAGGTCATGAGGACCCGTACCGTAATCTGTATGGGACTGGAGAAGGTCTTAACTATAGGACTCTTCGTTCAGACGGGGTTCCCGATCGTACCGTGAGACCAACATCGAGCATGTGTACAGCGACGGAGACGAGGATCCATCAGCTCGAACCTCAACCTGAGTATAAGAGAGGAAGTTCAACTTCGGATGTAGAACTTCAAGAACATGTAGCCACGCAAGCGGGTGTGAAGGCAGTAAGCTCGGATGATGAGGGGAAGTCACAAGGCACTCGGACCTCCAATCTGATTTGTGGTGACGATATGAAAGAGTCTTCATTATCTCCACGAGTCATTTTGGAGGGAGTGGTGACAACAAATCGAGAGGACGGTGTGTTGAAGAGGCTATTCTTCTCCCCCTCATTTGAGAGACGGTTAACGGGGGCCCAAATATTCGCCATTTTCGTTGGCAATTGCGGTGCGAATTTCATCAAAAAAATTAAAAACAAATGATATGAGACTATAATGCAAACATCAAAAAAGGAAACAGGCAAAAAAAAATGAAAAAAAAACAAAAAAACACTATGAAACCCTGACACAAAGACATTATCCGAGTAAAAATGAAGCGTCCAACGAATTCAACAAAACGCCAACTTTTTCATTATTGATCCAAACATGTTAAAACTGCACACGTGACGTACCCTAAAGCACATATATATCACTTAAAAAGAAAAACAAGAAAAAAAGCAAAAAATCAGCACAATATGACAGTTTCAGTGCAATTCGGTGCAAAATTCGTCGAAAATAACACCCCTGGTTAACCACGTGTGGCTCGTTTGTACGATGGAAGGGAATAAAACTTTCATCATCGAGACCAAAATGTGAATCTAGTGTTGCAAGTTGTAGGCCTGGACGAACCTCTGATGACATCTTTAATCCAAGCGAAAGTTTGCTATCTATTCGCTGACAGAATTTAACATTCGTTTATTTCCGAAGTTTTTGATGTCGAAACTTCGCACCAAAGTTGTAACAGATAAAGTGATTCACTTCACGGTAGTATTCATTGATGCTAGACTGCCAACTGAAGCATGGGATAGTCTACATCAAGTGGGATTGTGCCTTGACTCTCCCTTCGATTGACATCCTCTCATAGGTCATTATCGAACTAGAAGTTTCGGCGCCCTACTAGGCAGATTTGAAACCTAAAATGCTACGTGCTTTTAACCTGACATCTAGCTTGTTCACTCATTGCCTCTGGGTAGATGGCAAAAGCAAGATACAAAGCCTAATGAGGAGGAGATCAGGGGCATGAACCCACCACCAGCAGGTATCCAAGCTGTTGACCTGAACGAATCTCGTAATGGGTAGGATAAGAGTTGCAACTTGGAATGTACGAGGGTTTGGTGACTTTCGGGGGAAGGTGAAAGGGAAAAGGATTAAAACATGGATGCACAATAAATGAGTAGACGTGATGTTAATCTAGGAAACAAAGCTATCAGAAGAAAAACTAACCCAACTCAAGGATTGGTGGGATGACCCCCAACTTTGGTCTCCTGCGAGAGGACAAAAGGTGGGGTAACCATCCTTATCCATAACCGGATGGGGGCTAGGTTAATTGACTTTGACAGCGACACCTAGGTTAGACGGTGTTGGGTGAAGCTTGCGCTAGGTGAGGTGGAGTGGGTATTTGCCACAGTGTATTCACCGAACGGAGTAAGGGAAAGAGAGGCATTCTTTGAAATGCTCCAATATGTTTTATCGAACCACGACAACCTCATGGCTGCAGGAGACTGAAACTTAGTCTGTCGTCCAAGTTTAGATTCAGAGGAGGATCTTTGGATGACACAAGACAAAGCAAAACTGCTCAGATGGAGGAAGACATGGAACTTACGAGACGTGTACAGAGATTTATTTCCTCTAGCGCATGACTTCACATGGATAGGGCGGTCTGCATAGCTGGCAGGAATTCAGAGACAGTTGAACTTCTTTTTGGTGTTTGCAAGTTCAACCAGTGACGTGCTGAATGTGGAAACAGTGAATGAGCCTATGTCTGACCATAAGCCGGTTATTCTGGATTGTGTGATCTCTTTACTCGAGAAACGAGGCTCGAGCTATTTTCGGTTAAACATAGATCTGAGGCTCTTATTTGACGAGGGTCTAACGAAATGGGTGGAAAGCTTTTGGTGTAGTTGGAAGAATGCAAAGCCTGAGTTTGACCAACCGGTGCAGTGGATGGATGCAAGTTTACTCGTCATATGTTTGAGATTGGATGTCATTTCACGGATTGCTGCATTTGGGAGAAACAAAGAGGAACGACTCTTAAGCACAAGGGTGGATTAAGTAGAAGGCGAAATTGGAAAGCATCTTGTTTCTGATGTTTCAGACTTGTTCTGGTAAGAAGAAAGAGCAGTCAGGTTCAATGAATGGAATCAATACCAGACTGAAAAGCAAGAAAGATGACAAAAAATCTTGAAAGTCAAAGATATTGTATCTTCGGATATAATGACCAAACAAATATTTCAGAGATTATTGCCTAAGAACAGAGTGGTTCACATAAAGGAGCTGAGTCACCCACATCAACTTGGCTGGCTGATGGCGACCACAAACGAGGACATGGGTCGATACGCAGTAGATTACTACGAAGGCATCATGACGACAAAGAGACCGTTTGACTAGTTGGATGATGACATGTCTCAACTCTCATCTCTGTGGGACAATTTCACAATGCGTGTTTCAGAAGAAGAAGGAAGATAGATGATGGATAGACCGATTTGGGAGGATGAATTGCTCCAAACGGTCAAGAGGATGGGACGGGGAAAGGCACCTGGTGACGATGGTCTTCCGGTGGAGTTTTACAAGTTCCTGGCTAGAATCGGAAGGCTTGCGACCAAATTAAGCAGCCTACTGCCCAACCTAGTCCTTAGGGACCAAGGTGCTTTCGTACAAGGCAGATCCATTTTTCAGAATGTGGCGACGATTATTGAAGCACTGAAAGTGATTGATGGTGAGTATGCAGAGATGACAATTCTGCTATTGGACCTAGTGAAAGCATATAACAGAGCAATTGGACTTTCGTCCTTACAACCCTGAGAGTTGTGGGATTTGGCGAACCTTTCTGCAAATGGGTCAAAGCTCTGTACAGTTTTTGCTTGGGTGCTGTGTGTGTTAACGGGGTCATCTCCAAAGAGTTAAGGTTGTCAAGGTCACTGCGTCAAGGATGTCCCTTGGCCCCGCTCCTCTTTGTCTTACATCTGGAGTCGCTGCTTTGCAACATCATGTCTCATCCGAAGTTTGTAGACCTTTGTATGGCCAATGGCAAGGAAAGCGGAGTCAAAGCGCTTGCTGACGATCTCTTTGCCATTTCGGCAAATATGAAGCCTTCGCTGGATGCCCTGAAACAGTGTCTTATTGTCTTTGTGGAGAATGGAAAGTGTACCACCCGAAACGGTTGAACGCTTCCTCGGCGTAAAGGTGGCTCTGGGCAATTGCTCCTCGTCCCGAGAAGTGATCCCGACGGAAACAATTAAAGCCGGTTTCAGAGTTGGGGCAAGACACATTTAATTTACTTTTCTTTGAGCAGTCAAGCCTTAGGCTAGTGATAATATTTTCAACTTTCTCCTTGTTATGGTATATGGCGACCATTAGAAAACTCTATCCAACAGTTTAAAGTCAATCAAGGTAGTGTCCAGGAGGTTCATATGGAAGCCAGACAGCGAAGAAGAAAAAGACTTCACATGCAAAGTGGCTTGTGAGACGATCTGCACTCCACGGGAGGAGGGCGGTCTTTCATTGACTGATCCAACAACACAAAATACTTACCTTCTTGCAAGATTGGTGATCAGAGTGGCGGTGGCAGACATAGAAACAAATTGGGTTTTGTTGGCCGAACGCTTGCTATCTAGAGAATGGGATCTGTCACGTTCATCAGACGTCTGGGTGACTCTTATAACTAGGACCTTTGCGCGTAAATGACCAACTGTAAACATTCAAGTTTTGGCGGGACATGATTGCTGCATGGAAAAAGGCTCAGCCTTCATTGCAAGTGTCACCTAAAACTAAGATGGAGGTAAGGCGCGAGCATCTCTTCAAGAACGATTGGATTCTGAACAGTGAGGGACAACCGTTCTCACTCGAAAGAAAACCTGGAGAGTTTGGTCTGAGCTGGCTTCGGAAAGGGATCTCGACGGTGGGTAATCTCTGGGATGAGAATGTAAACCGGTGGAAATCCAACTTTGAAATCAGAGATCATCTGGGCCAGCAACCTCACCAAGAAGAGAGGGAGGTCCTTCTGAGATCAACAATACCATGGCTCCCCCTAGAAACCCCCATTAAGGTCCTAGGAATCCCACTTCCGGCCGAAGGAAAGCCAACTAGTTACGATAATTGGATAATGCACCCGGCCCTGCAAAAGCCGTGAACCTGGAAAGACAAGCAAACGTTACTCATGGGCAGGGCCCTGGTTATAAACCATGTGGTTTTGACGTCAGTCTGGTATAAGTTAGCAATTTGACCCCTTTCCGGAACGACGTCAAAGGCCCTAAAGCAACAGGTGGCAGCTTTTCTGTGGCGACGTAACAACGAAGCCCAACACACCATCAGTCGCGTGCCCTGGGATGCGGTGGTGCAACCAAGGCCACAAGGAGGCCTGGGCATACTTGACTCTGCTACCCAAACGGCCGCACTTTCTCTCCAATAGTTGAAACGACTTACCTGCACCCCTGACCTCACTGGGGAACCTCTTGCTTGTGAAGAAATATCGAGGCTGGCCCCAATGACCGCACCATCAACACATCTCATTACCTGGTTAGATGACGTCTTCTGGACAATCCCCAGGCCCCCTTCCAGGCCCCACCCACACTAAGATCGTGCGGCAGCTCGCCGGGACGTGCGAAAAGATGACTTCGGGGCTAGGTTAATTAGGGACTGGAGGAGGCTCCCACTCCCAGATAGGCCATTTCCTGACAGGTGGGAAGAAGTTGCTCACCAACCACTTTTCGGGAATCGCTGGATAACGGATCGGCATGGCCGGGTGTTACTCAACTCATGTCGCCCATGGAATGGATAGGTGAAGAACGGGATCACAAGAGTTGGACACCTGTGGGACCAATTAAAGAATGATTGGCTCTAAGAGGAGCAACTGAGAAAGAAGCTCCCCCATTGCCACCGAATAGGGGAAAGGCTAGACCAGATCCTTTTTGCTCTCCCGCTCGCCTGGGTGCGGTCTCTTGGGCGGGGACCAACAGGAGAGGAAGGAGACTGGGTGGTACTAAGAGGGGATGCAACCCGGATGGGGCAAGTACTAACCATTAGAGCGGGGGAGGTGTTGGTAAACCTGTTTTATCGAACACATCTGAATCACTTGATCAGGGGGGTGCCTGATGAAGTCTTCTAGATCGACGTCAAGATACTTCACAGAGTAAGAGTCCTAAGTGCAAACGAATCTTGGGTGACATTCTGGCCGGTGGTGCCAATTCAGGATCTTCCCTTGGATGTGGCGGAGTGGAGATGAAAGATTCCAACAAGGAATGGAAGACCCAGATACCGGTACCTCCACACACTAGATGTTAAAGCGACCTACCGGATGCTCAGAACTAGAATACAACCAAGAGGCCGTATTGTAGATCGCTGGGCACGACACCTCAATGTACCATTAGAATCCATGAAACCTATAAAATGGTTTAAAGAGGTGAAGAACAAACCAGCCAAGTCTGCTTCGCTTCACTAGCTGATTAATCACCACTGCCTACCAACGAATGCATGGCTCATTGACCATACCCACCTGGAGTACAAAGGGTTGGCCCTCCCCTGATGTCATGCAAGGAGGGTTTCCCCACTTGAAAGATAAATGAGACGATAGAACACCTCTTCCTGCAGTGCCCCGCCTCTGTTCTTACATGGCGGGGATGGGTCCGGGTCTGGAACCAACTAGGTACAGATAGAGACTGGCCGCGGGAATGGAGGGCCCTGCTAACTGGTCATTGGAATGCCCAATCCTCGACCTGCACAACTAACTTATTTAGGATTGGGAAGGAAGCAGTGCTATGGGCCATATGGTGTCGCAGATGCATTCTAGTGGCGAAACAACTGAAATGATTAAACATGATTGAAACAGTAATCAGAGCTCTATGGAAATAGACGGTACAAGGGATGAGAGCTCTCACAAAAAGATCAGACATTGTTCAAAAACTAGAAGAATTCTGCATCAGTAATTATAGTAGTTCTAGAGGCAGTTGGCTTTCTTCTGTTGTTTTTAGCCAGGCATCACATAGAGCTAGGATAAAAGGTTCATTCTGGCACCCGACTCAGGGTGAAGAGGCTCAAGTCCGGTCTGTATCAGTATTTTTCCATGTTAAACTTTCTAAAGGGACGCTGGACCGTTTTCCAGCAGGTGCAGCTCCCCACCAACAGATGGAGTGACCCATAAAAGCCTTAGTAGGGAGGGATGCTCTTATCACCCTGCCTACCAGGGCTTACTGAGTCTTAAAAGAAAAAGAAAAAGAAAAAAAAGTTTGTTTGTTCTGAGGCCTTGAGGGTGGATTAATTTTATGAATCAGGTGCACTCTATTCTTGCCTGCGGTCATGGTAGACCTCAAAGGGTAGGTGGGGGAGGAGAGTGTTTGGTATGCTAAAGGGAACAATGTTCCTCTTGGCCGCACCGGGCATCAGACCGGCAATTAGGTTATTAGGTCTGTGGATCGGGATAGAATAGGCTAGCAGTAGGACAGGACAGGTTAGGCGGAGAGTTAGTCAGTAGAAGTTACAACCGTCGGCAGTTAAAGACAGTCAAAGATGTTGCAGAAATCATTGAGCTATGGTAGGGCTGTTGAGGACCTTTTTGCTTGCAAAAATGGTTGTTGTGGGTAAGCTAAGCCGGATGAGGCTTTAAAAAAAAAACCGGATGAGGCTGGAGGGAGCCTGTATTTGTGAGGTTGCAGGTCTCTATTCACTGTTGGTTGGTGATGAACGAAAAGATTGTTGAAAAAAAATACGAATAATAAAAAAAAGGGGCAAGTACCCCTGTGTCACACCTGTAGTTCAGAATGGGCAAAAAAAACACAGTTGGGAAGGTCCCTGTCCTTCCCAGTTCATAGAGGCAAAAAAAACATCTGGCGGCGCTCCTGACACATGGCAAGTTTAAAATGGGCAGTTTTGTCTTCTCAGGACCCATTCCTTCCCGGGGAAGGGGGACGTCCATTTCAGTTGGGATAAAGGGTCGGAGGACAGAGTAGAACCTGCCGGGGTTAAAGTCCCACATGCAGCGTAGAGTATCTGGATGTGTTTGTGGAGATGTGGGGTTCAGGAAACTCAACGTCATTTCTGCATAGGCACGTCCAGATTCGAGCATCGAGAAAAAGCAAGGCTGCTGGTGGGACTCTGCACCCGGCCCTGTGGAGCTCGCGCAGAGAGGTTGCAAATTCTGTTGCAAGTGGAGTCCCGGTGGACTGCGCAGGCAAATTAAAAACTGGGAGCCGGTGCAATTTTTTTCGTGGGAGAGAGAGAGAGAGAGAGAGAGAGAGAGAGAGAGAGAGAGAGAGAGAGAGAGAGTAGCGTGACCACGATGTCATGCTACTCTCTGTGTGTGTGTGTGTGTGTGTGTGTGTGTGTGTGTGTGTGTGTGTCGAGAGAGAGAGAGAGCCTGTACTGGACCGGAAAGACAGCTTGCATACATTCGTTATCAGTGTGCATTATGTTCGGGGGAGGACTGTCCCCCCTGATAATTGTCGTATACACACTATCTTTCGGGTCCGATACAGGCAAAATGAGGGTCGTGAACCCTACGGCGTGCGTTATGTTGGGGAAGGGCAGCAGCTATGGACGATTCTCTCTCTCTCTCTCTCTCTCTCTCTCTCTCTCTCTCTCTCTCTCTCTCTCTCTCTCTCTC
>BFEA01000379.1:1026358-1042338 GCA_003427395.1 Chara braunii
GACATCTCTGTCACTAACGATTGACTTTGGCAGTCCAAAATCACGCACCCAGTTGTCCATAAACAACTTGATGACATGTTCAGTCCTTGCGGTCTCTGGCATGGCAATTAGTCTAGCGTAGTTGGTGAATCTGTTTATGATGACAAAGATTTGCCTCTTGCCACTCCTACTGGTCACCAGGGTGCTTGAGTTCGCGCCTTGTTCCGGACCTGCGGGGATAGGTAAGGGCTTCAGCAACCCAAGAGGTGCTTGAGTTCGCGGTTTGTTCCACTGACAGACCTGACATGTCTCAACATACTTCTTTGCATCTTCTAGCATTCCGGGCCACCAAAATCGCTGTACTAGATTGACACTCGTCTTTTTGTAGCCAAAGTGTCCGGTTGCGTCATAACATTCTCCTAAGAATAAACTACGCAAAAGTTCACTAGATGAAACAACTAACCTTTTGAATCCGACCTTATCAAGAAAGAGAATCCCGTCCACCATCACAAACTCATCTTATGAGGCCTTGTCTTTTGCCTGAAGTTTGCGTATGATGTCCATCGTGACAGGGTCTTTCTGATAGGCTCCCACCAGCGATTGAGTTAATTCCTCAGATACACCAAACTCAGAAACTAGCGCCCCTAGATAGTCTGCTCTACGGGACAGCGCATCTGCAACCTTGTTGTACTCTCCCTTCAGATACTCTAGCTTAAAGTCATACTCATCGATGACCTCAATCTAGCGCTTGAGTGCATCAGAAAGAGTCAGTTTAGTCTTGATCCATTTGAGGGTCTGATGGTCAGTTCTCAAGTAGAAAAAGCGTCCCAATAGGAAGTGCCTCCAATGGACAACTGCTTTGTAGAGAGCATAGAGTTCGCTTTCATAGGTGGACTTTGTCTGTTTCTTTGATGACATATTTTTGCTTATATATTCAATCGGTCTCAACTTTTTTCCATCATGTTGAGCCAGCACTGCGCCAATGCCGTTTGGCTTACGTCAGTGGTCACTATGAATGACTTCTGAGGATCGGGCATCATGATTTATGAGTGCATGCTTCAATCGTTTGAAAGCAGCCTCACACTCATCACTCTAGTCCCACGGTTTGTCAAGTCGAGTTAGATCAGTCAAAGGAAAGGCGACTGTGGAATAGTTCTTTATAAAGTTTCTATAGTAGCCGCACATTCCTAAGAAAGATCTGACCTCAGTAACAGTCTGAGGTTGTGGCCAGTCCCTGATACTAGCCACCTTCGCATCTTCCGGCCTAATACCTTCCGCGGATACTTCATGACCCAAGTATAAGATCTTAGTGCGTCCTAACTCACATTTATCTAGGTTGACTTTATACTTGTGTTGTCGCAGGAGTGAAAGTACAGTCTCAACGTGCTGTGCATGCTTCTCGACAGACTTACGAAAGATAAAAATACCGTCAAGATAGACAACGACAAACTTATCTAAGTGGCCATGGAAGATCCTATTCAATGCATGCAAGAATGTACCCGGCGCATTACAAAGGCCAAAGGGCATCAATACAAACTCATATATACCATATCTGGTATGAAAAGTCGTCGTGTGTTGATCCTCACGTCTTATTGCGATCTGATGGTAGCCGGATTTTAAGTCTCTCTTGCTATAGTACTTCGATCTCTACACCCTATCCAATAGGTCGTCTATGCGGGGTAGAGGCTCTGCGTTCTTCACTGTGATGGCATTGAGGCCTCTGTAATCAATGTACATCCACAATGTACCCCCCTTCTTCGATACAAATAGCACTGGAGATCCGTAGGGGGGAGTACTCGACCGGATCCATCCCTTTTCTGTCAGCTGTTTCAGTTGTCGCCGAAGTTCATCCAACTCGGTCGGAGCCATCCTATAGATCCTTCCCTTTGGGGTTTTACTCCCTCGGATGATTTCTATGGCGTGGACAACCTCCCTATCGACGACTCATGCGTGCTCTGTGAACAAATAAGAGAACTTAGCAACGACGTATTCTATCTCTGGGGATGTTTTAACGGCCTCCCCTTTTTCAGAGATATACACTAGGTACATACCCTCCTCTTAGTTTTGTTTATAATAGTTATAGAACACTGATGCACACAAGCAGCCATAGGTATCAATTATACTATTGGCTTTGAACTTAGTCAGTCTCACTGTTCTTCCATTAGGCAACTTATGCTTTAGCACCTTCTTGTCCCAGTCAAACTGGGGCTTGGCAACCTCAAGGTAGTACATGCCTAACAACATACCGAATGGTAAGTCGTCGCTAATCAGGAACGAAATTTTATGATTAAATTCCCCTCCTCCATACGAGAAGGTACAAACTACATCCTTGATATAGTCCGTGACAACCATGCGCTCCTTATTGGCCAAAGTAGATGTTACCGGTCTACTAAGGTGTTGTACCTGGTCCTGAAGGTGCAGCCTTTCCAAACAGTCGCGACTTATGTAATTTCGTGTGGAGCCGATGTCTATGAAGGCACCACAGTTGCGGTCTCCTACAATAACTTCCACAACAAAATGTTCCCCTCTATGACCTTTTCTTAGTGCCACCCAAGATTCGCGAGGGTCCTTGCTCGACCACTCACTTTCTAAATCTACACATCCAATGTACAGAGCATAGTTTGGTCTGGATGAGTCTGCAGGGTGACTTAAGAGTCATTAGCTATGGTCTTCTCATGAAGTGGGGAGGGTATCTGGCCCACTTCACCATGAGTAGAAGCAACTAAAACTTCCACCGGCCTCACATGTTTCGCGAGCTAGAAGCCTGGGAAGAAGGTACCCCTACCTTAGGGGGTATCTTCTGCGTGACCTTGGCGTTCTTGCACTTGTACTGGGTGTGACCATACTCACCACAGTTGATGCAAGCACCACGCACTCTTCGGTCCCGCCACACATCTTGATCTAAACCAGCCTTGACCCAATCACCAACTTTGGACTGATTGGAGGCGGTCTGCACTTGACTCTTTTGGTGACCCTTCCCTCGGCCACCTGCCTTACCTTTAACTACCGCGGCAAGGGTGCTACCCTCAGCAGATTCCTCGCCGTCATACTCCGTGGTGTCCATCAGGTCAGAAAGGTCCTCAACCTCGGTTGGAGTCTCGTCGGTCTCAACCATCATAAGTCGACTCCCCTTCTTCTTCCACTCCTGTGGACTCTTCTTCTTCCTTCCGTCTACTGAAGTAGTAGGTTGAGCACTCCCTAGAGTAGCCTCTAAGTCTAGGGTCTTTCTAGAGAAGGACTCAAAGGTGTGATACTCAAGGTGTGCCTCGATGACCAACTGTGTTCTGAGATTCTTTGGGAGACATCTCACGAACATGGTCAATAAGACCTGGTCATCATAGCGAATGTCTGGGACTATGATGAGATTCTCCACGGTAGTCGTAAGCTCCCTAACGGACTTGTACCGTCGCTGGTCTGGTCTTATTATGGCGTTAGTGGCAATCTGTGCCTGCTGCGGATTATGCCAGCGAGCTTCTACCATGTCTATGAACTCATTTAACGTCATGGTCTTAGCCCAATCTGCCATGCGTCTCCCAAACCGAGCTTTCGCTATAATCCTGTCTAGCCATTTGGTTGCCTTACCCTCAAGATAAGATGTAGCAATGATCACCTCCTCCTCCTGCAAAGTCCTCTTTGCCCTTACCCACATTGGAAGCGTTATCAACCATGTGTTGAGTTCCTCGTCCTTCTTCTCACCAAAGAAGGCAACTGGTGGTTTCATTGGGATTTTTGGGTACCATTGGCCTTGCTGTTGTCCCTGTGGTGGATGAGGTTGCTGCTGCGGTGATGGAGTAGCTGCCACCGTAGGACCGGAAGAAGTAGACGCAACAGTCTGGGACGCTGCTGCTGACGAACCGCTTGGTTGTGTGCGAGCATGGGGGTAGGTGTCTATCAGCACCAACATAGGGAGCGACGATCTTGCAACTGCAGGCAGCCTTGGTCCTTGCTGCGGCAACTGAGCCAATATCTGATCCAACGTGTCCTGCATGAAGTCCATCCTACTGTCTATATGCGCATGCAACGACAACAAGCTAGACCTCAACACTTTTGCATGGTCGTTTATAGTTGACTCATTCATTGCCTCTAGTGCAGTTTTGTCGGTCTCTACCGTTTCCAATCTGACTGTCTTATCTCTAATCTCCTTTTCTCTATCAGCAACTTCCTTCAATTCCCTCTCTAACCTAGTGCGAATCCTTTCCACTTGCTGAAGTTCCCTCAACTCCCGGTGGCGTGGGGTCATTGGGCTTAATTGCGAGCCCGCCATTTGAGTGGTGGAGTTACTAGAACCTGCGACACTGGAACTACCCGCGGACCAAGTGGGCATTCCCAACTGAGTGGCAGACAAAGTGGCACCATTGGTTGCTGCCGCAGTAACCATTGCTGTTGTCGCCGCTTGCCTTGCTGCTGCGTTAGCTGCTGCTAACTCTTGTGCAACAACTGCTGTTGTCCTCACGCTCGCTGCTCGAGCATGGGCTATAGCTTCGGCCATAAGCTGTCTCTCTGTCTCGGTGTCGAGGTACTATAAACATGTACGGGATCCTGCATGATCTCGATCGTGTTACTCTACCATCGTCAACTCCACCCTTGTCGCTGTCTGATTCACTCATGAGCTATGCATACACTGTCTGCACTAGAACCTTCTAGAGAAGTCCTACCACAGCATATGTTTGACCGACGCTTAATTTTCTAAAAATAGTTTGTGCCCGGCAGGAAACCAAATGCTACCACTTCAAGCAATCATCAACAACATTTTCATTGACTGTACACATAATCTAATCCTACCATTGATTAGTTCACTTACAACAACTTGAGATAGAACCAGCTATGGTAGTATACAATGGTCCTACTCTAAGCTGTCTGTGAGGTGTTAGCAGTCTGTATACCAATTGATCAAAAAAATAAAATTAAATCATGTTGCAAATGTATGCATGGTGGAAATGGTTGTGTTTACAGTTGAGCACCAATTAGAACCTACCCTCCCCTCCATTCAACATACCGAAAAGCATTTTTGAGCAGCAGTGTCTTCGTGTGTAATGTCGGCCCACCCCTATGCCCGAAGTCATTGCCGACCAAGCCAGCCCATCCACTCTTATTTACCCTCGTACGGAATGAGCCTTACAACCCGGTTTGATCTGGCTGATCAGGAGGGACTTAAGGAGAGCCCCCATCTCCTCAGGAATTATTTAACGTCGCAGACAGGACGACGATCATAGCCAGGATCAAAACCGAGATCCCAGCCAGAAATATTTATAGACGGTCTGGTAAGCGTCTCTTATGGGCTGGCACACCCGACACGACTTCTGCAGCGCAGCAAAGTGCCAAAATGGACAAGTAGCCATCGCATGCGTGACCTACTCCCATTGGGTTGGCATGGTGACCGTGACCCAAGTGCTTCGACCAGGGTCCTTCAGAGGCACCGCCCTTTCTCCTTTCCAGATGCTTCTGAGAAGATTGTCGTCTCTCAAGGTAGCGCGCATTCGACACCTCACCAATAAGAGAGGACTCTCAAGTTGAACTCACTTCCTCACGGTAAGAAGAGATTGAGAGGGTAGATAAGGTAAGGGAACAACATACCTGGATATAGCTGCCCCCAACTACAGATTTCTCACCAATTGAGTTGAGTGTGCATTTGATGACCGGTCGTAGCCTCTGTACCACTCACAACGCAATGCAGTGCCACCTCAGCTAAATGCCACATCAGCATGCTCTCATCACCAATCATACATTCCGCTGTAACCACAACAACCCATGTCGTATAGCCTTCTGGTGCGCGCCTCTCTACCCAGGCCGCGCGCCTATTTTTGTGCCTACGTCACAAGTACCAACTGCGAAGAAGCATCGTCAACGCACCAAGTCTGTATAACGTGGCGCATGAGGTAAGCAGCGAATCGAACCAGCTCCATTACCAAAATGCAAGGAACACTGAAGTCCAAGTAGTCAAAGCAAGAGCTGATAGCACAATGGAACCGAGTAACCATCCATTTGCGAATGATACATAAGAATCGTGAGTCAATGTCCAAGCCCAATCGGGCAACACCAACAACATAACCCAATGTAGCTCTCTCTTTTGAATGGCGCCAGACGCCCTACCTACTCTACAGCCTATCACTACAACTACGGCATAGAAGCAACCAAACAACTTGACGACAAGGGAGTGATGATGTCAACACCAATGTCGACCTCCTCTCCTCCAGGTACGTCTCTCTCTTCTTCCTCACTCTCCCTTGTTATCCCACACAGCGCCCTTCACCTCCGAAGAACCACCTTCGCCCTTCACCTCCTCTACGCCCACAGGCAGCCCGGCTATGGCCGCCAGCGCCTTGCGCCCAGGCTGCGCTCCACCACTTAGCGCCCGCGACACACTTGCAATGCAGCAGCGTGCCGGCCTTGCTCCCAATGGCCAAGATCCCTGCCCATTGGCCCTCTTAGCCTATATGCCAGTGTTGCGTGTGGACGGCCACCCTTGAGCCTGCGCCTGGGCCCCAGTACCTGTACCTAGGTCCAATGTGGTTGGGGCCCACTAAGTACAGTTGTGCCTCTTTCATCCAGGTCTGCGTCCTGATTCAGATAGTGGCCCGGTTTCCCATTGGCATCTTCGGCCTCTATTTTCGGCATGCAATGTCGGCCTCACGTATATGTGCCCAGGGCCTAACCAACTTTGAGAGGCCCTGGTCCTTCTGCATTTGCAGAGATCTGGAACTCGGTACACACTAACCAACTGGCGTGCGGCAACTGTATGGACCCTACTTCGTGAAATGTTTGAACAAAGGGCTCTCGTTGATTTGCTGGCCCGCCTTCACTTAGGGCGGGCACGATGCTTGCTGGGGGCCTTGGCCCAGAACATGTACATCACGGCAAGGCCCCTTTGAGGGCTCAATCCTCACACTATGGTTAGAATAATGCTATAAGCTACATGAACCACAACTAATCTCTTATCTACTAAACCCCCAGATTCCAAGTGACGCTATAAGTCGAACTAACCTAAATCAGGCATAGTTGTCCTGCTCATACTGCCAATCCTATGCCCGACCTCACACTCCCAACATGCTAGGTTACAGGGTAATGCTACCCACCACAACTCCAACCATCGTTGTCCTGGCCATCGCCCCCAATTAGCCAGTGGACTGTCTTCCACCCTCGTCGAATAGCCAAATCTCTCTACCAGGCCTCAGACTCCTGCCTATGGCGGCACTAATATCCTTATAAGGGTATTTGAGCGTATTTTTGTCTCTCGCACGAGACACATTTTTGATGAATTTGGAGAGAGTAACACATCTTTGCAAAGTCTGCAACTGAGTCTCAGAAGTAGGAATGGCAAGCGTTTATATGGTCAAATCAGAGAGTGTGTGAGCGTGCACTTTGGGGGCACGCGCCGTTTTAGACAGACGGCCAGTGATTTAGTGAATATATGGTATAACTAATGATCTCGAGCAATAGTGCACAAGTTTCTTGATTAACATTGCTGCTATGTAAACTTTGACGCCACACTTAGTACCGGCACATGAACAAAAAAGTTGAAGGCGTTCCCAAATTTTCTTGGTAGAGGCAACTTCGTTGCTCTTAGGATCGTCTCTATTAAGGGTCTTTGTTTTACATGATCAGTATGATTCTCTTGTTAACAAATAAAATTATATGTAAAACACAGGCTGCGTTGGCGGAGGTTTCACAACGGTCGGTCGAGTAATGGAAGTTTCCAAAGTTGACTTGTGTTTATGTGTTATCATATTATTGACCTAATAATATTAGGTTTGGACCGTTTCGTAAAGTAATTGATACAAGAATAGGATAGCAAAAAAAAACAAGAGTGTAGATATCCCATGAACAAAAGTCATAGCTTCGTCCTCAGTTTAATATGAAGTACAAAAAAAAATTAAAGGTAATAAAGAAGTTCCCAATTTTAAGAGAATTCTCGCTAAGATAACAGATTCAGCTGTGGGTGCTTGGATACCTGGCGGAGTTCCCAGCATATATCCAGCTTCGCACCTACACATTACTGTGTAAGTACCCCAAGATGATGAGGTGCCAAACGACTCCGTCGATATGAGCTTTTGGGAGTCATCAGCCTGTTATCCCCGGCGTACCTTCGATCCGTTGAACGAGAGCCCTTCCACAAGGGGCCCCTGGATCACTATGGCCGACTTTTGTAGTTTTAAATTTTGCTACGCGTATTTGATTTATCTCAGTTATTTTTCTCATCAAATTGCAATTGCAGATACCGGGAATCGTGCACGCGCATAGAAACCAACATTATCACGACTGGCGTTAAAGCTAGCTATTGGAGATTGAAACCGTGGTCCGAAGTGATTTTTGTTAACTTACTTATGCGGCGCTTGAGTCCGCGTAGTGTAAAGTACGTTGAGTGCTTAGACTGACTGTGCTTTGGTCGGGGGTAGAAAACGCAAATGTTCTTGGCGAGGTTGGCGTAAGCGGGGTGTGATATAAGTAACAGTTCTGGTTTCCCGACGCCTAGGTAAGTGTTTTGGTCGTGCTTTGGTTGTGCTTTGGTCGTGCTTTGGTCGGCGGTAGTAAAAGTGTTGCTTTTTTAGGGAGTAGTCAATTGAGAGAGCCCGAATTCTTGGTTGTGCGATTTTGTCATATGCTCGGCGGCCGTGGGCAAAACCGGCCACTCTAAGTGGCAAGTGCGGGTGTGTAGTAAACGTGGGAGTGGCCGGTGGGCCAAGGTGCAGCCTTTGGTGCAGTTCGGCGGGCCTAGGAGCAGGACGGATGCATTTTATAATGTAATCCGCACATGTTACACCCTGACATGGGCCTAGCATTATAGGTTACGACCTTGGACCTTCAAGCTACAAATTTATGGATCAGTCAAGCCAGCGATGAAGGAGTTGCGGAGCGCTATTGGAGGGAGCCGAGGGGTTGAGGATTCTATTAACTATCCCCCTTGTTTTTTGCGGGTAATCCTGATCGCAGGCCCGTCTGGTGGGAACAAGAGGGTGATAGCAGTCCCACTCTCTCCTCCTCTCCCTCACCTTCATTCTTTAATTTTATTTCTTGTTTTTCTTATTTTTAATATTTAATCATTTATTATTTTATTTTGGCTCTTTTTCGGACATGTCCGGTATTGGCTCCGGGATCGGCAATAGAACCGATGAGCTTAGTTCAGTTGGTACGTCCACAAACTGATGAAACACAGATTCATATTTGAACTTCACTGGAAACAGATGAGTGAAATGCTACGATTCTGAACTAATAAAGGTCAGTTGGTTCCACGACAGCATTACTGAGTTATTGACCCACCTCGGTCCTTCGGGACATCTGTTAAAATCGGAACGATACTAAGAAGGTTAGCAATGGCCCATGGTACTCATGGCCAGCTTTGGGTGAATGTGAGTAGGGAAGCTGGTTACATACGGAAGGCAAGCTACTATTTAACGAGAAGCGCATTGGCTCAATTTTTTTTAGAAAGAAGCGTTGATTATAACGCTAACTAACGAACTGTGGAGCGCTAATTAGGAGTAGGAGAATTGAATAGGAGAAGGGAGAAAAAGAAAGAAGAAGAAGAGGAAAACAAAAGGACCACCTTGATCACTATTGTGAAAGTGTGAGTGGTTGCTTCCACTTTCATGGTGGCCTTCATCGGTAGTTGCGTTGGTTGCCATGCTCGTCTCTATCAAGGTCTTCGTCATAGTCGTAGTGTTGGTAATGGCGTGTATCTTCCCTTGTTCCAGCAAAAGATTCATTCTCATATTTTTTGTGAGTAACAGAAACTCAGATTACCATTACACGCTCAAGCTTGCCATCAAGGGAGCCGAGAGGTTGAGGATTCTATTAACTATCCCCCTTGGTTTTTGCGGGCGATCCCGATCGCAGGCCCGTCTGGTGGGAACAAGAGGGTGATAGCAGTCCCACTCTCTCTTCCTCTCCCTCACCTTCATTCTTTAATTTTATTTCTTGTTTTTCTTATTTTTAATATTTAATTATTTATTATTTTATTTTGGCTCTTTTTCGGACATGTCCGGTATTGGCTCCGGGACCGGCAATAGAACCGATGAGCTTAGTTCAGTTGGTACATCCACAAACTGATGAAACACAGATTCATATTTGAACTTCACTGGAAACAGATGAGTGAAATACTATGATTCTGAACTACTAAAGGTCAGTCGGTTCCACGACAGCATTACTGAGTTATTGACCCACCTCGGTCCTTCGGGACATCTGTTAAAATCAGAACGATACTGAGAAGGTTAGCAATAGCCCATGGTACTCCTGGCCAGTTTCGGGTGAATGTGAGTAGGGAAGCTGGTTACATACGGAAGGCAAGCTACTATTTAACGAGAAGCGCCTTGGCTCAATTTTTTTTAGAAAGGAGCGTTGATTATAACGCTAACGAACGAACTGTGGAGCGCTAATTAGGAGTAGGAGAATTGAATAGGAGAAGGGAGAAAAGGAAAGAAGAAGAAGAGGAAAACAAAAGGGCCGCCTTGATCTCTATTGTGAAAGTGTGAGTGGTTGCTTCCACTTTCATGGTGGCCTTCATCGGTAGTTGCGTTGGTTGCCATGCTCGTCTCTATCAAGGTCTTTGTCATAGTCGTAGCGTTGGTAATAGCGTGTATCTTCCCTTGTTCCAGCAGAAGATTCATTCTCCTATTTTTTGTGAGTAACAGAAACTCAGATTACCATTACACGCTCAAGCTTGCCATCAAGGTCGCGATTGTTATTTCGGCGGTTACATCTTCTTATGTCTTAGGGGAAGATTCGTCTCGTTCTGTAGATTCGGTGCTCGTAGGAGACCATAGTGTGATCGTCTTCAACGTGGCACTCAATCGAGGTCGTCGTGATCACCTGCATCAATGATGTTTGTCCATTCAGCTTTGGTGTCAGTGTCTGCACTCCTCGTTCGTTGACAGATCACCTTTTAGGCATTGGTGCGCATTCCAATGTGGTTCTCATCAAGGGGGTCGGTGAATGGGTCGCGCTTGTGTTGTCTAGCGGAGGGGAAATTGAGGTCGAATGAACTTGACTAGTGTTTCGGGCCAGGTGCATTGGAGGACAGGAGTAGTGGTATTGATGAGGAAAAACATTAGAGAAAGAGAGAGGGAATGACTCGACTGCTCGTTTTCGTCATTTAGAACTTTAATTAGACTAGGATTTTTGGAACAGTGTACTTTTTTTGTTGTAATTGCACGATTCTCCTTACTCGCGCACACCTTGCTACGTTCTGTTTTGCACTCTGTTCCCGCTGTGCTTTAATTCATATCGCAACTGTAATTCCCTCTCGTTCCTCTCTTGGCGAGTGCGGGTGTAGTTGTAATCTTCTCCATTTTCACTTCTCTTCGCGCCGAAACATGCCGCCCCTTTTCCCTTCACATCATTGGCCAGAGTGGTGCATGACTGAATCGGTGCGTGGAGAGTGGCTACGTCCCCCGCGCCGCGGCCTAAGCATGCCGACTGTAGCACTTCCTTCCTTTCTCTCTCCCCCTGCCTCAGCCTAATCCTGATTGTTGCATACAGATGGTAGTTGACATAAATTTCGCAAAAACAACTAAATCGTTCCTTAATCTAAACTTGTGGAATTAGCGTGGTCAAGGATCGGCTAACGAGCGTGGGCATGCATGAAGACGAGTTTGGGGCTGGATGATCCTGCAAGCTGGTGGTGAGTGCGGGGGGTTGACGTGTGGCCGTGACGGATTGTGGGGCATGGGCGAACCCGACGTGCGTACTCGGGTTAAGCGGGATAACAACTCAGGGTTGTTGGTAGGTGCGAGGGGACAGACTTCCTGCATCGGAGCAAAGGACGAGGATGATGATCTGGTGGAAGTTGTGCTGGGTGTGACGTTGGTATCGAAGCCGACACGTGTCAAGTCTAAGGACTAGCAAGTAGTTCGGCTCCATATCTGATCGATCTGGTGAGCTCAGGTCGAGGACGGTCTAAAAATAAAAATGCGCCGGTGTGCGACCCAGTAGTCACGCGAAGTAGGTCTACACGTCCGTGGAGGACGATAGGCAGCTAACATGAACGCCAACCAGGCAGTAAATACTAATCAACATAGGGCACCAAATCCGGCTGGACACGTGTCACCTGCATCTGCGCGCACTTGCGCACAGGTTGACCCCTCCAATTTATATCTTTGATCAGTTGCATCACGTGGCTGGAGCATGGCTAACCACCCTCCAAGCATAAAAAAACGACGATAATGAGGCTTGGATAAACATCCTAGCCCGCTTGGGAGGAGATGCACATCACTAGTTTAACACTTACGTCTGGGTGGATCTCCCCACTTTCAAAAAAGATTTCTAATTCGATTACATCCACCCTAAGAAGGTGTTCTTTATGATCAAGGACCGGGTGCGGAAGCCCCACGAATCTATCGCAGAGTATTGTAGCTAATTCTATCGATTGTTTATTAAGTCTGAGTGGGACGAGAAGCTAGGACGAGATTTGTTCATTGACAGCCTCAGGAGTCGGGCAACAAGGGCTAAGTTGGGGAAGCAATTTCCTCATCACCCTTACCATGCAGCAAATCATGGATGAGGCAAAAGAAACGGAAAAAAATTTCATCGCTAACTTCTTGAAGGCGAAGCTGGTAGGATGGGAATATGGTACAACAGCAGCAGAGATGGTGGCTCTGCTGCAGTCAGTCTTGCCGGAGTAAGGTAACAGTGGATTGATGGGGGATCTTCTGAGTCGTTTCTGAGTTTTGCCTAATCATGAAGTTGTCATAGACAGATCTGAAGTAGCTCCAAATTCTTTGAGCTTAACCTCGGTATCTCAATTTCCAAAACCTCTTCCTTAGGCCAATTGGACTTTTCTAGTAGGTTCCTAGTTCTCATTTTCATGAAATTTTTTGATGACTTTTCTGAACGTACTCGTCCTGGGATGCTGGGCCCGGTTCCCAGCTCGTGCCAATTTGTGAGCATATGGTTGTATCTATGGGACGCTGGACCCGGTTGCTGGATGTCAGCTCACTATTACCCCATATTCAGTTGAGAAAGTGAAAAAAAAAAAAAAAAAAAAAAAAAAAAAGACGAAGATCACGCCAGGGAAGACGATTCCACAGAATTTGCTCGGGCTAAATCAAAATTGGTTGCACTTTATGACAATTTAAAAAATATCGGCTTTGTCTCAGGACCCGTCACTTACCTGGAACAAGTGGCAACCAAAAGAACTATCCCCGGTTCGAAGCCCTTCTCCCTCTTCCTCCGCTAGCGCCGCAATTCCTATATATCAAGATGCTAGCAATCAGGCAACATCAGCATTCATTATCCAACCGTCCCCTTAACTACCGTACAACTATGAACAGTTTCGCGCTGTCGTCCTATGTACCCTCTGCACCCTCTACCCCGACTACCTCCCCTCTCTCCCTAAACGCAATCACCACTTTTCCCGCGTCCATCGATTGGTGCGCTATGTTGACATTCCTACTAGGGTGCGATGGCTAACATTTTCTCCCTCCACTCCCCCAATCTTATCCTCCACTCCCACCCTTCGTCTTGAGAGTGCCATATCCGCTGGGGCAGCATATCGCGGCAGAGCCGGGTCAAAGAGGGACGTGGATAGGGCTACGACGAAAACACGATGCCATGAGACTGTTACCAGGGAGACAACGGCGCCTTCACAGCCGGATAGTGACATTATGGCCTCCTCCTGGGCGCAACTTTCTGCTCGATTGAACCTCGGGGTGGTCAGATGGGCCTAAGGGCTAATTGCATGAATGCCCCTATTCCTTTTGTTCCTCTATTTTTGCAAAAACTTGTCAGGACGCGCCTTAGCAAGTGCAGGAATAACGATTGACGCAACTTTTTCTTCTTCTTTTGGGATATTCGGGCAGGGAACTTTGGCGCGACCATCGGGCGGCAAGATCTTTTTGCATTTTGAACTCTTGGAGAGAATGCGGGGAACCGCGCGGATATTCGGAATTCCTTCACACAATTAGAACTCTAATCAGACTAGGATTTGGGGAACAATGTACTTTTTCGGTTGTAACTGCACAATGTTTCTTACTCGCGCGCGCCTTGCTGTGCTCTATCTTGCACTTTGTTCCGCCACGGGTTAATTATAATCGCAACTGAAATTTCCTCCCGCACCCCTTGTGGCGAGTGCGGGCGTAACTGTAATCTTCTCCCTCTTGACTTCTCCTCGCGCCAAAACATGTGGCCCCTTTTCCCTTCGTCTCATTGGCCAAAGGGGTGCATGAACGGATCGGTGCGTGGAGAGTGGCTACGTGCCCCGCACCGCGGCCCAGGCACTATGCCAACCGTAGGCACTTCCTTCCTTTCTCTATCCCCTCGCATTAGTGTAATCCTGGCCATTATCCACAGATGCTAATTGATATAAATTTCGCAAGCGCAAATAAATCGCTCTCTAATCAAACTTGTGGAGTTACCGCGGTCGAGAGGATCGACTAACGAGTGTGGGCATGCATGGAGACGAGTTTGGGGCTGGGCGATCCGACGAGCTGGTGGTGAGTGTGCGGGGTTGACGTGTGGCCGTGACAGACTGCGGGCCACGGGCGAACCCGGCGTGCGTACTCTGTCTAAGCGGGATGACAACTTTGGGTTGTTGCTAGGTGCGAGGTGGCGGACTGCATGCATCGGAGTAAAGGACGAGGATCGTGAAGTGGAGGAAATCGTGCTGGGCGTCACAGTGTCTTCTCACAAAAGAGCAGTGGTCTCGAGTCATTTTTTCACAGTACAAAAACGCCATCAGGTTAGATATAATGTCGGATTAGGTTAAGACTAGGTAGAAATTCAAACCACCAGTACTTGGTCCATACATAGGCCGCAGTGCTTCTCCGTTAACGCGCCTCGGCATTTGGAGTTCGGCCTACCAGACCACATTGGCTGGAGGCCACAGCCAAAATGAAAACAAAAAAGCGCGTTGGCGGTTCGGTCAATCTTGGCGTGCAGGGTGCTGGCAGGCTCGGCTTCTATAGCTGGGCCAAGTACTGGTGGTTGAAATCCAGAGAGTCAGCGAGAGCTATCTGCTTATCTAGGAGGGTCTCCCGGCATCCCTGGGTCTACTTCAGCGGCAACGAGAAACTCTATTACTTTGAGCTACTGTGAGATCAATCCACCTTCACACCTAGCCCTTATTGATGCAGCTGGCAGCCGATCAGGCTGAGAGGGTCTGAAACTGGATAAATGGCCACCTACTTTCTAATCTCTGTCTCAAAGAAAAACTGGGTAAGGCTCCTAGACTACCTCAGTTTTCTTTTTTTTAATGGCATTATAAATGGGATGCTGATTGGATGGATCCTTCAACTACAGGGCTCACTTGAGAGGGATGCTCTTTATTTTTTTTATTTTTTTTATTTTTTTTTAAAAGGGGATGCTCTTATCATCCGCTCAAGTGCCTCGTTCGACACCACTACAATTGTGAGGATTCTTACAAAATCACCGTTCCGCCACACCCTACTGACCAAAAAAACGAACTCCAGAATGTTTCCACATTTTGGGCTTTAGGGTCCACCCCGAAAAAATGAGCGCGCCCCAGGGACGGAAATCTCTAGGGAGCCCCAGGAGGTGACTTGAAATGTGAGGGTGGAACCCTACGGATTGCCCTACAGGCCAAGGTCCTGACACCCGGTCCTCCTCACCTGAGATGTAAGGGCGGGTAAGTGTAGGGTCTTCCTTACGGGCTGTGGAATGGAAAAAAAAGTTAGGGTAAATTAATCACCCTGGCCCAGTTAGGGCGCCCTTGCATGTAAGGATTCGTACGTGGTGTGGAAAGAGGACCCAAGTCCCCAAGTGGTCACCCCCGGTCATGGAGTTATGAAAAAAAATAGGGACAAGCCAAAGAAAAAAAAGAAAAAGACAGGGCGTGAACTTCAATGCGTTAGCATTCAGCCACTTGGCAGTGTGCAGAAGTCAGAAGCTTTCAGTAAGTGAAAAATAAATGTGTGACCCAGGAGCCTCGCTCAGTGGGGACCACATGCATGAACTGTTGAAGTACAGAACTGTGTTCGAATCCAGATGATGAAACTTGACGAGTAAAACCAACTACTAATGAATTGCTTGGGGCCGGTTAGCTCAATGATAATATC
>BFEA01000379.1:1055614-1066604 GCA_003427395.1 Chara braunii
GAGAGAGAGAGAGAGAGAGAGAGAGAGAGAGAGAGAGAGAGAGAGAGAGAGAGAGAGAGAGAGTGCAATGCAATGTCTGCCACACACACACACAGACACAATGAAGCTGTCTGGCATCGTCTGACGAAACTGTCTGGCACAGTCTGATGCAAAGTCCGATGAAACAGTCTGACACACAGACACACTCACACACAGACACACATACACACATACACACATACGCACGTACACAGACAGACAAACACATACACACATACACACATACACACAGAGAGAAAGACACACACACACACACACACACACACACATACACACACACACACACAATCACACACCGGCGTTCCCCAGGCCCCTCCATACACACTTTTTGACAAGGTTTTTACAATTAACTTAAAAATGGATTTATATTAATTCGCAGAGCCTGGTTTTTACCAAACTGCAGAAAACGACTTAATAGTTCTATAAATGAGTATTCACTAAAACTGTTTTTTTAAACATCTTTCGAGGTCGCCTTGCAGTCCTTAAACATTCTTTTGTTTGAGCTATATTTTTTGCCAATCTACTGAGAACGACTTATAGTTTTATAACATGCTCTTTGCTGGAAAGAATTTTCTTGCACATTTTGAGAATCTCTAGAGTTTTTGTCCCTTTTTTTTGCCTCCTTTATATGAAAAATGCTCTCTTTTATGTGTAAAAAATAACAGTTTAACTTTTACTTTTTCATTCTATAAAAAATGTCAGGTTTTGTGATTTTGTAAGATTTTCACGAATTCAGTGTTGTATCTGGTCTCCAGCTGAGTCCATATACATGCAGGGGGTCTGGCGTTCTTAAAATGCCAGACCCTCGGGAGCCAAAAATTGAGACGTGTTTGCAACAAATTTCTCGGTTTCAATCTCGTTCAAAAAATAATAAAAATCGTTCAGTTTGACGAAATGGCAGTTGCTTGTATACATTCACAATTTTCCTCTCTTTGGCACAACATACGCCAAATTGTGACTCAAATGCATGTCCAAACTCAAACGGTGACTGTGCCTTAGTTTTCCCATAAAAAAAGAAAAAAGTTTTCAAAGTGCAATTGTACCCTGCTCAAAAATAGGAACTCCCTTTTGGCGTTCTTAAAACGCCAGACCCTCGGGAGCCAAAACTTGAGACGTGTTTGCAGCAAATTTCTCAGTTTCAATCTCGTTCAAAAATAATAAAAATTGTTCAGTTTGACGAAATGGCAGTTGCTTGTATACGTTCACAATTTTCCTCTCTTTGGCACAACATTCGCCAAATTGTGACTCAAACGCATGTCCAACCTCAAACGGTGACTGTGCCTTAGTTTTCCCCAAAAAGAAGAAAAAAGTTTTCAAATTGCAATTGTACCCTGCTAAAAAATAGGAACTCCTTTTTCGGACTCAATCCTAGTGCACAACTTGCATGATGAAGTGACATTGATAAGGGGGGGAAGGGGGGTTGGTCGCCAACCAATCAATCAATAAATATATACAAAAAATTATATAAAAAAAAAAGGTAAAATAGGGGGAGGCAAACCCCCCGCCCCCTATCTTCTACGAATTATAGTTTTTTTGTTTGTGCTCGACATAATAAAAAAGATATGTTGTAGGTTTATGGTTAAGGTCATCGACTATCTACAGAAACAATTAAAAAAAAAAGAAAAAAGTCCCTAGAACAGGTTTTGGCGAGCATCAAACTGTTAGTCGGATGAGGCCTTAACCACTGAACGTTTGGCCTGTTGAAATTTATTATTATTATTGTTATTCTTATTCTTATTCTTATTATTATTATGGTCCGGGAATAGATTCACCGTTGTATGGCTGATAGGCGATTACTAACGATTCTGCCTTGATGCAAGCGAGTTGCAACCTGCAACACGAACTGAGACCGGGTTTATTATTATTTATTATTATTATTATTTTTTTTTTGCATGCTTGGGCAGGTGGTTCAGGGTCACTTTCGTAATATAGAATGTTGCACATTTTACTTATTTTATAACTTAGAATTTCAATTATTCATTTGTCTGGGTTCTCGCTTTGTCTTCTCCTTTCTTTGTTTGTCTGCCTTCTCAATCGCACGTTACACTTTTAATATGTCACCATGTTTTTGCTAGAGGTTACTCTCATGTTGTATTTGGCACAACGATCCACTCAGACACTAACACTTATAAATGCTTAGTTTCTAAGGACACGTATATTCCCACGTTCTTTCTTACACCCTCCTTCACACACACACACAAACACATGACATTGTCAGCGTGTGTATGCATATGCATTGCAATCATCTTCCCGCTGGAGACGCTTACGCACCCACTGGAACAAAAATACTTGAATGAATGTTTCTATGCAAACACTCGTATGTACAACCAGCTTAAAAGTCGAGCATTTGGAGTTGAAAACACAAGTCTCTTCTTTTTTTTTGTCTCATGTTTCGCATTCCCTAATTCAATCTCTCTTGTTTCACTAGTTGCCTCAGGCAGAAGCCTAGCATTCGGATCCAAAACCACCAGTCGTGTTAACATGCTTTGTTAAAAAGGTCACAACCTACCAAACCAAAATCAATGATGACGCCAAGTAGAAACAAATTACTTCCGTAACATCGTGTTTACATTCGGAAGCGAACCCGAACATGTTCACCCGAACACGAACTAGCGCCCAAAACCCCTCCGTATGCGAACATAAAAAAATATTAAAAAAACAAAAGTCTCAGAAAAATCTAAAAAAAAGAATATATCATGTAAAACAACAATGCAAGCAACTTTTGCCTTGGATTCATGCTAGCCAAACATGAGTTTTTTTTTTTTTTTTTTTGGACAAATGCTCCAGTCTATTCATGGGGAATCAAAAACCAAAAAACAATTTTTTTTTGTACAAAAAAAAAATGTTTGCGTGAATACGTTCGTGAGTTGTTCGCCCGAACATGTTCGCGAGTTCTTCGTCCGAACACGTTCGCGAGTTGTTTGCACAAACGCGGGGGAGGGGCATGAACACGTTCGCCGTGCTACACATCAAATTCCTTCGCACGCGCCCCCGTCCCTTTTTTATTTGGCATGCTGCGGAAAAAAAAAAGCTTAGAAGGTCTTGCCATTATGTCATTTAGTTGCCTGACCCTCGTGGCCTGGGTTTTCATAAACTTGTTTTCCCATGTAACTTCATTGTAGCCTTGTGTTCTCCTGTCTAGATGGAATGTGTTCTTTTTCATGACACTTTTGCAACCATGGCTCGGGTTTTGGCCCCAAGACCCACGGTTTCTGAAACTGCTTGACCATTGGGTGTTGTACCTAGAACCGTGGGTATTGGGCCCAAGACACGCGGTTTTTGAAATTGCTCGACCACTGGGCCTTGACCCAGTCCTCCAGGTCTTGGGCCCTATACCAGGATCCGCGGATCTTGGGCCCAAGACCCGCGGTTTCTGAAACCGCTCGGCCACTGGGCCCCATACTAGGAACCACGGGTCTTGGGCGATGCACCTGGAACCGCAGGTCTTGGGCCCAAAGCCCACAGTTTCTGAAACTGCTCGACCACTGGGTTTTCAAACCCGTGTTTTCTTCCATGGCACTCTGAAACCCGGGTTTTTCATCAGACTAACTGATGTACACTTGTCACTCAACCCGGGTTTTTCATCAGACTAACTGATGTAAACTTGTCACTCGACACGGGTTTTTCATCAGACTAACTGATGAACACTTGTCACTTGACCGCTGAGCCCTGTACCAAAAAAAAACAAAAGTTAGTGCATGAATTTTTATATCAATGAAAACGAAAGAAGGTTCCCACACAACGGCACTAGCACAAGTCAAAAATGGTTGAGATGTTTACTGATTGAAAAATAGCAAAATAATACCAAAAGTTGATTGAAAATCACCGACTTGATGCACAAGCATTGCTTTAATAGCTGCTCTTTTTGCTTGAAGTCGTGTATACCGCTTTCACCTACGTAGAATCTAATCATTATAATTAGTATATGCGACATGCGTCCTCAGACTGCAAATTCGGGGTTTGTTATTTTGCCAACGTATAACATATATGCTCACGTGGGGATTAATAGGATAGGTGGCCTATCATGTCAGGACAACAATTGGCTGCCGCTACCAATAATCACCATGGGTCTGGTCCTTGGCCTCCACAACACCCTTGGCTTTCATTATGAAGAAAAGATTCAAAAGAAAAAAAAAAAGAAAAAGAAGAAAAAAACATTCATTTTGGTGATTGTTCCTCGCAAGTCGGAAGCAATGCAATTTAAATAAGAAAAACGGATTACTTTCTTCTGTTACGATCATGGTCATTCCCAAAGTGCAAATTCACAATGAAACACACTGTCACTCATTGCTAAAGAAATGAAAGCACTTGCAAACAAATAGAGACTAGAGAAGAGGGAAAGAAGAAGAAGAAGGAGAAGAAGAAGAAGATGTACACCAGCAAGACCAATGACAATTCCCCCCTTCTCTCTCCACCTTCCTCCTCCTCCTTCACTTCGCCAATCTTATTCTTCTCCCAATAATAATAATAACAATGAGTGGATGAACCAGAATCAATATTCAAAGTTCCCTCTTACTGCCGAAACAGCAACAACAATAACAACAAGTCCACCACAGCTATGACTTCTCTCCTTCTTCCTCCTCTCATATGCCTAGGCTATGGAAGACTACTGAGGGCCCTGCCCTCCTGTCCAAAGGACAACCCAAAGCAGCTATGCCGCTGGTGACTAAGCCGCAATGCCTGACTCTGCCTCGAGCTTCCTTGGTGTGGCACCACCCTAACTGGGGCCTTCAAGATGAAGCGTTCAACAAGGTGATGAAGATGGAGTCCACAATAGCCAGGTAGGTGTCTTGCCACTCTCCTCCTTCGCCGCCCTTCTTCCTCCTCCTCAGGCTGGGCTGCTCGCCATAGCCAGGCTGG
The DNA here is from genome assembly GCA_003427395.1 of Chara braunii. Lineage (NCBI taxonomy): Eukaryota > Viridiplantae > Streptophyta > Charophyceae > Charales > Characeae > Chara > Chara braunii. Next base: position 1,060,514 of record BFEA01000379.1, read on the forward strand.
GCTGCTCGCCATAGCCAGGCTGAGCGCCCAGCTGCCCTTCACCTCCAGGCAGCACTGTACCAGTCCAGCGATGTGCTCTAGCAGCATATCGCCAATCCTTGCATACCGCAAATGAGGAGGAGCGACTTGCTCCTCCGGAAGATATAGTGGCCTACTGGCCTCTTGGGCGGTGATTTCCTAGGCCGAGCGGCCTCCCAGCAACTGGTACCTCCTCCCTTCCGGAGGGAAACATCATTTCAGGCTCTGCTATCGTCCGGACAGGCCCTAGACCCGGGCTACTTGGACTGGTACCGGCCTACCTCTACCCTACCGCTACTGGGCCTCTAAAAATGCCAACTTTTTGTCTTCTTCTGCTCGGCCTTCAGTACCCGACACTCCTACGACTACTTGAGTGGTACCGGCCTACCTGCTACTCGAGTGTTTTTCCCCGCTGCTCTAAGTATCGCGGGCCTACCCTCGCTACTTGAGTGTTTTCCCCGCTGCAATCCTCAAAGTCACGGCCACAGGTAAGTACCGGCCCTGCGGGGCCTTTCAACGAACAAGTACCCTTGCAGGTCACACACACACTCGACCGACAAGCACTCAGACAGACATGCAAACCAGCAGGCACGCACACACACACACACTTGGAAACCACAGCAGAATGCGGGAATCTCAGCAAGGCATTCATTCCAGCGGCAAATCCCAGAAATCAGCAGTGTTCCCAGTCTGTGTTTTTGGCGGGTCATTACACTTCACTTTAAATTAACAGCAATAATAAGGAGCAAAAAATACAGAAAGACTTCCAAGCCAAAAAGTCAAATCACCACTTTAAGTTATGGTATATTTTGTTTAAGTTAGTTCTAAAATCACGTTGTTCAAATGAGATCCTATTAAAAAAGGAAATCCCATTGTAGACATGTTGCCTAGTAACATCATAGCTTAAGTAAAACGTAACAAAGAAACTAACCCTCCTAAGAACGGATCAGATCCAAATTGGAGCGACAGCGAAAAACGTCATTCACATGTGGACAGAGTTTGAGTTGTTAGTTGTTATTGGAATGTAATAATTGTGACGAACTCGTAAAAATATGATATGATTAACAATTTTCTGACTAAAAAGTGCCTTGGGGATCACATCTATGTATCAAATTTTAATTAAGTTGTTCCATTTGCAACGTGGGTTGGATCTTATAATGTGTTGTGCGGGCATTTTGTTCCCACGTATGGCAAAAAAAACAGGACTTGCAGATGAAATACCCATTGACAATCTTATTATATTACCATAACGATGCAGATGTAAGAAAAGAAAAAAAAAACACCCCTCGCACATGAATCCATAGCAAACGAAAACAAAATGTTTATTTGATGCCTTTTTCAATCAATTTAGCAAGAAGATGTTGATAATGTTAATAAAACATTGAGTGGAAGTCGATAAAAAGATGAAAAAAACTCAAAAATAGTTAAAATTTTAACTACTTCCACTAAAAAAATAGTACGATGGAGACCGAACTGTATTAACTGTTACACGTTTATAAACCATTTAACAACAATTATTTCACAGTATGAAAAAAAAAGCGACAAGGAAAAGTTAAAAGAAATAGAATGCGGTATATTTTTAGCCATAGTACAATCGAAAAAACGAGAAAATAGGCTTTATATATGTTGAAATGAAAAAAAACATGAAATATACTGAAATCAGGAAGAAAATTATGTGGAAATTTGACAACTCCTGCATATACTATAAAAAATTGTTCGAAAAATTACAAAGTTTGTAATGAAATATAAAAATAGTCGCCGATAACAGGCGGTTCCTTCGAATAATCGAACGAAACCTACTGGCTTATTGACCGAAAAATTTAATGGTACCCCTTGAATTTGAATGTTTTTAAATATGAAAAACACGATAAATTGCTTCAAAAGTGGACTTTCAATTTCGCGCAAAAAATAAAAAATGAGTGTTTTGACGAAATCGCAGTTCAATGGATTTGGATCTTCAAAAGACTATTCCATGTAAGATGTGTGGATGATTTTGTTATTATCATAACAAAGGTCAAGTTAGCATAATGATAGTATAAGTTTTTGCCTTGTTTGATGAACCCCCAAAGCATTAGGTAGTTGGTTAGGTAAAAGTTGACCGAGTCGATGATGCTCAGTTGGTCTTTCGGACGATCAGCCACATTGGGACTCAGACACAGGGCCCAATCAGAAATAGTTTCTCCCCACAATATTTCACATTTCATTGTGTGTTTACTTTCTTAAGCCACCAGTACTTAGCTCAGCCATCGGTCGCGGGGCTTCCCTGTTAACGCTCCACGCCTGTAGGGCTTCGGGGTACCGGACCACAATGGCTGGAAGCACTAGCCCAAAAAAAATTGAAACGTCGCTCCGCTGTTCGGCAATACTTGGCGCGCAGAGTGTCGGGTGGCCCGACATCGATAGATGTGCCAAGCGCTGGTGGTTTAATGCCCAAGGTATCCACCCTATGCATTATTTTGGATATAGCAGCGCCCTTCGCTACTTCGACCTTACCAATGGCAGACAGGAAGCATAACAAAGAACGTACGTTCGCACTCTCCCCCAATTATCGCATAATATAAACCTATTGTACGCGTTAACTGTAGGACACTTTGATCCGAAATTGACTCAAATTCGCCAGAACAGGCTCAGCTCTGAACTAGCTGATAAAGCTGGAACTGTTAGTTCTGCAAGGAATATGAGCGAGAGCGATAAACAGAAAACCAAGTTGCACAATCACACAGATGTCTAGATAGTCATGTACAAAGCAGAGAGCACAAATGCACCAAGATACCATCCAAATAAGAGCGGTACAATGAACTCATGAGCCAATGTCCAAGCCCTCAGGCCACACCAACGCAGTAATATCCAATGGTTTCCCTACTGTATGTCACCCAGCGCCCAGCCTAATCTACTCTGCCTATCTATCCTATATACATTCGTGCAACAGGCTCACTTCGTCGTCGAAGACCAATGTACATGACGTCAACACCAATGCCGACCTCCCACATACGCCAGGTACATTCTCTCCTCTCCCCTCATCACCCCTTCTACCCCACACCTCATGCGCCTCCTACCCGAAGATCACCTTCGCCATCACCCGCTTACGTGCCCCTGCAGCCCGGCTATGGCTGCTGTGCGCCCCGCTGCCCTTGCAGCGGCCCTCACCTCAGCGCCCGTGCGCGCGCCCGGCCAGCCAGCTAACGCAGATGCCAGCGCCGTAGCGCAGCAGCTTATCTGCGTTGCCTGCTAAGGCCTGAATGCCCAAGACTGGCTGGCCTCCTCCTTATGTGGGAGATGCTGCTCCTGCTGGACTGTCTCGGCCTGGCCGTGGAAGTTTCCAGTAGCTTCTGGTCGAGCCCCGGTGTCTGCGCCCAGGCCCATGTCGACAGTTGAGGGCCTGGGCCCTTTTCAGTTGGGCACACCCCGGATTCTCCAGTCTCCAAATGTTTGCTGTGCAATTTGCATTGGCCCGTGGGCTAGATGCGACGACAATGCTGCATTCTCGTTGGCCCGTGGCCACTTCGTGATGTGTCGGCCTCGCACTGCGTGTGCCCCTGCCCAGGGCGCAACCACCTGCCACCTGCTCTCAACTGCCTGACGCAGCTGCTTCTTCTGGCCGAGCCCACGGTGAGGCCCATGTTGCACTTCAACCAACTCACGTGCAGCAACTGTCTGAGACCCACGTTGGAAAATGCTGAGACAAGGGCCTCTCGTCGATTCACTTAATAGGGCAGGCACGACGCTTGCCAGGGGCCACAGTCCAGAACATATGCATGTTGTCTATGGCCCCCTGACGACACCTTCCTCACAGTTCCTATTTATACAAACAAAGAACCATGACAATTAACCATGACAATTATATCCTTGGAAGTCGGTGGATTGTATGAAGAAAAAACGTTGTTTGAAATGTTTACACACAATGTCATGTGAAGTGAAACCCATTCAACGAGATTGTAAATATGAGAATCAATAGTAAAAAATACATTTTTTTTACCGACTGTAGTTCGGAACAGAAGAATCAACTCAAGAAAGTTATAATTTTACTCAAGTTAGTTAAAATCTACCGATTTGTTGATGCTCTTGGTGGGCCTCCTGGTTTGCTTCCTTTTCGGTGGGGAAGTCATGCAGACTCTCATCCCACAGGCCAACTTTGAACGTAAACCTGAAGATGACTAGATAAGGGTCCGGGTACATTATTATCTATCCGTATATATGGATGGCTTCTCCGACAGGAAGGAAAATCCCACCACGTCCTCGAAAAATTCTGCTTCTACCCCCTGGCGTTTCTACAATTTGCAATATGTCCTCCCGTAGCCAAATTTCACATACGTCCCTGTGACTACACCAATACGCTCACATATCCTGCTCAAGTGCTCACCTACCGCCGTCCAAGTGAATACACCAGCATTACTTATCATCAACAAGTAGCACAGACTTTGGAGAACACAGCAAAATAGTCTCAGGCTCCAAAACCTCAGCAGTACAAAGGGACTACCGCAGAAAACGCCGACTTTCTCACTAACTGTTTTTTTTTTTTTTTTTTTTTTTTTTTTTGGTGAATAGCCCTTGAGTAAGCCCTCTATCCCGGCGGTGGTAAGAGAACCGTCAGAATTGAGGGCTTATCTGTCTGGCTGCTCCATCTATTGGTGAGGAGCTGCACCTGCTGGAAACCGGGTCCAGTGTAACTATGCAGGTCATTGCAGTTATTAAACCATAAGTACTTTCCCAGCCATTTCTTCCAATGCAGCCGTAAACGCACCACCACGGCATTCGGGCCTCGACATAGGAGACCAAATGGCTGGCGGCACCAGCCTGAGGCAAGAGTGGAGAGAACTCGCCCGCACAAGACTTAGTCTATTTTTGGGGGTAACTTGGGGGGCAGTCACGAAAACAATTTGAAAATGCACTTCAGGCAATCCCGCGAACACAACACACCCTCACGTGACCCCACCGGACCCGAAACCTAGGTTATATACATTCACCATTACGTGCCCTTTTGCCTCAAATGCATTTATAGTGGGTTGACCATTACCCTGCCTATCGTAGGGATGCCCTGCGCGCCAAAGAAAACGAGCTGCGCATTTGTTTTATTGGCTGTCCCCACCAGCCATTTATCTCTGGTATGCACCCAAGACAAATGGCTGGGAGTCTTCCAGGTTGTGTACGGTTCAGTAGAGTACCAGAAACTGGGATTGCAAAGCAGTTTACAAAGCGCTGAAAGGGGCCGCAGACTGAGCCCGCGATAGTCTGACGAGGTCTACGGTCTTCCCCAGAACATAATGCACCCTAAAAATGAATGTATACAAGCTATATTTCCGGCCACATACAGCCAAAATGAGGGTGCGTTGTGTTCGGGGGAAGGTGTTGCACCCAGAGATACAGGCTGACGGTGGTCGCTCCGACCCTCTCGATCATGCGTGTTGCACATGATAAGGCCTAATCAGCATAATTGTTGGTGGTTCACAACCACCAGCGCATTTCCGGGCCATTTGTTTTCAGAGTCGCGGTATGCATGCTGCCATGATGCGCAGGAAGTAGTAGTAGCAGGGCGAAGTTTTGCGGCGCATCCATCCAGGCAAAAAAACGGGTCGCATGCAAGGCCCATTTTGCCTGGGTGAATGTCGAGCCAAACAGCGCCCCATGCTGCGGTGACTCTGAAAAATATAACTGCAAAATGTGTACTGGTGGTTTCAACGGGGCAGAGCCGGGGCTTTTCTGGGGGGTACATAATTATAATCGAGGACGCATGTCAAATGGGATGCAGGTCTGCAATAATGTGTCTAATATATATGAGAATGGTGTAATTAAATGTGGACATAGCATGTGGCATACTGGGCATCCACACGGGCCTGCAAGGCCCGACCAAACAAGGAAAGTAAGGGCCCTACAGGCCCTGTCACAGTGTCGTTTTCAGCCTGAAAGCCTGAAAACAAGGGCCTACAGGCCCTGTGTCGTTTTCAGCCTGAAAGCCTGCAAACAAGGGCCTACAGGCCCTGTGTCGTTTCAGCCTGAAAGCCTGAAAACGAGGGCCTACAGGCCCTGTGTCGTTTCAGCCTAAAAGCCTGAAAACGAGGGGCATTTTCAGGCCCTC
>BFEA01000379.1:1106350-1120622 GCA_003427395.1 Chara braunii
TTTTTTTTTTTTTTTTTTTTTTTTTTTTTCCTGTGATGTACTACCGGTTGTCCGAGGCTCGACCACAAAGTCCGAGGCTCGGGAATCATCAGGCTACCGGTAGTCCGAGCTTCAGACTCTATAGCTGAGCGAGGTATTGGTGGTTTAATATGTAGAAACTACCTTATTTAGTCCTATTCAATCGACCTTTAAAAAAAAAAAAAAAAAAAAAAAAAAGGGGGGGATAAGGGAAAATGAGGAAAAGGGGAGGGAGAAAAAAACACATGTTGGGTTTGAACGAAATTTATTTAGGATTCTGAGAGTATGCTTTTTAGGCCTTCTACAAGAGCAAGATTCTTTGCAAAGTTAAAAAACAAAAAAAAAGAAAGAATAAAAAAATATTTTTTGAAAACCACTAGAAGTGGCGAGAAAAAAAATAATTTTTTTTACAGTAAATCATTACTAGGCGGAGCATCATATATTTATAAATTAAAGTATTCATGTTTTTTATTATCTTAAAAGATCATGTGTATAGTTCTATAAGTTTTGTATGACGACGAACATGTTTGAGGGTTTCGCGAACGTGCGAACGTATTATCTTGTTTGTTAATATGCTCGCCATAACGTATTCTCCCATCTGTGGTCAAACTTCCTTTTTCTTAAATGTTATTTTTTATTTTTCTCTTTCATTTTTTTGTTTTTTAACTTGCTTTTGACTAAGAATTTGAAGATGTGTCCGAGATAAAAGTTATTTCTGTTATTATTTTACATAACATATATTTTTTGAAAAATATTTTACTTTTAACTTCAAAATTGCTTTATAGAGTATATAAATGTTAAAAAGAACGATCCTATATGCCAAAATTCACTAAAACTGTTTTTTTACAACTTTCGAGTTTGTTGTATTGAAGCTCTGCTTTTATGGAAGTTCATTGGGAATTACTTATAGTCCTATAACATAACTTTTGCAAGAATGAGTTTTCCTCCACATCACTCTATACAGAATGTTGGGTTTTGTGGTTTTGTTGGGTTTTCACGACTCCTCTGTTAGAAGCGATAACGTCTCAAAACCCCATTAAACATAGGATTCGTGAACCCCCCCCTGAAAAAAATGTTGGGTTTGAACGAAATTTATTAAATATTATAAAAACACAATATTTAGGCCTCCTTCTGGAGCAAGATTTTACATGAAGTAAAACAACCACAATAAAAAGGTTCTTTTTTACAACCACTAGAAGTGGCGAGGAAAAACACACGATTTTTCATAGAAAATCACTACCAATTGAATCACAGTTTAGTAAGCAATTGAAATATGCATTTTTTTTATTATCTCAAAAGATTGCGTGTATAGTCCTATAAGTCGTGCAGCACGCCGAACATGTTCAGGGTTTTCGTGAACAAACTAATATGTTATCTTGCTAACAACTACGTTCGCTTAAACATGTTCTCTTTTTGGTGGGGAAACATTTTTTTTTCAAATGAATTTTTTACTTTTTTGAAGGTTTTTTATTTTTTTATTTTTTATATACTTGATTTTGACTAAGAATTTGAAGGTGTCTCCGAGGAAAAAATTGTTTGTTTTATTATTTTACATAACATATAATTTTTTGACAAGGATTTTAAAACTAACTTGAAAATTGCCATATTAGCCAATATGTGTTGAGAACGGCGTATAGTCCTATATACGAGTATTCACTAGAACTGAGTTTTTTACAACTTTCGATTTTGCCTTGCAATTGTTTTATCGAAGGTTTGTTTTTTGTCGATCTGTTGAAAATGAGTTATAGTCCTATAACAGGATCTTTGCTGTAAATGATTTTCCTGGATATTTTGCGGATCATTCTACTTTTTGCTTAGTTTTTGGTCTCGCTTCTCGAGAAAAGGTTCGAAACGTTGTTTTTTTTACCAGATACAGTTGTTTGACTTTTAGTATTTCACTCTATACAAAATGTTGGGTTTTGTCGTGTTGTTAAGTTTTCACGAATCCTATGTTAATTAGCATGGTAGAAGATGAAAGACCATACGGTTCATAGAATATCTTAGTGCGGTACTTGGGTACACTGGGCTAGCTGAAAAAGACGATCCATGTGAACACCAGAAGAAGAAAAGAAAGTAGCGTCTCATTAATGATTTGAAGTATTCGTTGTTAAAAAAAAACAAAAAAAAAAGGAAAAAAGGGGGAGACAAGGAGAGAAGTATAAATAGGAGGGGAATTTTTTTGATTCATTTTATCTATCCATTTCTTTCGGTGGCCAAACCCTCTGCCGCCTGCTTTTGCGAGAAAATCAAGATTTCAGGAAACCTGTTATAAGCTGGTGCAAAGTTTTCATTTCTCAAAGTCAGAACCCGTTAGTTAATTTCCTGCTCTTCGGATCTGGTGAAGGCAAAGTTGGTTATGCTAAATAACTACTTTTAAGTAAGTGAAAAAAAAAAAAAAAAAAAAGGAAAAAGTAGTAGGTCGATTATTTAGAAGACCGGACGTTCGTAGGATAGCATTTTAGGAGGGATTCCACTATTAAGAACTCGTCAAATTTGTAAGAAGTAAAGTCTACTAAAGAGGATTAAATTAAAAAAAAAAAATAATAATAAAAAATATTAAGAGGGGTCATTCCCTTGGATACTTGCGGAATCAAGCCCGTTGGGTAATGCATGAATAAGGATTTTGATTCGTATTGATAATCCACGTTTTCCTTCAAAAAAAAAAGAAAAAAAAAAAGGAGGATTCAGATAGTTAATCTGTCAAAGATGAGTGCAGTTTATTAAAAAAATGAAAAAAAAAAAAAAGCGAAATGAGAAGGGGTTGTTTTCTCTTGTGTCAATGATGATTCATGTGTCCTTAGAAGCGGGGCTGGTTTGACTAAACGTGACCAAGGATTGACCCATTTTTTACCCAAAAATCCAAATCGAAGGAAAGGGTATGGAAAGAGGGATGCAGGTGTATCGTCCTGAGTTCATACATGATCAAGCTTTCAAATAAACGTTCGGAATAAACCTTCTGTATTCATGCATGCGAGTCTATGCTGTTAAGAAATCTGCAAAAAACCCTTTGAGTTTTGCTCTATTCGGGGTTGATCCCGATAAGTTAACTGCTATACCTCGTAATTAATTACTCTGTCTAGATGAGCAGAGTTGGTCCTGCGAGGAATAACTAGGTTTTATGCGAATCAGTTTTTTCTGCTTGAGTTAATGCTGAACTTTTCTTTTCTGAGGTTCATCACATTGGTTGAATTTTTGAACTTAGCAATTAATGACTGTGTGTAAATGAGCGGGGAATGATGCATGCGAATCAGCCGTATTAAGGAATCCGCTTTGGGGGGCAATTATGAGTTTGCTCATACGGGGTTGGTCCTGATAGTTAAAGCTTTTGTACTGGGAAAATTAGATGCCCTTTGTCGGCAAGCAGGGTTGGTCCTGCCAAAAACGACCAAACCAATCTTCAGCGTCCGTGCTTATATCTCGCGGAACATTTGATTTAAATCAAGCTTCTATTTTTACTCCTTATGGGGTTGGTCCCGATAGTTAAATTTGTGTCAATTCTCTGGAATTTCACATGAATCTCTATGAAGAGGGGATGTTTTAGTTTTTTTAAAAGCAGTTAGGTGTAGGAAATAATATCTTTTCATCTGACCCGATCTCGGAGCCGTCGGTGGCAACGACAACTGTGATTCATGCAAATCAGCTTAGTTAAGTAATCTGCTTGGACAAATCCTAAGTTTTACTTTACGCGGGGTTGGTCCCGTTAGTAAAAAATCTTTGTACTCAGTAATTAGATGCTTTGTGTCAATGAGCGGGGTTGGTATCGCCAGATTAATGGCTAGGATGCATGTGAGTTAGTAGTAGTAAATAATCTGGTTTAGGGTAATCCTGAGTTTGCTCTATACGGAGTTGGTCCTGATAGTTAAGACTTATGTACTTAAATAATAAGTCGCTAGGTGTCGATGAGCAGGATTAGCCCTCCAAAGAATGGCTAAGCTCATATTAAGTAACTATGCTCATGGAATCTCGCAGAGTATTCAATTTTTTAATCAAGTTTCTATTATCACTTCAAGGGGATGGTCCTAAGGATAATCTGTGGAGATTCCGAAGAATTTCGGCTAAATCTTATCTATGCATGCGAAGTTAGGATCACCTTTATAGAATCCTAGTTAATGTACTGTTTTTCTATGATCAAGACTTGGATACTTGTTAAATAAAAAAAAAAAAAAAAGAGGAAGAAAAAGGTCGTGGTTAGCTCTTCGAACGCAGGGTGAGAAACGGGGGGGGACAAGAGGAGGAGAAGGGATGCGTGCAATGACAGTCTCGATAAGCTAATCTTCCGGCTTCAGTAATAATTACCTTATGTCAAATAAGCAAGGATGGTTTGCTTCAAAATCGATACCTTACGATTAATAAGCAAGGATGGTTAMAAAAAAAAAAAAAAAAAAAAAAAAAAGAGGTTGGAGGAAGGAAAATTAACTAACTAAGCGAAATCATCAGCAATGACCCATGCGGGGTTAGTACCGCGGAGCAATGGATTTAAAGCAAACTTCAAATGTCGCTCTCTCTTGGTCTCGTTTTTTAAAAAAAAAAAAAAAAAAAAAAGGGGAGGGGAGGTATCGGGAAGAAAAAATAATTTGCTGATGCGTGAAGTTGAATCTTTATATGCATGCGGGTATGATCAACTGTTTAATTTGTCCAGAATAAACCCAGATTATTATTACGATCGAGGAAGGACTCCTCTTCATCTAGGAAGGATGATCTTGAGATGGATTTGCAAGGCTAAGCCCCGATGAGCTTCTTGGAGACCCTGGTTGTAGTGTCGTCGGCCGCCCTAAGTGAAGGCAGGCTCGACAGGGCCTACTCACCCCCATTTCAAGCCTCCCCACATTACAGGGGGCCTAGACAATTCCACAACGTTAGTTGGTTACGAGCGCCAGACCCAGACTCCAATTTGCAAATGTATCTGAAGTGCGCCCTGGGCCAGACGCAAACGGGGACCAAACACATGTCGTGGGCAGTTGGGTACGGGAAACTAACTCAGGCCCTGGGGCTCTTCTGGACGCTGCCACTCGGGCCTACTGGAAGCTTCCGGGTGAGGACCAGCGCAGCCAGGCCGCAACAGCAGCAGGCAGGCCACTCTCATTTAGGAAAGAGTCTGCCTCTCATTTTGGCATTCGGGCACTGACCGCATGCTGCGCAAGCGCTACTACGCTATTTGTTGGCTGGCGCCCACGCTCTCACGGCCGAGCAGGGTTGAGCAGCGCGCAGTCATAGCCAAGCTGCATGCACCGCTGTACGTTGGATGGGTGCATGGTGGTCTTTGGGTGCACGTGGCATTCTGTCAGTGGGGGATCAAGGTTGTGAGCGAAGCGAGAGACATACCTGGTGCTTAAGGCGGACGTCGGATGACATTGGCCGAGATTTGTTCGTACCTGGGGGAAGGTGTTGACGTCATCATGAGGCATTGTAGATAGTAGGCTAGATAGGATTTGCCATCTCTAGTCTGGGCGCCGGACGCCAGATAGGAGCTTCGACATTGGTTCGTCGTTGAGGATGATGAGGCTATTCAAACATTGTCAATTATTGTCAATTGTGAGCTTGTGCTGTGCTCTTATTTGGTGGGACCTCGTGTTGCAATTCTGCATTTAGTTCGAGGTCACGACTATCTGGACTCATGCGTATGATGCTGTTTGATTTCTGGAATTCGCTATTGCTCATTTATCTTGCAATTTGGTATCGGAGCTTGGTACGAATGCGCTAATCTGACGCTTGTCTTAGGCTTATTCGGTACATGGGGTGCCTGTAACTGGGGGAGTTGCCGTGGATGTCGTGTAGTGAGGAGGGCAGGAGGCGAGAGGAGGTGACCCTGGTGGAGAGGGGATACGCCTGGAAGGCTAATGTGGGGTGATTGGTTGTTTGTAGTGTGATGAGAACTATCTGACGTGCGATTGATGTTGAGGTGGAACGGCGAGACAATGCTGGTTGTGCCGAAGCAGTGATTGGTCATCACAATCGACGTCAGGACAGCTGGCGAGAATATCTATGGTTGGGGGATAACTATTTTGAGGTACGTTCCTCTTAACCTTATCTACCCTCTTCGACACTTTTACCGTGAGGTTGTGTGTTCTATCTTGAGAGTCCTCTCATATGAGGAGTCGAGTGCGCTTTACCTTAAGAGTCGACAATGTTCACGAGGAGCATCTGGGGGAAGACAGGCGGAGCTTTCTGAAGGGCCCAGGACGAAGCACTGGGTCATGGTCACCATGCTAACCCATCAGGAGTAGAGCACGCATGCTTTGCTGCTTTGTCCTTTGTCTGCTTGCTGCGCTTAGTAGAGGTCTTACTGGGCCGGCCAACCCTAAGGGAGACGAGAGTCGGGCGTCTATAAATAAGCACCAGGGGGTTTCTGTCCATGGCTGTGATCGCCGCCCTGTTTGCGACGTTGAATAATTCCTGAGCACAATTGGGGGCTGTCCTAAAATAGCCTCTTGATCAGCCATTGGATAGTGTCAGGCTCGCTGCACGAGAGGATAAATATATGTGCAGGGTTGACCAACTCAACAATGAATTGGGGCACGAGGGTGGGCTGTTGCACACCTTTAGACACGCGACGTTGTCTGGATTGTTCAGGAACTTGAACATCGACGTCAAGTGACTTCAAGAAGAATTGGGGGAAGGGGGTGGATTCCAATTGATAGTTCGACTCAATTCCATGCTACTTACAACCGTGCAAATGATTCTATTTTCATTTTGATTAGTTCAACAGAAAAAATTCCAAGGAAGTAAATAATCATTCTAGAGTAAAATTACATTCTAAATTTTAAATTTTCATTCCATCTTCAAAAATGTCATTCCAATTTTAAAGTTTTTCATCTAACTTGAAAACTTTCGTTTTAAGAATGGGGTATCCCTTCTTATTTGAACTGCATGCTAGAGATGGCATGAAAGTTAGGATGAGTTCATGAAATATTTTAATTGGACTGTCATTCTAAGTAAGGATTTCTAGTCATAAATAGGTTAATCCAATCTAAAATTAAACGATATTTGCTGTAGTAGAATGAAAGTCTAATTAAAACATTTCATAAAACTCGTCCAGACTTTCATTCCATCTTGAAGAAATAGATGTAGTTGGAAGGGAAAACTCATATTTAGACGGGAACTTATCAAATTAAATTGAAAATTTTAGAATTGGACAAACATTGAAATGATAATTTATAAATATGAAGGATTTTGTTTTTATGGAATGTTTTTTCAACTTTCATTTCTCATGGGAATTTTTCTGTTGTTAGATGTGACAGCCACTAACACATCTGACAAACAACAATAGGTAGAATGTTGTTCTTTCTGCATTTGCATTCTGTTTAGAGATCTAAACTAGTCAACTAAAAATATGACCGTTTGTAGGAATCTGAACTTACCGTGTTGGACCCAACTGAGTAGACCCTGTCAGACAACCGATTAATTCTAAGTCGGTCTGTTCATGTGTTTGCGGTATGCAACATTGTTGGTCCTAGTGCAGACAGTGACAGCGTAGTAACTGATGCACGACGGTGATAACGTGCAGCCGGACGATCGGATTTTGCGATCACGAGCCCGTAGGATACCATTGGTTTACCAATCATTAGGACAAGTTGGTGAGCGTGCTTTGCGTCAGGCAGCTAGGGAGAGGCGTCGTGCGGAGCAGATTGCTAGGGACGCAGCAGCTAGTAGAGCTCTTGCGGAAGAACGCAGGGCAGCAACACTTACTGTAGCAATGACCACTGCACAACAGGCATCCCTGATTGTAGGGGTAAGCACCACTGGTGCTACGGTCGCATAGACCACGAGTCATATGACTGGTGTAGTGAGCAGCCAGTCTCAGGTACCGTTGAAACCGGAGGAGATCGCCATCCAGCGCGTTGAGGCTCGCGAAAGAGAGTTACAGTGTGTATTAGCAGGGCTACAGACCGAAAAAGAAAGAATGGTTAGACATACAACCATGATGAGGCGGAGACACTTGGACGTAGAGGCATTAGAGGAGATAGACCTGACAAACATGGATGACGACGTTAGGACTCTGCGGAATGCCCTGCTAGGTATAGTAGAAATGCATGACTATCACACAACTGTCCTACGGGATATCTAGCAGAGTCTGGCCGTGCTGGCTGAACACGTTCATGTTCCACAATCGTTCGCTGTACCAGGTGCCCGGCCAGTAGTGCAAACCTCGCCTTCAGTCCCACCGATGAACGGGGTAGTCCCATCTACACTACCGTCGCACAAGCGGTTAACGGGGACCCCCACTTTTCGGCCCTGAGTAATCATGAATATTGGCGCCAATTGTCTCGGATCTTGGCATGCCGCCAGTTGGAGGGCTCCATGCAGGGCCAAGTGTGCAGGTTCCAATTCAGTCAGTGGTCTCCCAACCTCTGTCCCAGGTTGCAGTGCAACCTGCTGTCTCATAACTGGTACAACAGCCGGGCCAGTAGGTCCCGCAGTAGCAGGTACAAGAACCTGCAACCAAGGGTCCACAACCTGGTGTAGTGCTGGCTGACGGACATACATTATGGGTCCCAAAGACCGCAATTGCCGCATCAAAGCCCTTCTCAGGTGATAAGAAGGGTGAGGATCTCAACACATGGTTGAGGACGGTGCCGATTTATGTAAAGTCCAAGCTGACAGCGCCTCACGAGGAAGTGCTTGTGACTGCCTCTTATCTTGAAGGTAGTGCGGCAAGGTGGTTAAGTGGTTTAGTGCAGCTAGGCGGATACGGACACGACTTCCGCTCCTGGGCAGCCACCAACATCTGGGTGACTTCCTCAGACTGGTGGAGGAACGATGGCATGACCCTCAGGAGGCCCGAAAGGCCACTGATGCGTTACTGAACCCGAGCTCCAAAAAGTTTAGGTCAGTGAGAGATGCCACAGACGCTGTTGAGCGTCTGATCTGTATTCCTGACGTGCGCTATGACCCTCAGGTCTTGCTCACCACTTTCGTGAGATGTCTTCCTACGGAGATCAGGAATCAGATGGCGAGCGAGGCAATGATCACAATACACAACTTTCCCTCGTTCAGTAAGAAGGCCCTCGATCTCGAGGCAAAGATCGGGCATGGTCAGCAACACCCCACGGACGGTAGGAAGAAATCACTGCCTCCTAATTGGAAGGCCAAGGGGCGCCTAATGTACGTAGACGACGATGGTAACTCCATCGCAATCGATGACGACAGCCAGTCAGAAGTGGATGCAGAGTCTGATAGCGCAGAGGCTTCAAGGGGTGGAGTAGTTGCTACCAATGTACAAAAAGGTAAGGCGACCGGTAAACGCCGTAGTGGCGCCTGATCAAAGAGTCAGGTGGACCCCAATGCCACTCCTTGGGAGAAGGCGGGGCTCGTTGAAGACATATGGAGGGACCGGTATACCCAAGCAGTTTGCATACGCTGTGGTTAGTACGACCATACACAGTTCAAGTGTCGGAACCGGCGACGAGGAGACCGACGCAGACTCCCTCCTCTTCCACGAACCGCAACATAGCCAGTACGTCTAGCACCAGTTCGGGAAACACGTCACGCCAGTAGGAAGTGTAGCTAGTCCTACTAGGGTCGAGATGGTGGAGTCATCCTCGCCATCTCGAGAGTTGGCCCAAGCTAGTGGCTCTTGTGTCGTCCCGCCAGCACATTCTTACCAATCGAATCTTTGCTCGAAGGATGTGTTAGACTCCTTAGAGGAACTAGAGGAGAAGTGGTCGAGGACAGACCCACTAGTTTCTTGGACGGCAATGGTTAAAGCCCCTGAGGAAGAGATGTTCGTGGGGGAGGTGTTGATAGGGAACCGTAAGGTTGGGGCCTTCTATGATACCTGTTCCACAAGGAACTTCATCGGTCGCGCTTGCGTTGAGAGATTGCATTTAGAGGGGCGAGTGCAGCGCCTTAGCCGACCGGTAGAGTCAACTTGCGCCAACAAGCAGCACATGGTAGGTAGTGAGTCACGGACTACCTAAAAGATGTAGAGTGTTCTTTCCCGTACGCGAGAGGGGAACTGAGACATCGGATCTCGTTCCTGGTCAGCGATGATCTCCCCATGGAGATGCTCCTAGGTATGTACTATCTTTCGGTAGCACAACCCCAGTTCTACTGGGATAAAAAAGTGGTCAAGCATACGTTGCCCGGAGGGGAGACTATCAGATTACGTAAGCATAAGGCTAGTAGTCAGATCGAGTCCTACGAGTGCATGTGTGCGGCTGCCTTCTACAATTATTACAAGCAAAATCCGAAGGAGGGTATGTACTTGGTGTATGTCTCAGTGGCAGGCGAGCCGGTGAAAATGCCGTCAGAGATAGAGGGGGTTGTCGCTAAATACCTTGATCTATTTGAAGAGCCAAAAAGGGTTGTTGAGAGGGAGGCCGTCCACTCAATAGAGATTATCCCAGGGTCAAGCATCCCTAAGGGTAGGATCTATTGGATGTCTCCGGCAAAGCTTGATGAGCTCCGCCGCCAACTTAAGGATCTCATAGAGAAGGGTTGGATCCGGCCTAGTGTTTCTCCCTGCGGATCTCCTATGTTATTCGTGCCAAAGAAAGGGGGAACACTCAGGATGTGCATTGACTATAGGGGCCTCAATGCCATCACTACAAAGAACAGAGAGCCCCTACCGCGCATCGATGACTTGCTGGACCGTGTGCAAGGGTGCCGGTACTTCAGCAAGATAAATATGAAGTTTGGGTACCATCAGATTGCCATCAGACTAGAGGATCAACACAAAACCGCATTTCAGACCAGGTACGGTCTGTACGAGTTTATGGTGATGCCTTTTGGCCTGTGCAATGCTCCTGGCACCTTTCAGCACGCAATGAACCGGATATTCCATGACTACTTAGATAAGTTTGTGGTCATGTACCTTGACGACATTCTTATCTTCAGTTTGACGATCAAGGAGCACGCAACACACGTGGACAAAGTCCGAAGTCTCCTACGACAGCATCAATACAAGATCAACTAGAAGAAATGTGAATTTGGTCGCACCCGGATCTTGTATCTAGGTCACGAAATTTCAGCGGAAGGGTTAACGCCCGATGATGCGAAGGTGGCAAGCATTCATGACTGGCCATGTCCTCAGTCCGTGACTGAGGTGAGGTCCTTCTTGGGTATGACGGGTTACTACCGGAATTTTGTGAAGAATTACTGTACAATGGCCTCGCCCTTGTCGGATGTCACATGCCTTGACACCCCATGGGAGTGGACAGACGCTTGTGAGGCTGCTTTCAGGCAACTGATGCATGTTCTTACTCATCATGAGGTCATCAAACTACCCGATCCTGACAAGCCATTCAGTGTAACTGTGGATGTAAGTTAGTTTGGCATAGGTGCCGTCCTCGCGCAGCAGGAGGTAAAAAAGTTAAGGCTTGTAGAGTACATGTCCAAGAAGATGCCCTCTCAGAAGTTAGCTAAGTCCACTTATGAGAAGATGTTGTACGCGATTTACAAGGCGCTGACCCACTAAAGGCACTACCTCCTTGGATGATTCTAATACGTCAGGACCGATCATCAGACCGTGAGGTGGATGAGGACGCAGCTTGTGCTCTCTGATGCTTTGAAGCGGTGGATCGAAGTCATAGATCAATATGACTTTGAGCCACAATACATCAAGGAGGAGTACAATCGGGTGACTGATGCACTATCGCGTAGGCCAGATTATCTAGGGGCGCTGATTCCTGAGTTCGGGCTCGAGGACAGTGTTACTCAGTCTTTGGTATAAGCATATCGAGATGATCCGTTCATGTATGAGATCATCCGTAGACTAGAGGCTAACGATATGGTCACCTTTGACGAGTTTACTATGGTCAAAAGCTTGCTGTTCCTCGAGAAGGCAGGGATGAAACGTCTGTGTGTGCCTTGTAAAGAGTCTTTGCTTAGTTTATTTTTAGGCGAGTGTCATGATGCCACCGGCTATTTTGGGTATAAGAAGACTGCGGCCAACTTGCTGCAGAGGTTCTGGTGGACCACGATGATGAAGGACGCCAAGCTGTACGTCGAGACTTGTCAAGTTTGTCAATGAGACAAGCCCCATACATAGGCTCCTTTGGGGCTCATTAAGCCCCTTCCGATTTCGGAAAGGCCTGAAGAGAGCTTGTCTATGGACTTCATGGACACGCTGGTCACCAGCAAGAGCGGAAAACGCCATGTCTTTGTCATCGTGGATCGCTTTAGTAAGTATGCTAGGTTAATTGCCATGCCGAAAACAGCCAAAACCGAGTACGTAATCGGAATGTTCAAGGAGAACTTGGTCAGGGATTTCGGGCTACCAAAGTCCATTGTCAGCGACCGGGATTTGCGGTTTACAAGTGATCTTTGGCAGGCCGCATCTGCAGAACAGGGAACCCAGCTGCAAATGACTTTTGACCATCACCCGAAAGCCAACGGACAGGCGGGACAGATGAACAGCGCTGTACAACACCTGTTAAGGCATTACATCAAGCCTAACCAGGTGGACAGGGACGAGAAGCTTGCTCTCGTCGCTAGCCTATACAACAACGCACAACGCGACCGGGGTTAGTCCTAACAACCTGCAATTGACCTTTAAGCCTAGACTGCCTCTAGACTTCCTACTTCTTGAGAATCAGTCCACTGTTGCTCCAGGTACATTAGAGTTTGCATATAGATATGAAAAACTCATGCCGCAAGAAATGGAACATATGCATAATGCACAGGCGGCGATGATTAAGTCCGAGAACAAACACCGCCACCAGTCTACGTTTCAGGTTGGGGAAAGAGTCTGGATAAAAGCTTCTGAACTTGGGCAGGAACACGGGAACTCACAAAAGCTGATGCCACAATACTTTGGGCCGTGGGAGATCCTGGACATAGTCGGGAATGATCCTGATGGTCCGTCTTATGCGGTGAAAATCCCCGACTACTTGCGCACTCACCCTGTATTTCACACCTCCAAACTTGCCCCTTTCTTGGAAATTGATCAGTTTCCTTCTCGCCGATCTATGCTGCCCCCAACCATGGATGGAGAGGTCGATATCGATGATATTGTTGACCACAGGGAGATGCCAGTTCCAAGACCTACCAGAAGGGGACATCCTCCAAAACCAAAGCTGTTGTACCGTGTTCGGTTCAGACATCACACTGATCCAAAGGAGAACCGATGGTTCACAAGGGAAGAGTTGATGTAGACTGCTCCTCAAGTCGTAGCTCAATATGAAAAGTCTTTGCAGAAGGGGAAGCGCCAAATTATCTAAGATTGAACTTTTTCAGAGGACTTTCAAAGTATGGAGGAAGGAATGCGAGGCTAAGCCCCAATGAGTCTCTTGGAGGCCCTGGTTGTAGTGTCGTCGGCCGCCCTAAGTGAAGGCAGGCTCGACTGGGCCTATGGGCCCCCATTTCAGGCTTCCCCGCATTACTGGGGGTCCAGACAGTTGCACAGCGTCAGTTGGTTATGAGCGCCCAGGCCCAGGCTCCAATTTGCAAATGTATCTGAAGTGCGCCCTGGGCCAGACGCAGACGGGGACCAAACACAGGCCGTGGGCAGTTGGGTACGGGCAACTAACTCAGACCATGGGCCTCTTTTGGACGCCACCACTCGAGCTACCGGAAGCTTCCGGATGAGGACCAACGCAGCCAGGCCGCAGCAGCAGCAGGCAGGCCACTCCCATTTAGGAAAGGGCCTGCCTCCCATTTTGGCATTCAGGCATTGGCTGCATGCTGCGCAAGCGCTACTGCGCTATTTGCTGGCTGGTGCCCACGCTCTCATGGGCGAGCAGGGTTGAGCAGCACGCAACCATAACCAAGTTGCATGCGCTGTTGTACGTTGGATGGGTGCATGGTGGTCTTTGGGTGCACGCGGCATTCTGTGAGTGGGGGATTGAGGTTGTGAGCGAAGCGAGAGACATACCTGGTGCTTAAGGCGGATGTCGGACGACATTGGCCAGGATCTGTTCGTACCTGGGGGAAGGTGTTGATGTCATCATGCGGCATTGTAGATAGTAGGCTAGATGGGATCTTCCATCTGTAGTCTGGGAGCCGAGCGCCTGATAGGAGGTTCGACATTGGTTCGTCGTTGATGATGATGAGACTATTTAAACATTGTTAATTGTGTGCTCTTATTTGGTGGGAACTTGTGTTGCCATTCAGCGTTTGGTTCGAGGTCACGACTATCTGGACTCATGTGTATGATGTTGTTTGATTTCTAGAATTCACTATTGCTCATTCATCTTGTAGATCATTAATATATATATATATATATATATATATATATATATATATATATATATATATATATATATATATATATATATATGAGGGTTCAGCCTCCTGATGAGTCGGTGAAACTCCG
>BFEA01000379.1:1129596-1139713 GCA_003427395.1 Chara braunii
AAAAAAAAAAAAAAAAAAAAAAAAAAAGGGGGGGGGGAGTTGGGAATGTTATCTAGGAAGATTGTCATCACTATTGCCAAACTTAAAGGAAAAAGAAAAGAGAAAGAGAAGACAAAAACACTCAACCCGATTAAACGGCTAAGGAACATCTGGAAAAAAAAAAGGGGGGGGGCATGGGGGATTTTGTAAAAAAATAAAAAATAAAAAATAAATAGAGAGAAGGGTTGAAAAGGAGAGGGGTGAAACTAAGGAGAGCAGACCTTACCGGCCACCTAACAAACTTGCTATTACCTGTTTTAAAAAAAAAAAAAAAAACAGAGGGGGGAAGAAAGTAAAAAAGAGAGAAAATGGGAAGAAAGAAATGATTAGGAGCTAGTTAGTAGACTAACACCTATTGGTTTGTTTTAGGAACATCATTTTCCAGAACGATTTGGCAACCATGTGTGTTGATTGACAGCAGAAACTTCAAGATGGACCCAACAATCTGGGATGCGGTCCATACAGCAAGAGTAGAGTCCTTGGTGGGTAGGGAATTATTCATGCCACTGGTCTATCCCTCGACGAGATTGGTTAAAGGCTATGTCCAGCTATGCATAAACCCGCAAGAACAAAATCCACACAACCTGAATTTCATACTGGTCTTTAACGACATTATCTACCCAGTCAACCTTTACTTGCTTAGGGTCTCCTTGCCGGTTGAGTATCTACAACTCTCCCCTCCCAGCGCAATTACGTCTATTCCACCGCCACCGTTGTTAGACAGACGAGGCAGAATGAGGGATCATTCAGAGCCAACCTTGACATCTAGGTCAACCATAGTGTCAAGGGAAGAGATGAAAATGCTTCAGCTTAGGATAAAACTGCATAATACAGACCAGAACAAGGTTAGAAATGTCTTCACCGGAGTTAAGGAGTCTCTCTACAGAAAACCGGAAGGAGCTAAAGATGAGGTTGAGGCCCTCAAGTGCATCTTTGATCAGCCACCTTGGAGAAGGCACATAGCAGTCCTAATTAGAGTTAAGCAGATAGAGCTAAATTACAAGCACTATGAGAGGAGCAGACCAGCAACAAGCGCTTTCAAGAATGCAATGGCAAATCCGCCAGAGGAACTGTGCGTTGACAAATGCTCAGAAGCAACAAAGAGCTTACTTAAGCCTATGAAGCTAGAAACATCAGTGACTGCAATGCGAAAAATTAACAAGGAATGAGACGACCAAGAAAACAGGGCAGCAATCACAGGGTAAGTGGCAGCGGTACACGCTGACCCAGAAGAATTTATCAAGACGTAAAACAACCTCCTTACCTATGACTTGCAAAAAAATAAAAAAATAAATATATATAATTAACAGAGAGAAGAAAGGCGGGGGGAGCATTATGAAGTAAAGGATGATCTTACCATCCATATATATATACACACAACCTTTGGAGACCTTCACTGAAGTGCTTACGAATTATACTCGGCGGTCCTTGTTCAATTACTGGATGAACAGAAGCAACTTTTGAGGTACGTCTTTAACTTGTTTTTGTGCAGATTCAACAGGTCGGATTAAGCGCACCAATCAAGAATCCTTACTCATCCCTCTGAACTTCACTTTATTTCTCACTTTGCTATCCGCCGTTTGGGCTTCTTGCCATGTCTCCGTACTATATGAGGTTGTGGCTTCTGAATGTAAAGTCACCTGAAGCCTACTAGTTTCAAACATTTCCAGCCAAGTCCCATGATAAGGAAGTCAAGCATGGCACAAAATTCCTCCCATACTGTAGGGAGGTATGACTGAGAGAAAACGCCACTCCTGAGATGCGGAAACTTAGAGGGCTCCGTCACAACCTCGTAGTCGATCACTGCTGGGGATACGTATCTCTTGGCCAGGTCCACCAGTCCACCCCAATAAGAGTCGTCAATGAGGTAGTAGGGGACTGGAGGCTTAGGATAGTCAGTGAACAGCTTAGGACCAAAGCTATAGACCAACTTTGTATTCCCCTGGAGTCTCTCCACTTTCCATTGCACGTACCCGGCTACTGCAGCCCACACTGCATCAAAATGAGGGTGTGTCTTATTCCCCTTCTTCAGAAAGATCCGCAGATCGCTGACTGTACCCTCAGCAAACTCAGAAAGGACAATGAAGATAGGCAGATCTTCGCGCTTGAACCCGTCAATGCTAACATACTTGTAGGGGAAGCTCTCCCTGGCGGCGATCAGGTTGAGGCTGTCCAAGACCGACTGATCAACTGTGATGGGGTTGATCTCTCTCATGTGTTTCGATAAGCAATTACTCTCTGACAGAGGGAAAGAGACTGTGCTTAACTGACATAAATTCGTTGCAGGCCGAATCAGATGTTGTCCACTGAACTATGGTCAAATGCTAATGGACTGGCGAACCCCTGATCGCTTGTTTGAATGCTGCATAAATGCCCTTTCGAATGCTGTCCTGGATGCCATTCTGAGTGTTGTTTCTGAATGCTGATCTGAATGCAAATCTGAATGCTGATCTGAACGTTCATCTGAATGCTTATCTGAATGTTGTTTTTCGGACAATGTATTTGAATGCTGATCTGAATGCTGATCTGAATGTTGTTTTCCAGACAATGTATCTGAATGCTAATATGAATGCTGATCTGAATGTTGTCTTCCGGACACTGTTTCTGAATGCTGATCTGAATGTTGCTGAGTTACTGACTGAGAGAAGGGATGCTGCTCCTGATCGCTGTTTCTGGTTGCTGTTTGATAACCGACTACTAAGATTGTCTAGTTAAACTTTGTTAGTATGTTTGTCTGAGTACTGCTGAGCAAGGCCTGCTTGAGACCTGCCGGAGTTGAAAAGCACCGCATAATAGTCCAAGAAAAAACTGAGTACAACTTGTTGTCCGCTAGTTGGCATTTGGTATTCTGAGATACTGATAAGACACTAGTTGAACAACTAATTATATTCTGTTTGATCGCTTCTTGGATACTGTCTGATTATTTGCCTGGATGTCGATCTGGTTGATGACTGATTGTTTGCTTGACTCATTGGACCACCGGATCGTGAACCCGTGTGCCTTCGCATTACAAAGAAAACTGCAAACCCCTGCTTTTGGACGTTAATGGATTCCGGAGGAATGATAGTTCGAGTACAACTGAGCTTACGCGAACTTTGCTCTGGCCCTTCCCACTGTCTCTAAAGAGGAACTGGTACTGTGCAGCCCGCCATTGTGGCCATAAAAGTAGGCTACATACTCTATGTAGTTCTCCTCCTTAACCATTCTAGCTGCCAATTCTCGCTGAGCCTGTCGGTGGCATTCAATATCCTGACGTTCCTTTTCCTCCCACCCTTCTCTCTTACCTCTGATTAGGCTGTATTTTATCACAAGAACTTCATCGCTCCTCATATTTCGCTTCAAGTTCTAGTCCGTCAGTGATTGGAATAGGCCTATAGCTGCTCTGATGGATTCCACATTCAGGAGAGGAAAACCGTTTTCAGGCTTGGAACCGTTGGAGCCAGTCTGATCCAGGTGGTGACAACTAGCCCCAACAAGGTGCGGCTTGACCCCCTGTGCGTAGAAACTATAGTGCCCACTGAAGGTTGGTTTTGAAGAGTCTTTCCCCCGGTCTCTTTTAATAATTAGACTACTGACAGTCAGTGGTTGTGGAATCCGAGTGACTAGACAAAAGAAGGTTTGCGGTCTGTGGATTCAATTCCGATCTTACAATCTATACTAAGTTTACCAGGACTGCACCGGGTTCGCTGAGTTCGAGTTCGGTGATTACGGCTTACCGAAAACTAGCTGAGCCTGTGAGAGTCCAATCTTTCAAGGCTCCAAACGAGTCCACAGAATTAGCGGCGTGTTAGTCGAATCAGCGCCTGGTCTCTTACTGTCTGGGCCGCCTGCAGCGTAACGCTCGTGTTCCACAAAAAATAAGAGTGAGTAAGTTGAGGCTGTGCTAGGTCCCCTGGTCCTACACAAAATTGTCTGGGTCTACTTCAGGTTGGTCGGATTTGTTTTGAAGTTTGCACAGTTCTGGTTTGAGTTGTCTGAGTCTGGCTTGTGTTGTCTGAGTCCGGTTCAAATTGTCTGAGTCTGGCTTGTGTTGTCTGAGTCTGGTTCGAATTGTCTGAGTGAAGGGTGGTGAACCATCCAAGCTACTGCTTGCGAAGCTCCCCGTGTCCGTTAGGTCTCCTCAGTCTGGGGGACGTTCGAGCTTCCCCGGGTTGGCGTGTTATCGGTCAGACTGCATCTGCCTAAATAGAGTCCCCAAACTGGGCTTAGGTCTGCAAGGCCTGGTCTGCGAAGCTCTTTCTGCAGGAGTCAGCCTACTAGTTCTCTGAGCTGGATAAGTTTGTACTAAGTCGTCCATCAGTCATGTGCCTTACAACACAGACAGACTACTGAGTTACAACATGATACTCACTCATGCATTATGCTCTGTAAGCAGCACGATCAGTCAGAAAATATGATGCCCTCTTTTCACTCAGTCCACGTCAGTTGGATAGAGTGGCTATCTTGAGTGAAGACTGAGTACAACTCAGTCCCCATCCAGGAGAAATTTAGCCACCAAGTAGATAACCCTTTTTAGGACTTGTCGTTTACCGCCCATCGGACCATATAGTCAGATCATTTTGCTTAATTATGAGTTTCCCACTAATATCACGCTTCTAAGACTGATGCAACTGGTCCGAGTTAGCAATTCTAACAACCAACGTTTTTCAGCCTGCTTACTGACTTTGGCGAAACTAGTGTTGTCCTATTCTCTCAAGTGCTAATTAGTAGGCACCAACCAGAGGGAAACGACGACTTCTCACATTCATGCATACTTAGAGGGAACAACTGAACTCAATCAAAGCACAAAGGTTTCGTCATCCGATATTACAACGCGAACATAACACAACACATAGTCTTGTCAAGTAACCAATCGAGTTACTCAGTAAGGGAAACCTAGATGCGAGACCTTCCTATCATCCTTGGATAATTCTTAAAAGAAAGCAACTCTCACAATTTTGCTAATCATTAAACTTGATTATACGTATGTGGGGTTATCACTTTGATCAGGAAAACCTGAATTATTACCACCAGCTAAAACGTCTAGTTGCCTGCGAGACTGGTTCCCCCTTAAGTCAGGTCACTCTGCAATACGTTTCAACTGTTATTTCCCCGCATACCACAAAATCCTTTATAATAATCTAGTTCAACCCTCAAGCATTTTATATGCATATATATATATACTTATATATACACACAGTGAACGTTCAGTCTAGTTAGCACCAATCAAACGATCCAATGAACTTCACCTCTCTCACAAGTGTCCCATCTGAGCTGAACTTAACTAGGTACGCTTTGAAAGGCTGACATCAACGCGTCCAGCTCTTTGCGAAACACTCTCCCGGATAGTCGTCCGGCTCTCCTAACTTGCCCTTAAAACATCACATCAAGAGCCCAACTACATAAGCACGTAGCCCATACTGGAACTCTCAAGCTTCCCGTTCTAAGTACTTCAAGCTGCACTCACCCGCGAATGTGTATCAAAAGAGGGGCTTGGGATCGGTTGTATTCAGCCATAGCCAGAAGTTGCTCACATCAATCACGTAGCGACCGTCAAATACTAAATGTAAACAAGTCGTCTTGATGCGCAGGCGAAACGTGAGAGCGCCCGCTTGAGTCGTGCACTTCCATCTCAACGTCCTCCGCTTGAGCGAAGGCGAGTGGCCTACCACTGTCATTGACCAGCCTTCTTAGATGCACATGGTCTCTTC
Organism: Chara braunii; assembly: GCA_003427395.1. Classification (NCBI taxonomy): domain Eukaryota; kingdom Viridiplantae; phylum Streptophyta; class Charophyceae; order Charales; family Characeae; genus Chara; species Chara braunii. The sequence continues at coordinate 1,135,326 of BFEA01000379.1, forward strand.
CTCTCGCCCTCCCTCGCACATTCCTCTTGCCACCTAGCCTTTTCACACCAGTAACAACCCAAGCTTTCAAGCCATGATGCGCGGTTCAGTCCTGTTACGAACAACTGAGGTCTTCCCTCCAAAGACACATATGTATATTCACAAGGTTCAAGCAAGAGAGAGGTCAATAGCTACTTCTTGTATTAACTTTTCTCATGCGCACTTCGACTCAGCTCTCTGCGACAACCTAGCCCCCCAGTCGCCCAGCTGGAATGAGTGTCAGTCGAAAGAAGGAAAAATGGAGAAGAGGTTGATGTCAGCTACGACGGATATGCTCACTCTCAGCTAACGCGAGCCACTCTCTCCCTCGCCAACCTTCTCTTACTCCTTTGCATATCCCTCCCTCTCGCGCAGGCTCATGTGTAGACCGTGCCTGAGCATAACCACCTCACGATTTCCACCCTTTTCAGGGAGCGCAAGCACGTGTTAGCCTTCCTCACACACACTCAAGAACTGAGCATTGTCCGTCTCATCACTCACGTGCAGCGCTGGTGCTTTTGCTTCTTGCGTGAGTGCGCCACGTGTAGGCTGAGTACACAGGTCACAGCCTCATGCTCTGTCCCGCACTAAGAGCCCACTTGTTTTCCCACCTTTCTGACGAATGCGGTAGGCTCACGTGCTGTGCTCGTGCACAACCCACTGGTTTTGACATCAACCGCCTCTCTCCCTCTCACACGCGTTGACCTCTCCAATCACCTCTTCTCGACCCCGCTGTCTCTCTCCAACCTACCCCTGTCTTTTTCCCTTGCTCTCCTTCTCACCCGTCCCACGACCTCTGGGCGTCGGTTGTCGAGAGATGGCCTCGGGTCCCTCTTCCACTGGCTTCGCGGCCCGGTGGTACCTCTGGACCTCGCCTGGTCTATTCCAGGACCTGAGGTCCGTCTCTCGATCTCCCGCTTCGCTCATTTCGCTCTCCCCACCTGAGTCACGGTCCAGATGGGCCTGCTCCCTGTCCGCCGTATCCATTGAGTTCTCGGTCTCATGATACGAGATCGTTACCTGCATTTTTGCCGTTACGCCATCCCTCCTGCAGCGCCTCTTAGCACGGTCCTTTGCCTTTGTGATCGCGTCCTGTAGTTTCCCATCAGTCCGCATCTCCACCTCTTTTCCTCCCTCCATGTTGATTCTCAGTCTTAGCTTGTCTCCCCCGTCGTAGTTGAGTATCGTCGTGATCCAAGGCCCCTCCCCGAACATGGGCTTCCATCGAATCTGTTGGTACCAATAGCAGGGCCTATACCCATGCAACGCCGTAGCCGCAGTCCTTGCAATAGTTGGTGCAAGTACTAAACACTTCAGCTCTCGCGTTGCACTTGGGAGAAACAGGCTATTAGAGTGCAGGCTACCAAGGGGTGATAATCTCAGTGCCCTGTCACTATCTCTTCTCCCAGCGCGATAGCCTCAACGAACCTGCCGAGAGATCCACGGGTAGTCTCCTTTTATAAAGTTCAGAGAGGCCGCGATTCCCTGTGTACTAAACGGGGAGTTTTAGCAAAGTCTTTTCGAAGGCACAAATAAACTTGAAGTTAAATTTTATTTCTCTAAAAAAAAAAAAACTATCAGAGTCTGAAACCCAATAGTCGCATGTAGGAATCAATCGATCCGAAATAATCTTGATATGTCAAGATCGTATTGAGTCAATCGATTCGAAAGGATCTTTATATGTGAAGATAGACAATTCGAGAGAGAGAGAGCATCGGGGCCAGGATCTCACATTGCGAACGTCGGGGTCAGGATCGCGGTGATCAAGGTCGGGATCGCGGAGATCAAGATCGGGATCGAGAAAGAGAGAGCGATCCCGACTCGATCTCGACTAGTCCGGACAGAGTCAATCAATCAATCAATCAATCAATCAATCAATCAATCAATCAATCAACCAACCAATCAGTCAAACTTGATTGATTGATTGATTGGAAGCCGGGGCGGAAGGGGGAGGTGGCGCAAACGAACGTGGAACCAGAACCAGCGACGAAAGCGTTTTTTTTTAATAAGTTTTAATCAATCAATGAATGAATGAATCAATCAATCAATCAATCAATCAATCAATCAATGATCGAGATCCGGATCGGGATTCGCATCGGGAAGCCGAAACAGAGATGGCACGATCGAAATCCGGATTGGGAAGTTGAAACCGAGATGGCGACGCCGCGCGGATGACCACGTGGGAAGACCTTCATGGTCATGCCTCCCCCTGCGCTTCCCTTGCCTCCCACTCCCCTTGATGACGACGCGCAAATAAGGAAAGGTGGGGGGGCGACCACTCGCCCACCACTCAATCAATCAATCAATCAATCAATCAATCGAAAGAAAAAAAAAGTGGAAAAAGGAAGCGGGGGCGCTTCGCCCCCGACCACGTCAAAATAGTCTGTTCATCATCATCAATCAACCAAGTCGGTTTCCCCTACGTGGCGCTCAACGCCCACCTCTCTCTCTTTCTCTCTCTCAATCTATCAATCACTCAATCAATCAATCAATCAATCAATCAATCAATCAATCAACCAATCAATCAATCCATTGCATAAACCGATTGATTGATTGAGAGAGAGAGAAAGAGATCCAGACCGGCGCTGGTGTCCGCATCGGGATCACGGAAGAAGAAGTGAAAAAAAAAATGGGGGGACGACCACTCGCCCACCACTCAAACAATCAATCAATCAATCAATCAATCAATCAATCAATCAATCAATTAATCAATCAATCAACCAATCAATCAATCAATCAATCAATCAATCAATCAATCAATCAATCAATCAATCGAAAGAAAAAAAAAGTGAAAAAAAGGAAGTGGGGGCGCTTCGCCTCCGACCACGTCGAAATAGTCTCTTCATCATCATCCATGAATCAAGTCGTTTTCCCCCACTTGCCGCTCAACGCCCACCTCTCTCTCTCTCTCTCAATCTATCAATCAATCTATCAATCAATCAATCAATCAATCAATCAATCAATCAAACAACAACAGAAAAATTCCCATGAGAAATGAAAGTTGAAAAAACATTCCATAAAAAAAAAATCCTTCATATTTATAAATTATCATCGCAATGTTTGTCCAATTCTAAAATTTTCAATTTAATTTGATAAGTTTCTGTCTAAATATGAGTTTTCTCTTCCAACAACATCTATTTGTTCAAGATGGAATGAAAGTCTGGACGAGCTTATAGACTTTCATTCTATTACAACAAATATCGTTTAATTTAGATTGGATTGACCTATTTATGACTGAAAATCCTTACTTAGAATGGCAGTCCAATTAAAATATTTCATGAACTCATCCAGACTTTCATTCCATCTCTAGCATGCAGTTCAAATAAGAAGGGATAAACCATTCTTGGAAGGAAAGTTTTCAAGTAAGACGAAAAATTTTAAAATTGGAATTACATTTTTTAAGATGGAATGAAAATTTGAAATTTAGAATATAATTTTACTCTTAAATGATTATTTAATTCTGGAAAATTTTTCTGTTGAATCAATCAATCGATTGGACAAAACCGATTGATTGATTGAGAGAGACAAAAAGAGATCAAGACCGGCGCCGGTGTCCACATCGGGATCACGGAAAAAGAAGGCGTCGAAATCGGTGTCTGGATCACTGGAGGGGGTTTGCTACGTGGCCAATGCGCAATGAAAATGAGGGCGCGAGCCGCGCGACCAATCAATCAATCAACCAACCAATCAATCAATCAATCAATCAATCAATCAGTCAATCAATCAATCAATCAATCAACCAAGCAATCAAGTGATCAATCAATCAATCAATCAATCAATCAATCAAGTCTGCATTTCAACATTGATCGCGTGTGATTATCGTTATGGTTGCGTTTCGCGTGGAGGTACCGCCGGACGGGTTGCGTTTTTCTCCCTCCTCATTCACATCACTCAAGATAGCTATGGCGCATGACGCCCAACAATCCCTTCCGACCAAGAAGAAGTAAAGAAAAAAGAAGACGAAGATGAAGAACAAGAAAAAGAAGAAGAAGACGAAGAAGAAGACCAAAAAGAAGAAGACGAAGAGGAAGAAGAAGAAGAAGAAGAAAACGAAGAAGATAAAAAAGAAGAAGAAGACGAAGAAGAAGATAAAAAATCCACCAAGACGAAGAAGAAAACGAAGAAGGAGTAGAGGAAGAAGAAGACTAAGACCACGAAGAAGAAGAAGAAGAAGAAGAAGAAGCACGACCGAAGTTGAAGAAGAAGCAAGATGAACCTACCAGCAAAAGTCATATCCTCCTCCTCTTTTTCTCGTCAAATCCGAATGCCACAAAATCCAAATGCCGCTAAATCCAAATGCCGTAAAATTATCTCTCTATCTCGACTATGGTCTCTCCCTCTCTCTCTCTCGTCAAATGCCCTCAAATGTC
>BFEA01000379.1:1144168-1160029 GCA_003427395.1 Chara braunii
AGAGAGAGAGAGAGAGAGAGAGAGAGAGAGAGAGAGAGAGAGAGAGAGAGAGAGAGAGAGAGAGAGAGAGAGAGAGAGGGAGGGAGGGCGCGCAGTTCTCTGCATCATGACCGGTAGTAGCATGATTTGTGTCAGTGAATAGTGAATCGAGTGGCTATGCTTCGCGCAGTGCAAAGGAGAGCGCAACGCAAGGTGTAGGAAATGACAACTAGAAAAAGTAGGAACAAGTGTGCACCACCTTCGTTTACCTCTGTTCTTCTTTCGGTCAGTGCCCCTGTATACAGCTGTAGCGGCCCTGCCCCTACGAGCCACCCTGTCATCCGTTTGTGGAGTGTGATCGGAGGATGTGCCTCTCCCACACACTTCACCCAAATTATCCATGTACTATCTGTGGTCGTTAGCCATCCTCTCGTCTCCTACTGTTTTAAGACCCGTGCATTGTGCAACCTGACCCGATCACTGCCCTTTCGACCAATCTGCTCTGTCGGCCCCCTCTCTGTTTTCCCTATCTCCCCTCCTGGGCCTAAACGTTCAAAGCAACTCAGCTCTGCCAGTGTCAACAACCACTGCACCTTACGCCAGTCTGTTGTGGTGGTGAGTACTATGGGCCTCGCCATACCCATCCCGAAAACGGAAAAATGTTCGAGAGTGCTCTTGAACTTGGGAAATAGCGAAAAACGGTTCGAGAGGCCTCGTCGCCGCACTGCGCTCTCGAAGGGGGCGCTCTCCACTGTGTCGGAAAAGAACTACGTTTTTCGAGAGTGCAGTATGGCGGTGCAAGGGCCTTGCTCCACTACTCACCAAATATGCAAAATGAGAATGAATCTTCTGCTAGACCATGGAAAGATACACCGCCATATTTTTTGTCTTTTGTGCATGTGGTGAGTAGTGGACCGAGGCCTCTCTTCGAGAGTCTCTCGAACCAAACACGACAAAACGCTGGCCGCAGATGGTTGTCCGTCGCGGCACACTCTCGAAATTTGGGCCAAAATCGGAGGTGCCTTCGACCACTCTCGAAAGTGGCAACTTTGCAGGCTGGGCAAGGACCACAGTTCACAAGCACTCATGAAACCCGCGTTCTGGCCACTCTCAAAAAATTTTCTGACCCCGATTTTTTAGAGTTGGTATGGCGATGGGTTTCCTCTCCAAATCGGTGTGTTCGGGATAGGTGTGGTGAGGCCCTATATCCTTTCTCTGTCCTCCTCTCGTCTCCTCCTCTCGCAGTCCTTTCTCTCTCCTCCTCTCGAAATCCTTTCTCTCTCCTCCTCTCTCCTGTTCTCTCCGATAAGTACTGAGTCCTCCACTGTGCAGAAGTGCGAAACATTCCTCGTCTTCCATCATGTTCCCTAAAAGAACTGCGAAGTCTGAACGAATGAGCGTCACTAAGAACGAAAAGACGAAATATAGTGTGAGGTGGGTCACAGAACCTGCTGATGAGGTAGTGAAAGTCCGGGAAAACAATCTGTCACAGTCTCCACTTTCACTGTGGAGTTGTGATTAACCAATACTAAACACACAATTAAGGGCCTAGCTGAAGAATCCTGTTTTTGTTTGACAAAGAAGCTTGAATCCTTGACAAAATCTTTTTAGAGCTTACAACTCTACACTGACCTGGGACAGACTTTCGAGGCCTCAACACCGGAAGGATGTTGCAAATATTCGGGCCCCCTGCCCCCCCAAAAGACACAATGAATCCAATCCGAAGGAAACTGAAGCCGCATCAGCGTTGTTGCTACTTTTCTGCAGTAACTGTTGTGGATTGTAGCCATAAGCACATATGGTTGAAGCCCACATGGCCTTGTAGAAAGTGCATATTCCGGCACTGGATCCCATAAGGTGTAAAGGCAGGCCCCTCGGGACCTCAGATCAGCCTTTGGGTGCAAATTGGAAAGACCTTAGCTGATAGAAAAAACATCATTGTGTACCCGAACACATTAGGAATACACTCTCTTACCTATTCCTGCCAAGTTGACGTCCATTTTTGCCTCGACTTTACTGAGTTCCCACTGAAAAAATAGGAACCAGACTACGGCCCCTAGGCCTTAAAGGTTTTGAGGTTTTGTAATGGGACTCATTGGCCCCAGGTACCATCAGGATTCGAACGCAGGTCTGTTCATCAACAGTTCTTGAGTGTGCCCAGCCACATGGGCTGGGTTGCCTCGTCTTGTGTGACTTGCCAGGGAAATAGGAAACATACTTGAGCTCCTGTGCATAGAAACGGGACCAGGACCCGTAAGGGAATGTCCTAATTGAAAAACAAAAGGAACCAGGAAATGAAACAGAAAATTAAAGAAAGGAAGCAATCAGATGCAACCCCCCGAGGTCCATTTTATTGATTCCAATAGGGTTGTACGTTTGTGACTTGTCTGTGAAATAGGAACCATACTCGAGCTCCTGTGCATAGAAACAGGACCAGGACCTGTAAGGGAATGTCCTAATTGAAAAATAAAAGGAACGAGGAAATGAACCGGAAAATTAAAGAAAGGAAACAATCTAGTGCCTTTGGTATCCCCCTCATACCGTTACCTCCTTGTCTCCTTGATCTGGCCACATCAACGGATTTCAAACTCCGCATTTACCCCCGGGTCGATGACCCCTTGTCATCTATCTGCAACCATGCCTTGTGACAAACTGTTTTCTGTAAGCGCGCAACTTTCTGCGCGACACTACCTCAGGGGTTGATTGAGAGGGGCCCGCCCAATTATGGAAAAAGGATGGCCCTACGGCGGTTGGTAGCCAATCGCGCCTTAGTGAGCGCGGAAAATAACTGTTGTCATAACTTCTTTCTTGTTCTCCTGTGAGAAGTGGGGAATTTTGGCACGCTCATCGCGCGGAAGAATCTTTTTGAATCTTTTTGAATTTTCAACTGATATCGGGCCCATACGGGTTCTCAGAATTTCTTTTTGCAATTAGGACTTGAATTCAGCAAGGAATTTGGGTGCATCGTAATTTTTGTCTACAACTGCACGGTGCTTCTTGCTTGCGCGCGTTCTGCTGCGTCAGGGTCTGTGCTCTGGCTTCTCTGCGCCTTAATCTCACGAATGCAAATGTAATCTTCTCTTTCTTGATATCTTGATCGCGCCCCTGCGCGCACACATTCTTCTCAAATCTCATTGGCTTGAACGATGCATGACTGGATCGATGCGTGGAGAGTGGCTGTGTCCCCCACGCCGCGGCCCGGCCATGCACTGCAATCGTAGGCACTTCCTTCCTTCTCCTTCCTTCCCACTCACCGAGCGGACGCTTACGGTATAAATTTGGCAAGCATGATTAACTCGCTCTCTAATGAACTTTAGAGTTAGCTCGGTCAAGAGGATCGGCTAACGGGCAGGAGCAAGACGGTGAGTAGAGAGATTTCGGCGATCCGACGGGCTGGTGTTGGGTATGCGGGGTTGACGTGCGGCCGTGAAGGACTGTGGCACACGGACGAACCTGGCGTGCATGCTCAGACTAAGTGGGGTGACAACTCTGTGTAGGTGCGTGGCGACGGACTTCCCGCATCGAGGTGAAGTACAGAGAAAGAGAGAGTGAAAGAGAAATAAGGATGGGATGTGTTGGAATGATGTTTTTCTTCGATTCTTTTGAGTAATTTTGATGTATGGCACAAATCATCCTCTTTGTTGGGGATCGGTCATCCTTGGTCTTCCTTTTCCTTTTGTAAATTGATGGATAATTAAGTCTGTCCTCCACCCGCCCCTTCCTAATCTATTTGAATTGTTAACTTGATCAACTGATTATCCACACTCATTCCATCTGTGTTCTCTATCCAGCGAGCAGATGGAAGTCTGATGCATGAGTGATTGTCGTTTGTTTATCTGGATGTAATGTGGATGAGCATGTCAGTTGATTAGATACTTGTTTCATGGTAAGTCCGTCAATGACACCCCCAGGCCGACAGGTCGATGTACATGTACCAAAAACTGTAAATTACCTGTAATCACCCACCTGATTGACGGAGGATTCTATGCACCCACGTGTATGCCCAGCCGGAGAAGGTCATCACGTACACGCGTGTCTGCAGGACCTGCCCCCGATCCAGCTGTCGGTCGAGCACCCTGAATGTATGGATTCTCACCCCACCCCGCAGTATGAATATCGAAACCCCTTTCTGAATCACTGACCCCGAGTGCCTGAGGGATCTCGAGTTCCGAGAGTATTGGGAACACACGTGTCTTTCCGCACGCTCGAGGGCGGAGCTTTCCGAAGTTTCCATATCCAACAAGAACCGAGCGTATCTGCGAGTGGGATATTGGGCAGACCTTAGAACGTATTCCCCACCTCCCTGAACACCCTAGCCCATCCACATGTCACGTCATCGTTGAACCTGACATTGCTATCCTGGAAACTGAATTCCCTCCCTATCGCCGCCTATTGCCATTTCACTGCTTGGCCGTCACCTCGTGGCAAGCACTCGCCCCCTACTGGCCCCAACTCTCGTGTTCTGAGTGCTTGCAAGACCACACTTATCGAACATCGGGATTCATCCGGCGGACCCACTCCGAAGTCGAACAACAGGAACACAGCCTTTGGCTGACACCGACCGCATCTGATTTCGACATCTGCGAAACCCGCCGACAACGAGTAATGAACCAACGAGATAGCCATAACGTCCCCCTGGTACACATGATTCAAATTCGCCCCACGCGGCGGAACTAGTGGAGGCGACCGTCCCATTCCCCGAACCCTAAGACAGAACCCCGTCCCTCACCTACCCACTTGCATTCATATCCCTGAAACTTGGCACCAAAGATCTCAGTTTCGACCTGGGACTCCACCCCCACTTTCCAAAAATCATTGGCACACTCCTTTCTACGCACTTCCAGGCCCACTCTCACTCCGATCAGGAAGTCGTGTTGAGCGTGAGGTTGGGTGTCACAACCCCTTGATGTCCCTGTGGTGAAATGTCACTTACGTGATGTTCGTCTGGTTGATTTTTACAATAATGCCATACTTGATTTTGTGTGTGTGTGTGTGTGGGTGTGTGTGGGTGGGTGGGTTGGTGGGTGGGTGCGGTTGCGGGTAGAAGAGCGCCCCTGTGGTGGAATGTCACTTGCGTGATGTTCCTCTGGGTGGTTGTGGCACTACTGCCACACTCGATTGATGTTTGTATCCATATGTGTGTGTGGGTGGGTGTGGGTGTATGTGCAGGTAGAAGATGAGGAGCATGTGTTGGCCCTGACGAAGTTCGTGCTGGTGAAGCCTAGGATAACGCTTGCTGCTGGAACCTGCTTTTTCAATTTCTTTTCTTTTTTTCCTTAGAGCCCTACTAACAAGGCATGACGCACTAACACTAGTTACTTTCCAATATGTATCTGACCGCTGTCAGGGGCAATTCGTTGTTTTTTTTGTTTTTTCTCCTTTTGTTGCTTTCCTCCTATTTTAGGAATGTCCGCACTTTACGTCCGAATCTATCTCCTTTTTCATTGTTTTTTTTTCCCTTTAGCCCATCAATTCCACGCAAGGTTATCTCCGGGCCTGAAATGGGATTGTTAAAACAAGATTGTTGAATCGTCCAGATGACAAACAAATTGTCCAAATACACGAACAAGACCCACATCTGCTAACCACCCGGGAAAGGCCAGGACAAACACGTCACTGCCTTCACACCTTCGTTTCCGCGACACAATCCTCCCTACCTCCGGGCTGCGCCGCCGCGCCGTGCGAGGTACACTGTAATCGGGTTGTGATCCGCTGCAGTTCGTCGACGAAGGGCGCCGTTCTTGATTCGGGAAAATTGCATCCATACAGTCCCAATGCCATCTCGCATCTATAGCCGGAGGCTGTTCAACTTCGCACAGTACCCAACCTTTCCCCTGTGTGAAATTGTAGGTGTACCCAACCCCGCAGGCGCGGTTCTTGATTCGGTAAAATTGCATCTATACCCAGTCCTGGCGCCAACGTGCATCTATACCCGGGGGTCGTTCAACTTTGCATAGTACCCAACTTTTCCCCTGTGTGATATTGGAGGTCTACCCAACCCCGTAGGCACTAGGATTCGGTGCACGATTATGCTCATGTCCAGCAATTACACCGTTCTCGCCCTTCGGCTGCTGGGCATGAGCATAGTTCAGATATCCTGTAGCAAGGTATATCAATAATTTGGCCGCTTCACCTCTGGTCCCGGATATGCCCATAATTTTGCGTGGGTATGTCCAGAATTTGTGCATTTCGGTAGTTCACGCAATTTTGAGGTACGGGGAATTTCAAACTCTTGTTTGTAAACCCAATCTGAAACTGCAGACGGGGAGCACTCAGTACCGGGCGTATAGTGTAGCACTCCGGTACTAGCGCCGCTACGCATGGAATCTTTTCACCATGCGTAGCGCTGTCCATCTCCGCCCCTGTCTGTCATGACGAGAAGCAGGAAGGAGACGCTACGCATGGAATCTTTTCACCATGCGTAGTGCTTTTCAAGTGCACCCCTCGCCATCATGATGAGAAGCAGGAAGGAGAAGTAACACGCTCCAACACGAGGGCGGAGGCTTCGCCTCATCGTGACTTTCCCATCGAGCAGTCCAATAGCGAGAATAGAGTCGGAACGGAGGGCCGGAACCGAAGAGGGTAGAAGACAAGAAAGTTGCTTGGAAGCTGAAAGGAGAAGGTTACTCTAGACCAGTGCCATCACCCTGAACGTGAACGGCACCAGTCACTTGAACGTGACCGGCCGTTCATTTGGTGTGTTTTTTGTGAACGGTCGTTCACGGTGAAGGGGCAGACCATGAAAGAGTAGTGTTTTTTTTTCTTTTATTTTTTCTCTTTTTTAGATCTCACCCAACAAAGGTCGCCTCAAGCCCCACAGCGTGATGACATTGAAAAAAAAAAAAATTGAAATAACCTATAAAATAACAAATGAAAATGCTTATTTTGGCTGATTGATTTTTTTTTCCGTTTTTAATTAAAAAAATATATTATTTGTGATTAAAAAAAATCGAAAATTTTATGGGGGTTACCCTTCGATGACCTTCACCCTCCTATAAAAAAAAAATACACCACCCCCCCCCTAAAAAGAAGAAAAAAAAAAAAACGATTCCACTCTCCGTGAACTCCATGAACTCCCATGTCGTGAATTCCGTGAACTCCGTGATCCATTTCCGTTCACAGACCCCGTGAACGGTGAACGGGGGTATGGCACTGCACTAGACCAGAGAGCTGGTTGCCAAAGAATTCACACTTATTGTAAGGAATGGAGAGGCAAACTCCGAACAAAAGAGCGTGGATTTGAAACATACTATTCCGACGGATTTAGTTTTCCCGATAGAGCTAATAAAACACTATAGTCATCACTAGGTACTATCATCTAACCGCACAAATTTAATAGTGTAGACCCAGATGGAGGGTAAGAATTACCCCAACTAGATCGGGGGAAATTCCCTACTCTAATTTGAGAGTAAAAGGAAAGCGTGTAAATTCTCACTTACCATAGTAAGATCGCAACAGGAAGGAAGGGAAATCAAACTCACAAAGGCACAAACTCTCCGGGAAACAAGCAGGGAATATGTTCAGCAGAAGTTGCATCCATCACACGAGACCGAAGTTTCGTTACAAAGAAAGTCGCATCCGTAGTAAGAGATGAAGAAGCAAATTTCACTCGGAATAGCATGAATCTGTAATGAACTACCTCGTTGGAACTAGTTTTTCCGTAAAGGACAGTTATACACCATAGTCTTTAAAGAAGGTAGCTTCACTAAGCACCATCTCACCGCACAATTTTACTACAGCAGACTCAGTTGGAAGTTAAGAAGTTCCCCACCCGTTTAATCGGAGGAAATTCCCTACACTAACTGTAGTTTGAAAGGAGTGGAGGTGTGAAACGTTTTCACTCACCATTGTAAAATTGTAGAGTGCAGAAAGGGAATCCGAACGTAGGTAGGTAAAACCTCACTGTGTAAATGAATGGTAAATGTGTGAGTAAAAGCCTTGTCCATTGCACTACTTCCTGTCAGTGGGAGGTAATTGAGTTAGCAGCGATTTTTTACCCATCATACAACTAAGACCACATTTTTCTTCTCCTCGAGAAGTACGAACGAAATACTTTGCCTGGAAGGAAGAAAATCACCGGGAAGACGACCAGAGCTGAGTGGGGGAAAGGAAGATAATGATAAATCAGAGAACCTCGGGCCGTTCAGACAGATAACAACCTCTAATCCCACCGAATCCAAGGACGGAGGAAGCTAGAGTACGAAATTCAACGAAGAGTTGCTATGACGAAGGCACGTGCCCAGACGTGACCTGGGTGACGTAATTGAAGACGAGGGAGGAAGACATTTTGTGGTGAATCAAGCGGTGGACGACATCAAGGAACGATGGTTGAAGGATCGAATGACAATAATCGTGTTTCAAGGAGAGGGAAGGAAGCTTTCTAGAGGGATAAAGGAAGATCTCGTCAGGGGGTACGGGGATGGATGAACATCAACAAGGTTATTCAACCCTCACCTAAGCAGAGGCAAAATTCGCTTCGAAGGGATGAACGTGATCTCGTACATAGCTAAGGCAAAGTAGGTGGTCGAGTGGATGATGAGGAAGAAAGAAGAGAAACTCAAGTTGGGCAGAGAAGAGTATGTTGATGTTGGAGCAGACACCCTTACAAGGGTATTTGCTCATGATTTTGCATTCGATGCAGAATCAACGTCGGTTACCATACCGGGAATGACCTGGAGTGAAAAGTAAGATTTTTTGGCATTGTGCCGTGAAAAGCAAACTTCTCGGTTATTGAGACCGAGGTTGCTAGGTGACCATAAGTGGTGATACGACATGTACGAAAATAGGTAAAGGTTAGTAAAAATTTAAAATCTTCAACTGCAGGGGCCAGAGGGTTGGAAGAAAACAAGAAAAGGACGCGCAGGATGTGACGACCATGATCCAAAACAATCAAAGGTTTAGGTAGTAAGGCAAAAACGAATTGGAAAATAGTCCAGAAGCGTCAGACCGACCAGTATGGGAGGACCTGCAGGTCACATCGTCGAAAACTCGAAAGAGGACTAAAATAATAATATGAGCCCCGATAGAAACGTGTTGCCACTACACCCGCCGCAACCCTTGATGTCACGGCTACGGGTAAGTATCGGACTTCAGGCCTACCGATGAATCAAGTACCCTTGCGGGTCACATACACCATCAAGCCGACAAAACACTCAGACGGATACACAAACCAACAAGCCTACGCACACACAGAACTAGAAAAGGGTCCGGTCCACTTGTTAGGCTGGGCCCCACTGATGTACTTATACAAGAGTTTATCCCCTTCTTTTCAAAGTGGGAGCTAGCTCAATAGGTATAGGTATAAACTATCAAGTGACAGACTCGGGAATTGAGTCCACCCGGCCTCTGAACTAGCTCCTTTTCGTCGAAGAGCACCACGACGCTTTCGTCGGGGCTCAATTGGCCGGGGCTTGAACCAGTGACCTCTGGACTATGAGGTAAACGGGTAGTTAGGATTTAGGGTCCTCCCCGTTGGTGAGGGCCGGACAGTTGGGTCGATAACTTTATTACGATTTGATTTTTTTTTTTTTTTTTTTTTTTTTTTTTCGAGTTTTTGAGTAAACTATTACCTACAATTTAAATACTACCTACATATTAGGATGGGTTCATTAGAAGAAAAGGACAAAAGGGTGTTTGGGCGCCTGCCGCGAACTAAAGGACTCTTAAGCTCCCCCGAACGGTCAAGCTCGCGGGGGTGGCAATCTGTATCTGCCGCCAAAATGGGGAGAGATACGGGTGTGAAGATCTACGAGGAGGTTAAGAACGTGAGTATTATTATTATTATTATTATTATTATTATTATTATTATTATTATTATTATTCCATCATATCTATTTCTTCTCGTACTCCCGGAGTTACGAGAGTTGAACCTGCCCCGATTAGGGGGATAGATTCTTCAATCTGAAGAGAAGGAGAGTGGGGAGCAGCGGACCAAGTCAGGTCTTATATCTGCCGGAGGCAAGGTCGAAGAATGTGAGGGAGAGGCTACGAGCAGCGCATGTAGCAAAAAAGCGCTGATTGACGAATGTGTAAGCGTGAGCTGGCTCGTGCGAAGTCGACTATGAGAAGTGAGCGGAGAATGAAGTGCAGCACAATGCGATCGTGAGGGTGGAGCGGGAGCGTGAGCAAGTGCGAGTGAAACCTGAGAGAAAGGGAGTAAACGAGAGTGTGAGGAAAGAAAGATACGCGGGAGAGAGAAGGGACGAGAAATATAGAAAGAAGGGAGTTGTGAACAAGAACGAGGGTTAGTAAGGAGTTAAAGGAAGAGAGGGAGGAATCAGAAAACAACAGTATTCTACGATTGTTCCCTCAAATCGCAGTACATCCCCTTCTTGGCTGTATCTGATTGTAATCGCGATCAAGGTACAGGGACGGGGCTGACTTGGGGAACGTCGGACGTACGAACGACTAGGAGTACGAGGGGAAGGATGAGAGGAGAAGAAGAGCACGATAGAGAAGGAGGAAGGAGAACATGCGAGGCAAAGTTTTACCTCCTTCTGATATTGCGTTGAAAACAGCCGGAGACGACTTCTCGATTTCCCAAGTAACCGGAACACGAGCGATAATGTTGAGGTAAGTCCCCCATCTTATGACAGACTTTATAACACTACGATCTAATGGGTGGAGCGGAAACGAAAAGGTCTAATGATAGGACGAAAGGGATATACGCTACTACCATCGATAGGATGATCTAAAATCAAACGGATCTACTGCTTGAATATGTAAAGATGCACTTCTAAGCGTGCACGTGTACGTGTGAATAAGAGTGTGTGAGCGCGTGGGCATGCGTGGGTGCATGAAAGTGTGTGTATGTGTGCATGAGTGAGAGAATGAGAGAGAGTTTTCAGTGATAGGATGAGCAAAACGAATGCATCTATCGCAAGATCAGGGAAATATACATAAGTGCACATGAATGTGTATGTGTGTGAGTGTGTATGAGTCTGTGTGCGTATGACAATCCCGCCGCTTGATCCGCGATATTCTTACTGATAGGATAGCTAAATCGAATGAATCTACTGCAAGAACATGGGAGCATACACAGTCACGTTCGTCTTCTCATGTGTGTGCGTGCGTAGGTGTGTACGTGTATGTGTGTGTGTGAGTACATGTTGCAGTGACATCATGCTGCTTTCATCGATGGAATGAGTGACGCACTAGTCGACAGGTAAGTCTCCAACCACGTGGTCGACCCTCGCTGCTTTCATTGATTGGATGAGAAAGGGCGGGCGAATCTTCTGATGAGACGTGGAGATCTACACTGCCACGACTTATCCGTTAGTTGTGTGTAAATGAGTGCACGTCCGTGTGTGTGTGTATATGCTCGTAAATGTGTATTGTGTACGTGTGCACCCCGACCCCATAGATGAATCTCAAACTACTTCCCTCGGTGGGATGGGAGAAAGTTGATGAACCTTGAGCTGCTTCTGTCGATAGGTTGGGTACAAACAAACGAGCCGGCCACGAAAATAAGGTAATATAGACTACATATGTATGCTTGTGTATGTGAGAATAAGTGTGTTTGAACGAGTTGGCGTAGGGTAAAAAAGGGGTAAGTAAGTCCCGATCACGCGGCTGATTACACGGTACTTCGATCGACATAGTAAACAATAACAAACGAATCTAACGATAGAAAACGGGGGCATGCACTACTACACTTATGAGTGTGTGTCTCCTACCTCACGACCACCTACACCCTTATTCCAACGAAATGATGATTAGAACAGAATAAATCTATGGTTAGAACAAGGAAATATACAATGCCACACTTGATAATCGGTTAAGCATGGGTGCGTATGTATGTGAGAAATGTGTGGGTTCGTACGTACGCGTGAAAGAGGAGAAATAGACTTGACCAAGCATCAATTAGTTATTTACCAAGAATTTAAAAGAGATAGGAAAGCAGCCAAACGGATGAGAAGAGGGGCGGGGAGATTGACAGACTGATAAACTAAGAAGAGGAAATGCAGTAGGGTAGAAAGAGGGGAAAAACAAAGCTCAGAGGGTTTGGCGCGCGAGAAGAGAATGAAGATTCGGAAAGGGGAGACGATGAAGAAAGGGGGAGAAGAAGAAGGCAAAAGTACAAGAAGAAGGAAGGAGATGTGTGGGAAAAGGAAACGTATGCTTGGTCTGATGAGCATGGTATGAACGATGCATTTGGTGAGTCCAACAGTGTCCACGATGGACAACGCAACGATAATAGATTGTTGTAATCATCGATTTTGAGTAAGGAATGTCATGTAAGCATGAGTCTTGGACTGGTGCTAATGATGAAACTGCTAACAACATGCATTAACAATACACTTTCTTAAGTAAATGAATCAAGCCGAAAAACCGGGCCAGATTCATCAAATTTAGTAGTGTTGTTTACAATCACTATTGCTCATTCAATTAGCATTATGCTTTTTGTTTTAGTTACTTGTTTATTTATTATTATTCTATTCTCACTTCTGCTCATAATCAAACCAAGAAAGCGTGGCCAAAATGTGAGCGGCAGCTGAAATCGAAAGGCGAGTTGATGATGGGTTTAGACTGCACCACTCAACCACTAAACTCCATGAATGGTACGCTCGCGTTCGTCTTCGTTCCCTACTAATAGTTCCAATGTATAGTAGGTGGGGCAGTACGATTCATGGGAATGTGACAGCGAGAGAGAGAGAGAGAGGAGAAGGGAGGGAGAAGAGACAAGTAAAGTCAAGTACAGACAGACACAAACATACAAACAGACGGTCAGAGATAAACAGACAAACAGACAGAGAGAAGGAAAGAGAGAGAAAGAGAGAGAGAGAAGGATGACGATGATGAATGATGTGAGGACGCATACCTGGTATTTGGCGATGGCCTGCGTTGGTCGACATCTTAAGTACTTCGATTGGCTGCTGACGTCAATAATTGCATTGTCAATTAGTAGGTTAGTAATAGCCGTGTAGGGAGTAGGCTGGGCGCCGAGCACCAAGTAGGGAGGAGGGCTTGGATACATATGTTGGTAGTAGCCAGATCAAGCTCTCATTGACATTGGTTTTCAGTGTTACATTGGTGTCATGTTGGTACAATGGTGCTTTCTGGACACTTTGATATGATCTGGCTTTCAATGTGATTGTACAATCTGAGTATTGACATCTCACTATTATTATTATTATTATTATTATTATTATTATTATTATTATTATTATTATTATTATTATTATTATTATTATTATTATTGTTGTTACTAATAGTTGCCTATGTCTAGATAAGGTCGTAGCAAAGGGGATTCGACTGAAGAAATGTGAAAAAGGAGAGAAGGAGAGACGACTCGTAGGAAGCAAGAATGAAAAATCAGGACAGTGAAAAATTGTGCGGAGGAAAAAAGTCGGAGAAAGATAGTAAAGAATGGGAAAAAAGAAGAAGAAAAAAAAAAAAGTAAAGGAGACAAAGTTGGGTTGACAAAAGACAACAGACTGACGAAGAGATAGGAACTGGTGGGCACACACAGACAAACCGACGGACATCGTCAGACAAGACTAACTACAAAGACATATAGACGGCCAATTAGAGAGAAACGGACAGACAGACAGGAACTGACGGACAAACACAAGACAGCCAGACAGACACAGACAAGGACGGACAAACTGTCAAACACAAATAGATGAGACTATTAAACACAAACAAACAAGACAGACACATACAGAGAGAGAGAGAGAGAGAGAGAGAGAGAGAGAGACGACAGAGGATGAGAGAGAGGAGAGGAAGACAAAAAAGAATAGAGAAGGAATAAACGCCTACCTTTCGATCGGGGAACTGGTACTGGGGACGCTGAATTCCATGTTGTTAACGTTGGTGACTGGATCGACGAAGATGACAAATGCAAAGGTTTGAAGGGACTTCTGAGAAGCGCGTGTCGGGACTCTTCATCTCTGGACTTCGGTGAGGACTTCGTGTGATCTCTCAGCCTGTGACCGTGTGTGTGTGCGTGAGTAGAAGGGAGAAAGAAACACAGAAGGTAGAGAGAGAAAGCGAGGGAAATAAGAACGGACAGAACGGCAGATAAGACATACAGACACACGCTCACATGGAGACAGAACAACGGACACAAAGAAACGGACTGACAAAAACAGACTGACTGACAGACACAAACGAACAAACACAGTCAGTCAGACAGACAAACAAACAGGTCGACAGATGCATTATTACAGACAACCAGACACAAATAAACATATATGAAATACTTAGACAGGCAGACAAAGAACATAAATAGACAGCAACAGGCAGACAAACAAAAACAAACAGCCAACTAGATAGACAAAATAGGCACATAGGGACGAGCGAACAGACTAACAAACAAACAGACAGACGCACACGCAGAGATAGAAAGGTGAGGTTGATGATGCAGAGTCACGTACCCGGTCTATGCAAGGGTCGACATCATTATATACCTTGGGTCTGTTGAAGACATCAATTTAATGCTTTGTCAGTTCGTAGGCCGCTAGTAAGCTGTGCAATCGTAGTCTAGGCGTTGAGTGACAAATAGAAAAGATTCTGATACGTAGGTCAGTGGAGACGAGAGAATGCTCTCACGGGCAATCAGATTCAGTGTTTTAGTACAGTAACTCAGTTAATGTGGTATCGGTGCAGTTCCACTTTCCAGACGACGTCGAACTTCCTGACTTTCAATGAGATTCTGCAGTTTGAAACTTGTCATTTCGCCATTGCCTATTTTCGTTGCACTATTATAATTAATTGTTATTATTATTATTATTGTTATTATTTTTAATATTATTATTATTATTATTATTATTATTATTATTATTATTATTATTATTATTATTATTTCAGTGACTTATAACCTCAAAAACCCGCCTGCCCGCCCTAAGTGAAGGCAGGCCTGAATGCCCACGAAAGACCCTTACATCGGCATTGTTCAATGAGTATCTTGGAAAACTGCAACATGCTAGTTGGTTGAAATGTCGCCTAGGCCTCACCCTGGGCTCTTCCAGGAGAAGCAATTGCAGCGAGCGGCTGAGCCCAGGACATGGGTTGTTTCACCCTGAGCATTCGCAGCATGAAGGCCGCAAACCTTTGAGAAGCGCGACATTGTCACCAAACCCACGCACGGGCACTAAGTGGCATGGGTCGCGGCCAAACAGCGAGACACTACCGGACTATGGCGAGGCAGGTTGGACAACAAGTATGCGCCCACATGATCTTGCGAGCAGACAGGGCATCAAACATACATGGTTCTAGAAACACGCATGCGAAATAGTGAGCGGGTTGCTATGCCCAGGGCTGTATGGCGAAAGTAAAGGGGTGCATGTGGGCTAAAACGAAGGGGATACCAGGGAGGAGAGGAGTAGGAAGAGTGAGAAGGAGAGAAGTGGAGAGGGGAAGAAAGAAGGAAAGAAGGGAAGAGAAGGAGAATGGAAAGAAAGTGACAAGGTACTACCTCTTTTGCTGTTATTATTATTATTATTGCTATCATTTACTATTATTATTATTATTATTATTATTATTATTATTATTATTATTATTATTATTATTATTATTATTATTATTATTATTATTATTATTATGATTATTATTTATTGTCCTTGTCCTACCCCTTAAGCGCGGGCGGCCCGCAGGGGGAGGTTGTGTTCCGCTGCGCGTCGGAATCGGGCCAAAGTCTTCATTCGGGCCGGCGGATGAAGGCGATCAAGGGAGGGGCGGTGTGCAGAGTGGTGCACGTACCGAATTGTTCACAGCGCACCAGAAAACGAGAGGGCGTGCCCACGGGGCCGAGCGCCGGCGGGCGTCGATGCGAGGGACGTCCCGAAGGGGCCGCCGTCCGATAAACAGGTGGCCTTTTTTTTCTTCTTTTCCACAAATTGTTTTCATGTTTTTTTTTTTTTTTTTTTTTTTTTTTTTTTT
>BFEA01000379.1:1240888-1251604 GCA_003427395.1 Chara braunii
CAAGAAGCGGAACTCTACCAAAGAAAAGAAAACCTGAGTAGTCGAGGATGCGGAGCAAGCTCCATGCTGAGTCCATGCGATGCAACCTAGGATATAAAATGTCACAAAACAGCAATGTCACTGCTAACAGCCTTAGTGAAAGCAGAAGCAACTAGCTAACATACATATCCTAGGAAAGCAAAAGCAACTAACTAGCATACATGTCCTAGGAAAGCAGAAAGTAGTGACAACTAGATCCTAGAATGTTGGAGGCGCTAGCCTCAGCAACAACAAGTCTATCATATGTCACATGAGAAGTGTGTCGCAAACCAAAGGGTGGGATGGTCTTTGAGAATGGCGAATGCAGCCTAGGGGTCGAAAACTCCTAAGGGCATCCACACATAGATAACAGGGAGACACATGTCATCAGGCTCAATGAGGGTAGGGAACAGAGAGCGAACAGAACCAATGACCCTAACAGATAGACCATCAGGGCGGGTAATGCTCGACTAAGGGGTGACCGCTATGGAGGGTCGACCATGCAAAGGAACAGGGGAGCCTGGTATACTGGACGCACCTAGATGAAGCATGCAGGGCTGCCTAATTAGGGCGTGAGGGTCGGCGAAGGGTAGAAAGATGACGGGTGAGGGAATCATGCAAATGACTMCTAAAGTGAGGGAAGTCGGAGCTAGAGTCGTAAGATGGGAAGCCAGGGCAACGCTACGGTCCCGATGCCTATGCGTATACCAAGGGAGAGCCCAACTCAGAGGAACCCGGCTAAAGGGAGACCATCATGCGACACAAGCAGGGTACTGTATAGGGTAGAGTGGTAAGAGAGTGGCGACGTCTGAAGTAGGCAGAGCTGATTGTGATGGAGTCCATGAAGCTGCCGATGACGTCCACGATGAGAAGTCCGAAATGTCGTCGAGGAAGAGCCGCAGCGTCGACAAGCTGAAGTAGCAAAACTGATGTGGATGGAGTACTGAGAAGTTGAAGACGTGGGAAGGTAAGTCAGAGTCAATCGTCGTATCGAGCAGGACGACAACGAGTGCGCTGTGGACGCTCAGAAGCATCAAGCTGCTGCTGAAGGTCTGCCTCAGATGGATAAGGCTCGACTTCAGCGGTCTTCTCAGCCGAAGGAGAAGGAGGAGGGTTAGTGGGCTGAGGAGGAGCAGTGAACCCAGCACGACGAGCACGGTCATAGGCACGCACCAATATGCGAGCAAGTTGCAAGTGCTCGAGGGGCTCCCAGGTAGCCTACTCATCAGGGTAACCCTTCCAACATACGAGATACTCGACGTGGGGAAGGTTGTCGTCGGTGACTCGGCGACCAATGATGTCTGAAACGAGGAACTCCTCGTGACCGTCCACCATGATGGGTGGAGGGCGCTCGTATGGTCGTCCAACGAAACGCTCAGACGGTCTGCGGTAAGGACGCAGTAACAAGACGTGGTAGACATCATGCACAAAAGCCTGGCGTAGGTAGTCGGGCAGCTTCACACGAAAGCTGACCGGGCTAGATGCCGTATCAGAACCGACAGGCTGGAGGATGCGGCATGGGCCAAAGAAGCGACGCCGAAACTTGCGAAGCGTGTCCGCTTCGAGCTGTAAGTGGCGGACGTTGATAAGCACATCATCACCGACTTTGAATGGATGATCCATTCTCGATCGGTTCACACGTGCTGCCATGCGAGTCTGGGAAGCGGCTATGTGCTCATGTGCGGTCTTCATAATCGACGTCATGTGTGCTACCCAATCATCCAGCGCGGGACAACTCATGTCAGGGTGCATCTGGGACGGTCGAAGGAAGTCCGCGGGAACACGAGGGTGATAGCCGAGGTCGCAATAGTAAGGCGACATCCCCGTGGCTGGCGAGACGGCGTGGTTGTAGGCTATCTCCGCGTGGGCAAGATGAAGATCCCACTGCTGGTCGTCACGAACAATCTTTCGAAGAATATTTCCGAGAGTCCTGTTCGTGATCTCGGYCTGACCATCAGTCTGAGGATGGTAAGACGAGGAGAAGCGGAGCTGAGTGCCGTATACCTCGTGGAGCCGTCGCCAGAATCGGCTGGTAAAGCGCGGGTCACGGTCAGATATGATGCTCAGAGGTAAGCCGTGGTCACCCACGACTCGGTCGAACACGATGTCGGCGACCTCACGTGCACTGATGGCATAGCGGCACGTAACAAAGCATGCACGCTTCGTAGCGGTCGACGACGACCAGGATAGCATCATAACCGCGAGGGGTCGGAGGACGAAGAGGACCGATAAAGTCCATCGAGATGGACTGCCAACGACCCTCAGGGATAGGAAGAGGCTGAAGCAAACCATAAGGCAAATGGTTCGCATTGTTCACCTCCTGACAGGTCCGACACTCTGCGACGTAGTCCTTCACAAAGTCCTTGCGCTTCGGCCAGACGTACAGGCAGCTTACACGAGCCAACGTCTTGTGGAAGCCCATATGACCGGCAGCTGCCTGGTCATGGAACTCTGCTACTGCTCGGACACGTAGCTGTCCTGTGGAGGGAACGCAAATACGGGGCTCTCTGGTGCCCTGTGAATCGTGCCAGTACACAAGACCGTTGTCCCCGAGAGAGTAGTTCGGGACGGTCTTGCCACTCCGAAGGGTCGCGTGGATGTCGCGATAGTCGGGGCAGTGGTGGTACTGAGTGCAAAACTCGTCGATCACCGAGTGGTGGACGGTGGTGCTTGAGATGGAAGAGAGCTGGATGTGCTCCTGGTCGTGGTCAGGGCGTCGGGATAAGGCATCTGCGACCCGATTAGTTTCACCCTTGATGTGCTCAGTGGTGAAACTAAACTCGGATAGGCCGCGCCACCAGCCAGCCTGTCGAGGAGTGAGCTTCGGTTTTGTCAGAAAAGCCTGGACAACAGAGTTGTCTGTACGGACCGTGAACGGTGCCCCGTGCAGGTAGTGACGCCAGTGCCGAGCGGCATAAACTACTGCGAAAACCTCATGTTCATCTGCGGTGTAGTTTATCTCGGCAGGCAGGAGCTAACAGGAGTAGAAGGCTATCGGACAATCACCGGAGCGAGACTCGACAGTGCCGTCCTCGGCGATGGTAGGAGAATAGTCAATAGAAGGCTCGTCAGTAGCTGGATGAGTAGGCATCAGTCGGGAAGCCGTGGTAGGGGTAGGTGGTGGGAAGCGAGGGATACGAGGATGAGAGGAATCATGAGAGGAGGGAAAGACCTGAGAAAGCACTGCTCCTACAGCGAAGTCTGACGCATTGGTGGTAAGGATAAAAGGGCAGTCAAAATTGGGTAGGTGAAAAACCGGTGCGCATGTCACCGCCTTCATGAGGGCGCGGAAGGCATCCTCGTGGAGGGGTGTCCAAGCCCAGGGTGGGTTCTTCCGGAGGAGGATGGAGGTAAGGACGTAGGAATACCTAGCGTATCCCCGGATGAAGTTACTATAGTCGCTGGTCAGGCCTAGGAAGCTGCGAAGCTGCTTGGCGGATGTGGGGCCGGGCCACTCTGCAATAGCAGTGATCTTCGCGTCGTCCATGTGGAGACCCTGGTCAGACACGTATTGTCCTAAGAAATCCACTTTGTGCTGGGCAAAGTGGCACTTGCTCAGCTTGGCGTAGAAGTTGTGTCTGCGCAAGCGGTCAAGGACGTCGCGGAGGTGTCTAAGGTGCTCCTCAAGGGTACGACTGTAGACCATGATATCGTCGAGGTAGATGAGAACGTACTGCTTCAGGATGTCCCTGAAGATGCCGTTCATCGCCGTCTGGAAGGTGGCGGGTGCATTGGTGAGGCCGAATGGCATCACCGTAAACTCGTAGTGGCCGAAGCGCGATCGGAACGCTGTCTTCGGCTGGTCGGTTGCAGCGACGTGGATCTGATAGTAACCGCTACAAAGATCAATCTTCGTAAAGAAGCGGTTGCCTGCTAGGCGGTTGAACAGCTCATCGAAACAAGGCATGGGATAGTTGTTCTTAACCGTGTAGCGGTTGAGACCGCGATAGTTGATGCAGAGACGGAGAGTTCCATCCGCTTTGTAAGCAAAGAGGACGGGTGCACCCCACGGGGAGTTGCTGGGTTTAATGAAACCCAGTCTCAGGAGCTCTTCAAGTTGACGCTTGAGTTCGGTGGCCTCGGGAATCGAGAGTCTGTAGGGTGCCTGGTGGTGAACACGATAGTCAGGCACAAGCTGAATGGAGTGCTCGACGTCACGCATCGGTGGGGTGCCGGCGTACGAGAACGACGATGGGAAAACGTCGTGGTACTCTTGGATGAGGTCACGAACTGCGGGCTCYAGGTCAGCYGTATATCGTGCGAGTTCCTCAGCGTCAGCGTCAGCGCCCGACGGCGGGGTGGACTCGACGGACGGCGGAGGGACGGAAGTAGAGATAAGAGTCATGGAGATAGAGGGAGGATCTGGCTCCAGAGGGATGAGCTCGGCATCGGGACAGGGTGGATCATAGTGTAAGAGATCCGTCACGTCCACCATAAAGAAGGTGACGTCGTCCTGTCGAATGAAGTGAGCGAACTGCCGAGGCGAGGTGACAGTGATAGAGGGGGATGGTGTGGGCAGTGAAGGCTCCGGGGGAGGAGTATCGGGGCGTGGTATCACCATGGTACCTATGAAAGGTACGCGATACGTCTGTCCACACCTCGTTTTGAGAACAAGAGTGTTGGTCGCCCAATCGGCCTCGGTGTTGCGGAACTGACGAGACCACGGAGTGCCGAGAATGAAGTCGTACCCCGTCTCCATCACATCGAAATGTGCAGAGAAGCGGTGGCGACGAGACACCGGGGAACGATCAGTCGGCTCCAGAGTGAGGAAGAAGGGGAGGTCGGTGACCGTCTGATCGAAGAAGCGCTGGGTCTTGTCATCCCCTAGGGTAACGGAGATGGGAGTCGGAGACCCTATCGTGGGTAAGTGGGCTTCCTTCACCACGCGTGGGTGAATGAAGTCGCCCTGAGAACCGGAATCCCACAGAGCTGAGTACACCCTCGTGGACGTCCCGAGTCGTACTGGGATGATCGGGAGGGTGCGATCAGGGTCAGAGAGGATGGCGAGAAGGCGACGCAATGCAGTGACATGGAGGGTGAGTCGCTCCTGACGAGCCTGGAGCATGCTCAAGTCCAGGAGAGAGGATACAACGTCCTCGCGAGTACCAAGCTGCTCGCTGCAACGGGATGAACGAATGGCTCGACGCGTCGGTAGTCGCGGCGGGGAAGGAGGGGAGACGGTGGTCTGGAGAGGTGGAGACGGTACTGCGACAGAGGGCTGAGTACACTCTGTCGAGTCCTGCGATACCTCAACTCCAGTAGCGAGAGGGGCGAACCGCGACGGAGATGTCGGGAAGCCCACTACTGAGGAGGGCGCACGTGTACACTGAACCGTGGCTAGGAGGCGCCGCGGGGACGTGAGGCGCCGGGGGGGGACTGAGCACGACGCAGACGAGAAAGATCAGCGTAGTGGCGGTCGAGGGCGGTAGTGTAAGGGCACCGCGAGGAGGTATGACCATCCAAGCGGCAGCGCAAACACCCACGTCGGCCTAGAATAGCCGCGTGCTCCTAAGCGGAAAGGACACCGTGAGGAGGGACGAAGCCCTGAGGGAGGTCCTCCTGAGGGACCTCGGGGGGCGACGCGCCAGCGTGACCAGGGCGGCTGCATGCCCGAGAGAGGGCGGAGAGCGCGAGCTGAAGGCACTCAGCTGCAGGGAGGGTCGAGTCTTCCAAGTGATAGTGGACGGCCTCGCAGAGATCAAGGTCGTCGCTGTGGTCGCCCTCAGGTGACAGTGGGGCAACAGCGTCTAGCTCATCATACTCCAGCGTGCTGAAGCGGCGCGAGAAGTGGCGGCCCTGCTGCGTGGAATGGCGGGGGCGACCGCGGAAAGGGGAACGGCGCTGGGAAGTGTCGTGAGAGGAGGAGGAGGCGTAGCCCGTGCGCTGAGCCTGGGAGGAGGAGGCGGGGTGAAGACGWGCTCGCATCCGCTGGTGGTCCCTAGCAGCCTCGTAAGCCTATGGGGCCGATGTGAACTCGTACCGCCATAGCTCGGAGCGGTACTCGAGCGGAAGGCTGRCCAAGAAACGATCGATAAGGGCAGCCTCGGGGAGGAACGCCACGTCGCAAACGAGGCGGGCGTCCTGAAAGACCTGGATGTGGCTACCCAGGCCGGTCGCGCCACCAGAGCCGGACCAGTGTGTAGTGACGACACGCTCGAAGGCATCAGTCACGTCGTATCGGGCTCCGAGCCGATCCTCGAGGAACGCCTGGAAATCCACGAAGGTCGGAGTCCGACCCTCACGAAGGGAGTAGGCATAAAAATCCTCCCAAGCCTCAAAAGGACCGCCACGCAGGCGCGTCGAGAGGTGACCCACCCACGTCTTGGGTGTGGCGCCTATGAGCTGGAGTGTGCGGGTGGCAAACTGCAGCCACCGAGACACGTGTATGCCTGTACCGTCATACAAGGCAATGTCCGACAAGCGGATGAGTGGTGCGCCACCGTTTTGGTGGCGAGGGGATCGAGGAGCAGAGGCCTGTGCCACGGCTGACTAAGTCGGCGCAGGTTCTGGAGAAAGGGGCGCAGCTGACTGTGCGCCCGGGCCGCATGGGGGAGCGGCGGTGGCAACAGCGGCAAGCTGCGAGGGTGCTGCGGTAGAAGAGGTCGCAGCAACCGCGGGAGTAGGAAGAAGGTAGGAAGAAGTTGTATAGGGTGCAGGGCGCGGAAAGCGAGCCTGCATGGGAGGAAGGGTAGAGGAGGCAGGGGGTGCGCCCGAAGGCGCGGCCACCTGTGAGGGTGGGGCTGGCTAAAGGTGTAAGAGGGCGAGGTCGGCCCGGAGTTGGGCAATCTCGTCCGCGAGACCTCGAACGTAGGTCGATTGAGGGGTGGCAGGAGGAAGAGTGGAGGGGGTGGATGCACAAGCGACGCGGGGCATCCCAGAGGGGGGAGAGCCAGGTGGCGTTGCGGTCGTGCGAAGGGGAGTGAGAAGCGGGGCACCCGGAAAAGCTGAGACCATGGTAGCGGGTTGTTGTACCGTGGCCGTAGGGACCGGGATCTGGGCGGGTGCGCCCGTAGACTGAGGGGGGGCCTGGCTCGTGGCGGCCGTCGTGTTAGGGGCGTGGACAGTCACCAGGATGGCCGGGTCAGGAGCAACGGAGGAGGAAGCTCCGCCGTGGCCACCCTGTCGGAGGACGGGGGACCCGGACTAGGAGCCAGGAAATGACGGACACGCAGCATTCTGGAGTTGCTGCATGCTGGCGGCAAAGGTCGCCACCTACGCCTGTAAGGGCGTGAGGGTCGCGAGTTGCGCCTGGATGGGCGCAAGGGCCACGAGTTCCGCCTGGATGGGAGCAAGGAGGGAGGTGAGGAGGGTGTGTAGATCCCCCTAGGGCTGATGGCCCTGGTCCGCCGGCACGGGTGTGGAGCCCGATGTCGTGGTCATCGCTGTGTCGGCGGCGTGTGACGCACCGTCGGCCATGGGGAGATGACAGACCGGACTGGAGGGGACCAGAAGAGGTCCGCGTGAGCGGAGGGCGTAGGGGGAAGTCCGCGGTAGAAACCGGCGAACGGCGCTAGCAAGGCTAGCACGGGCGCCATCAAAGGGGCAGGGGTGGTTCGGGTGTAGGGTGCCCGAAGAGGACGCGGAAGTAGGGGGGGGTTGAGGAACCCTAAACCCTACAAAAACCCTACAAAAACCCTTAGAAAACCCAAACCGAGGTTTAAGTGGCTAGGGTAGGGTACCGGTGACCTAATCAAGAAAGTAAAATAGCAAGCATAAGGGGGGGGAGACGGGAGAAAAATAAATAAACAGCGAGATTTCGAGAGAAAATAAAAATAAATAAGAAAATAAATAAATAATAAAAATTATTAAAGAAATAAGTAACGAGATATGAAGGGAAACAATATTTATTTATTTATTTATTTATTTTTTTAAAATTTTCGGCAGCATTTCCCTACCCCCCACGGGGTCAAGAATGTGTCAAGAGGAAGGGAGAGACCAAGGTGAGCACACTAGGTGTCAAGATGCCGCAAAGAAAAAAGAAATTTCGGAAAATAAATAAATAAATAATAGATAAAGAGATAAATTAAAAAAATAAATAAATAAAGAAGTAAAAGTGGATGAGGAGGTGGGGAGGAATGACGTATCTAATTTGTCAAAAATTTTGGCAGCATTTCGTTACCCCCATGGGGTCGAAGTGTGCCGAGAAGTCTAAGTGAAAGAAAAAACAGAAAATTTCGGCAGCACTTCGTTACCCCCACGGGGTCAAAATGTGTGCCGAAAGTAGTAAAGACTAACACCTAATCAGATTTAGGGTTGCCGTAAAGAAAATCGAATTTTCAGACTAAATAGAAAAATAAATAAAATAAATCAGAAAATGAGAAAAAAAGGTGGGAAAGAAGATATTTTGAAGTTTTGGAAAAGAAAAAAGATAAATCAAGAGAGAGATAGAAAAAAAAGAAAAAAAGAAAAATTCGAAGTGGGGGAAAATGGGAATGAAAAAGTGAAGGAGAAGAGAAGGAAATAGGTGGGGGAGGGAAAAAGATGAAGTGGGAGGTGGGGGGATGAGGTGGTGGTAGTTGGGGGAGAGGAGGGTTGGGGAAAGGTGGAGAGAGATCAAGAAGGAAGGAGAGAAGAAGGGAAGAAAAGGAGAGATGAAGAAAATAGAGTAAAAGAATGGGTGGTGGGAGAAGGGTGGGGTGGGGAAGATAAAAGGAGGAGAGAAAAGATGCAGTAGAAGGTGGGGGAAAGAGAAGGGGTGAATAAGAGGAGAGAGGAGAGGTAGGGAGAGTGGGTTAGTAGAGGGAGAGGGGAGAAGGAAGTGATACTTGGCCCTTGGTGTCTCCAAGGGCACAAGGTACACCAAGACCAGGAGGGTCTTGGCCTTCACTGCAGCAAGCCAGCTGTAGGGGAAAGGGGGCTGAGATCTTGATCAGCCCCTAGCAGCCACTATTCTGCAGATGTTCAGATCTAGGGTCTGTTGTGTGAGCAGACCCTCACCACTGTAGAGCAGCCCCCTAAGCAGGGGGGTCTTCTGTTCCAGCACCAGCTGCCAGGTGGCAGGGCAGATGGCCACGTACCCGGCCAACAGCAGCCGACGGCCCGGCGGCGGGGGGGGGGGGAGCAAATAGCAGCCCGTCCGTTGCTGATCTGCTGCTCGTTGCGCAGTGCTCGTCGGCGGGGGGGGGGGGGGGGGGTAAATAGCCAGCACGGCACCTCTTTAACACGACTGTGCCGTGCTACAAAACCATGTACACTCTATGGCGAGTGTGTTAGCAGGGTGCTTACGCACGCACATGGCCCAGCAGCCACCTGGGTTCGAACCCCACCAGCAGCAGTTGCATCCCGGGTTTTGATAATATAAATCCGGGAGCGGGGCGGGGCGGGGAAGCTGGGCATCGTGGGCGCGTGGCGCGCACGCGCGTGCGGCGGCCTTGGCCTTGCCGCTTGCGCGCACGCGCTCGTGGTGGCACCTCCCTTTTTCCCCAGGTGTCACCCGCAGCATGCGTCACTTTTCTCCTTCGTTTTCGCTGCGAAATACCCCAAAAACACCGAAAAAAACCGTTGTTGGGTTTTGCCGCTTTTCCGCCTGTGCGGGTTGCTGCCCAGCTGTACGGGGTGGTGGGAGGAAGCGGGGACCGTTCCCGCTCCGATACCAATGTAGCGGACCCACCAGGTGTGGTGCTCCGCTAGTGGTAGAGATGGAGATGGAGGAGGAAAGGGGGGAGCAAGATGACGCACAGTGCAGCTCCCACGCAGGACTCCAACGCACGTACTCCAAAAATGTGCAAGTCAAGAATGAGAGTGAAAATAGACAATGGTTGGGGTATACCCCAGCGGACTGACGGGACTGGACTGGACTGGCTGGTACCGACAGAGGTACCGGCCTGGACTGGCCTACCCCGAATACAACACAGGCCTGTGAGAACAGGCCAAGGGGCTGGTCTCACAGGCCAACCCGAGGTCCGCTACACACTGTATCTCATTCCACCACGTGCGCAACATGCCCATTCAAGTATTGTGGATGGTGATCTCTAGGCCGCCATGATTGTCGATTCGAGCTGGATAAAATGTATTGCATTGACAAATTTAATTACCGATCCATCAGGCTCGGGATACTATAGCAGAGTGAATATCTTACTCCCTTTTTTCCTTTCGCCTTCTTTTATCTTCTTCTTTTTCGTCTTCGTTCCTCCTCCATCCTCCGTCCTTTCCTCGTTCTTTGTCTCCTTCTCCTCATCTTTCTTCTTCTTCTTCTTCTTCTTCTTCTTCTTCTTCTTCTTCTTCTTCTTCTTCTTCTTCGTCGTCGTCGTCGTCGTCGTCGTCGTCTTTGGCGTACTCTTCTTTTTTTTTTCTTCTTCTTCTTCTTTGTTCGTCCCTCCTCCTCCTCCTTTCTTTACTCCTTGTCTCCTTGTGTCCTTCTCGTTTGTTTTTGGATGCAAGTGTGGCAGTGTCATGTTTTGAATTTAAAAGGAGAAAAAACACGAAAGGGCAATGAAGACAAAGCCTCAGTTTGAAAAGGCACAAAAAACCAAAAAAAGGAGGTATTGGCAGGCCGGGCAGGCGCCTGGTTGAGAATGAGCATGGGGGTCATGCCCAAATTTGTCCCACACCCTCCCAGGCCGTTTACCCTCATTGGGGTTCCAAACAAGAGGGGAACGTCTTTTTTTTTCTCTTCCTAGAAGAGCACCCATTTTTTATTTTGGTTTCTTTTCTGAGAAGGGCACCGGTACTCCCAATGAGGCCCACCCAAGTTTCAAC
>BFEA01000379.1:1268500-1289044 GCA_003427395.1 Chara braunii
CTCTCTCTCTCTCTCTCTCTCTCTCTCTCTCTCTCTCTCTCTCTCTCTCTCTCTCTCTCTCTCTCTCTCTCTCTCTCCCGCTCTGTGTCTCTCTCTGTCATTCTCTCTCGCTCTCTCTATCTCTTTTTCTTTCTCTTTTCCATATTCAATTTCCAGTTCGTCGGTCTATTTCAATCTATGAAGTTGTGTTATGAGTTAGTTTGAGCTCTCTTTGCATTTGTCTTTGGACTGTTAGATTCAGTTTGAGCTTGTTTTGAGGAGAGGCAGTTAATGGAAGGCGAATTTTTCACTGAAACTGTCATATTTCCCTGAATTTTTACTTTTTTCTCAGTTTTTCTTTTTGCTTGTTATATATGTGCTTTAGGGTATATCTGTATTCAGTTTCGCTGTTGAGTGTCATTTGAGTTTGTTTTAGCATATAGGTTCATTTGAGCCTGTATGAAAAGTTTTTGTGATGTTTCATATTTGTTGTTAGTGCGGGTATTGTCGACACCGCCTGCACCGCGGGCAGTAAGCTAGTTTTTTTTAGTATTCATCTTTCTCTATCTCTCCATCTTTGATCCTCACTTTGCACCGATGGGGCACCATCTGGAGGAAGATGGTGGAAGGGTCTCAATGGCTATTGGACTGACACGGAATACTAACAGGATATTGGCATGGGTTGGAAGAACACAACTTTGTTGTACTACATTCAGACTAGGAATAAAAGCAATTTTGCGGGGGCTCTGGTTTCGAAGGTGCATCTTGGTCGTGCAGGGCACTAGGGTAGAGGGGGAAGAATCAACTGAAAAAATCAAGTAACACAACAGATGGAGCTTACACATAAATGGCAGATAGTCAAAAACAAATTAGACCTTTGATGCATACACGAAGACATTAAGAGCAATATCACACAATTCTGCAAGGATTGGCTGGGGGGGGGACCGGGGCGAATGGATCGCACAATTCAGCAAGCAGTGGCAGGGAGGACCGACGAGAATGAATCACAGCGGTGGTCTGGACTCTGAACAAGGGAGAACAATGAACATTAGCAGTGGAAAAAGCAGGAGCAACAACCCAAGCAGGAGAGACACATCATCTGTGACCATCACCTCCGCTTGAATGAATGGACGACGACTTATGCAAAGTTCCCCTTGCCACCGACAACAAATTTCCTTCAGCTCTTCCCTCCCCATATTTTTTTCCTAGTAGAAGCCCGACGGTAGGCAAGCTCATTCCTGAAGCCCCTCAGACTGCCAGATGACTGAGCTCAGTTCTTAGCACATAGCGACACAAGTGCCAGAGGAGATGAAAGGTTTCTGTTGATTCGCCAATGGGTGGTAATCTCAAGTAAGGTCCCTTGCTTGAGGGGTCAGACCATCAATGTGGTAACACTCGATGCTGACTAGAGTGGCATAGGTAAATGCAGCCAAAGATAATACTTCCGAGTAGGCAATAATACCAAGTAAGTCAGGCTGAAGAGGCTGCACCGAAAGCCCTGGGCAAGAAAAGGCGGAAAGCCCTCTGGTGCCCCCCAGAGAAAGTTGAGCTAGTCCTATTTCCCACTCTGAGCTACTTTTTTTTTTTTTCTTTTCTTTTGAACAGAACGTTATGCATAGGGGAATCTGCATAGTGAGGTTATAAGAGCATCCTCACTAATCAGGACCCTGCTTGTGAAGGCTCAATCTTTTGGTGGGAGCGTCCATGTATAAAATAGGTCTGATCAGCATATCACGCTGCTCTGTTTTGAGTGGTTCATCGTACCGCCACATCATACTTTGTTCCAGCATGCATCTCCCTGCTCGGTCGAGCCCCTCCTTGTCCTGCTTGTCCTACCTTGTGTCTTTTGCTTGCTAAGCCTATGCTAAACCCATACCTGTACTGCATGTTAAGCTGGATAAGTGAGGGGGGCTAACCACCCTTTGGCCTAGGTTTCCTGTCCACATGATTTCCTCTCCCTTCCTAGAGGCACCCCAGTCTTTCATGCTTAGCCTGCCTTGTCTATACTTTGGGACAAACCTGTCCTGCTATAAACCCAACCCTGCCTGTTCCACATGTCGGCATTATTAAACCACCAGTACTTGGCTCAGCTATCGGCCGCAAAAAAAAATAGAGTAGAAATGTTTCTAGTCCGATGAATTTGGGCGCTCCTGTAGAAGCCTGTATGTTTCCTAAAATCATGGCTCATTAACGGACACGACTTTAGGAAGTACTGGTGGTTTAAGCCCTAGTTAAACTCTAGTCCGCTTAGCCTGCCTCTCCACTGATTTTCCCCTACTCACTCCGTGCTTAGACTTTGCAAACCCCCAAGTTATCTCCCTACATCTTTGTGAGCCCCTACTTTCGGGGGGTTTCCACCCTGGTCGGCGTAGAGAGATGGGTGAAGCCTAAGGGTATGATGGGCTAGGGAGGGCGACGAGAGGGGAGTCCAAATTGTCCAGGGACTCCCTGGGAACCGGTACGAACTTGGTCGGTGATGTCGTGCATATAAATTATCTGTGGCAAGAATTTCCGCTGGTTCTAAGTAGCGAGCCATGGTTGCAACAGTAGCTTTTGAGTTTGGTCCAATCCGCACAGCCTGTGATTTGGATCTAGCCATCTGGTGAAGAAATTGTTGACAATTTGTGCCCTCTTGGTGATGTCCTCTTCTTATTGGAGCCTGTTTTGAAAATCCTTCCAGGCTTTGTGTATAGCCATTATCGTGCTGGCTATCGAGGTTCTGGCTTGTAGGTAGTTGAATGTGTGTTGGTCTCTCTCGTGGGAGCATCTCCTACGTCACGCTGCCATCAGTAGAGCCAGGGAGGACTTTTGAAACATATTGAGTGTGAATTTTAACCACTGCGGCCCATCTGATGAGAGGACCCCAAAGAGGAGCGTTCACACGTTCCATGGGAGATGTTTCC
Source organism: Chara braunii (assembly GCA_003427395.1). Taxonomy (NCBI): domain Eukaryota; kingdom Viridiplantae; phylum Streptophyta; class Charophyceae; order Charales; family Characeae; genus Chara; species Chara braunii. Next base: position 1,271,383 of record BFEA01000379.1, read on the forward strand.
TTGTCATATAATGCCAAGCCGCGTGCCACCAACGCTAGAGGCGCATCACCCTAGGACAGTCCAGAAGGCAGTGTTCTAATGTTGCGTGCTTTCTGGGTGGGATCATCTTGCAGAGTCGCAGTAGGAGCATAAATGGGAAGGAAGGTCATTTGCTCCAAATCTGTTTTGTTTGTCAGCCAGTTGGGTTGGCATTCATCTATGGATGATCTGCTACTGAAGGGCTCCGTGGTTTGTCGGCTTGATGCGTGAGAAGGATCATAGAAGGTGTTACAAACATCCTGCAGTGGTACCCTCACAGGAGATGGCTCTTGCCTAGTGGTGTGACGAACCATTGTCTATGATCGTGCGATTTGTTGTATGGAGCTGCTTTGGAGGTTGGGACAGGTTAGTCGAGTGGAGTGCATGGGTACGGGTCGGCCGGGCAAGTTGCATGGATGCCCTCGCTTCTTGCCTTTTGGGATTTTCGAGACCAGGGTCAGGAAAGCCCCGTGCAGACAGTCGAGTGGGTGCGCCTTAGTGGGCGCAAAAGGATAACTATTGCCATAACTTCTTTCTTGTTCTGCTATGGGAATTGGGAATTTTGGCACGATCGTCGCCCGGGAACGTCGTTTTCAAATTTTCGAACAGATGTCGATCCCCCGCGGGCTCTCGAAATTGTTTACCTTTCATAATTTCTTTTTGTAAATTAGGATTTAGATAGGAATTTAGGAACCTTATAAATTTCTGCTGCACCGCGCTTCTTACTTGCGCACATCTCGCCACGATGGGGACTGGGCTCTGACTGTATTGCGCCCTTAATCTTGTGCGTAACTGTAATTTTTGGCGGGTGCGATTGTAACTGTACTTCTTCTTCTTGATTTTCTCGTTAGTTTGTCCTCCATTCTAATTGGCCCAAGCGACAACATGACCGGATCGATGTGTGGAGTGTGGCTACGTCCCCCACGCCACGGCCTAGCCATGCAGACTTAGACACTTCCTTTTCTTCCCCTTCCTTTCACTTAGGCATAATTTCGGGTTTTTCACGCAAGCATGCATGCTATAAATTTCGCAAGTGCGATTAGTTTGCTCTCTATGAATTTGGAAGTCAGTGAGGATCGGTTAACGAGTAAGCTCGAAAGGTGAGTAGACAAGAGAGTTGGGCGATCCGATGAGCTGGTGTCGAGTATGCGGGGTTGACATGCGGGCCACGACGGACTGTGGCACACGGGCGAACCTAGCTTGCATGCTCGGACCAAGCGGGGTGACAACCCTGTGTTGATGCGAGGCGACAGACTGCCCGCATCGGAGGGGATGTAGAGAGAGAAAGAGAGAGAGCGGACATGTCGGGATGGTGTTTTTTCTCCCCTCTTTTATGTAATTTTGATAATTGGCATCAACTATCTTTTTGCTCGCGACTATCTCTGACTTTCCTTATTTTTGGTGAATGACGAATGATTTGATTTTTCATCCAAGTCTCTGTTTCTCAGTGAATTGTCAAATCGGGACTGGTATGATAATTATCTGCATCTAATTTCTGTGTGTCGTGGGCCAAAATGATGTGGATGAATGATTGGATTCACTGAATTGTCGTGCTGCATGCGTACCTGTCAATTTCTCACTTTTTCGCGGTAACCCTGTGTCTGCCCGTGACCTCTAGATTTCGATCAGTGCGTGAATACCGAATTTTGGAATGCGTCTCTTGATGGATCTCGAGTTAGCAATGGGGATGGTCGACTGTCCATTGTCTGTGTAATCTCTGTCGGATGTGTGCATAGGTAACGACGAATGCCTGGGTCTGTTGAAGAGGGGATAAGGTGGATGTGGATGTTAGATGTGGATGTTAGATGATTGGACGTGATATAGATAAGCGGATGCACTCCCCTGAGAACACCTGACAAACCTCACTTCCCGAGAACGCCCACAGGTCTTGTGCACGCACGTGTAAGCCCGACCCCGAGGGCCGTCACTTACACACGTGTTTGCAAAACCTGCCTGCGACCCTCTTCCCGAATGACGGACGTTCTAATAATCCCACAATATGAATATTGAGACTCCGTTTCATGTTACCGATCGTGAGTGTTTGAGAGACCGAGAATTCTGATAATATAGGGAGCGTGCACACTTTTCTGCACGCCCTGGGGCTAAACTCCCGGACTTTCCCGATCAAACGGGGCGCGAGCGCGTCTGTCAGTGGAACATCGGGCATACCTTAGACGACATTCCCTATCCTTTTCGTCGTTCTGGCCCAGCCACATTGTCGCGCACGCTCGGTCCGGCACCCTGTTGGGGAGCGCTGAACCTCACGGTCGTGTCACGCAGGATGTTTTTCCAGAGTTGTTGAAAAGAAACAGTCACCACCTCGAATGTGCGAGCGTGCTATACCTCTCACAATGCCCCACGACAGGTCGGAACGTCGCGAGGTCCAACTTACCTCTACCCAAGGCGCTGTCACCACCCTTAGGTAGGCGTATCCCTGCTGAGCTACTGACCCACATGCGAAGGCTTTTACTTGCATTTGTAGAGGTAGGTCGGCCGAGGGCGTTTTCTCGATCGTCGCAACATAGAAATAAGGTACACCTGGTAAGACGCCTAAGACTGACCCGTTAGTCAAGTCAGGTTCAGGATGTGATTTTCCTATCCTGGACTTCTAGATATTAAGGTCGACCTTTTATAAGGTTGTCTATATCCGCTTTAAAATCTAAAAATGTTTTACTCTCTTGCCAAAGGAGAACAAGGTACCAATCAAATCATTTTACTACCTAGGGCATTATATTCTACTTAAAAGGTCATGACTTAATTGAACATCAGATATTACAAAAGTTATATAGGACAGTTAATGAATACAGAGGTATTACCGCCGAGAACCCTTCCCACTTTCATAAGTGCTGTGTGTCCAAGACTCTTGACGAGGTCAAGCCCAGTTCAGTCCAAACCACGCACAAGACAGACCTGCACAGAATAATGCAAAAACAGTTCACATCATAGACGTCAACCTCCACCGTGACATCATAGACTTGTCCCTTACTTCCCCAAACCGTGTGAGACAACTCTATCATTCCTGAGACTCTTTAAGCCCAACCCTGTCACATCATTCAAAGGACCCTTGAGAGCGAGTAGGATCACTTAGGCACAAACCACAGGCGACAGGTTTACGGAATACAGAGTTTGTCTTTAGATGTAGGTATCAAGCCGAGAAAAAAGTTGAATCGGTAAAACCGACCTGTTATCGAATGATAACAAAAAGTTTGGATCCTTTTGTAGATCCCTTTCTTCAAATGCTACAGTAAAACGAACCCAGACCTGCACACACATAGTTCAATAACAATTCAACATCCCCTCCTCGTTTTTCACTCATTGTTTTCGAGTGTCGGACCCTCAGATGAAGATTACAAACCCTGGGAATAATATCCCAAAGTCCAACTCCTACTACTACTTCAGTCTATCCCTTACTCCTTTACAAGGAGATTTATGTCAACGTCTTAGATCGTTTAAAAGGAAACCGCTTTCCTTTACTTTCAATCCTTTCATTTTCTCTCATCCGGGTAGGCACATTCTTTCTGGCGCTTATGTGGTAGTCTGACTGAGATCAACTCATGCAAGTGGTGGTTTCTCCCTCAGGAGTTTATCAGTGAACTGAGGTTACACGGAGCTTCTTCTTTTCTAATTCCTTTATCCCGCGATATTTGCCCTTTATTCTACTCCTTTTAGGATATTTGGAGTCACTCCCGCTGGAACACTCTCTTTTTCCTTTCTCTTGTTTTTGTCCTGGCATACGCAAGTAGTGGCTGATTTATACGGGAATTTTTCACTACTTGATCAATTCCAGACAAAAACAGTTAGTCAAACGAGTAATCGAGTAGCCCCACGAGAACACTCAATCACCATTCAAAATTCATGCAGTCCTCATGCAATCAAGCATTTCAAACATTGTTTATGCAAGCGACCGGATAACTCTCATAGGAGTATCCCTTTATTAGTTACAACAAGTAGTTGAGAAGGCCTTGTTGAGGCACTTCCAACACTTGTTCCAACATTCATCAACAATTCAGACCACCTCTTATCAAAGATCAGTACAAAATTCAAATTAGCAATAGGTGACCTTCATGTAAGTCCCTTATTACTCCTGCCTATCCTTAAGAGCGTAATAGGATGACCCCACGGGAGTCTCCCCATTTCTCCCTTGGATAGTAAGTAGTTTACCCTTTCGAGTATGGCCCTAGGGCAACCCATACAAAAGTTTACCCATTACTCATTTGATGATTAGATAAACCAGGTATGAGTAGGTTGTCGTAGAATAAATAATAAGGTGATCTCTTCCCACTCTCCTATTAATATCCAACTCGGGTCCGAACTTGTATTAGGATGACCCCACGATCCTACTCCTACCTGAATGACTGTGAATACCACTCCCTTGATCAAGCGATAGGATGACCCCACGGGAGTCTCCCATAACCTGATTCAATATTGAACAGATAGATCGTTAGTAACTACTCATCCCATCCACCAGTCGTACCCCTAACAAGTAGTAGGGTTACTCACCCGGAAGTATCCCTCTAATGTCCAAACACAATCACATCATTTCTTCTCTCGTTAGTTGATATCCAAATCAAACAAGTATTTAGGACGACCCCACAAGAGTTATCCTACTATCCGTTTGATGAGTAGGAGATCAGTCAAAACAACTCTTAGTTAAGTAGTTCTGACCGTCCACTTTCCTTGCCTAGGCATCGTGAATAAGCAAGACGTATGTTGACCCCACGGGAAGTCGGACGGATCGTCCTAGACTTACGAGCTCTCGTACTCGCGTGACGAGTGCTTAATTCCCTTCCAAGTCTAGTCCGAGAGGTATTTAGGAGAGCCCCACATGAGACTTTTACTACCTTTGCCTATGTTTGTCGTCTAAGCCATATACCCCACGGGAGTACCGGATTACTTCTTAGATCTAGCCTGTAAGGTAACAAGGAAATCGCACAGCAACTTCCCGTTACCAACATTGGAGTCAAACAAACATTTCATCAAATCGTTACTTTAGTTGGGTGAATTCGCATGAGAGTATCCCATCATTCACCTTAGTTAGTTCACGCAAGCAGTGTGACGACTCCACGGGAGCCTCCATCACATGACTTTATCTCCCAAACCCAAGCAGACTAGGTTCCTTCTCGGTTTTCCTAGGTTTCTTCCTTACTTCAGGCAAGGTTCTTACTTCATGCATATGTTTATTCACCCTTTCTGGAAGTTTTACTCTTGAAGAAAAAAATAAGATGTATAACACACATCCATTCATGCAGTCTGGTAGAAAGTTGTAACTAGTAAGGGATAAGGGAAAGGAGCGAGTCATGCGTACCTTATGGTTCCTTCCTCCTGAGTTCCTCCTTAACTCCGGCACAGCTCCCGCAATCGCCCTGTTTTATCGACCATGTTTAGTCTGATTTGCTTGGTTGTCCGGGCTTTTAAGGTTAGCAAAAACCATGACTATCTCAGTGAAAATCATTATCAGGCTTTTATAGTTGAGAGGACTGGTGCCTGAGAAGGTCAAACAATGATAAGAATGGAGGAGGATGGAGGAGGCAGGCACCGTCACACAGTGACAATGCCTCCCTCCTCTCTAATGACCTTCATTCTCTTCATCCCTGGCCTGTAAAGTTCAATAATAGCAATGACAAAAATAAATAACAATAATAATAATAATAAATAATAATAATAATAATAATAATAAATAATAATAATAATAATAAATGATAGTAACAATAATAATAATAACTTTCTTTTCTTTCCCTTCACTTTCTCTTCCTTTCTTTCCTTCTTTCGTCCTCTATCCATTTCTCTCCTTTTCACTCTTCCTTCTCCTTCTTTCCTCCCTGGCATCGCCTTCGTTTTAGCCCACATGCACCCTTTTACTTTTGCCACACAACCCTGGGCATAGCGACCCGCTCGCTGTTTTGCATGCGTGACTCAAGGACTATGTGCGTGAGCTTGCTTTCCTGCCTGCCTACAAGATTGTGAGGGCACATACTTGCTGTTTCTGCATTCCTAGTTGCAAAGTTGTGTGGGTGCATGCTTGCTGTCCTGCATGCCTAGGCACAACCTGCAAGTGCCCCGCTGTTTGGCTGTGACGCACCCCACTTAGTGCCTGTGCGTGGAGGTGGTGGCAATGTTGTACCCTTAGTGGCATGCGGCCCCTCCTTACTATGAGGGTCTCCTGCTGTGTATGTCTAGGGCGCAACAACCCGCATCCCGGGCTCAGGTGCTTGATACAACCGCCTTTCTCTTAAAGGACCAGAGTGATGCTCAGACGACACTTCAACCAGTTAGCCTGCAGTAACTGTCTAAGACCCAAACCTGCAAATGTTGAGGTGAAGGCCCCTCGTGGTCATTCAGGTCTGCATTCATTTAGGGCAGGCGTGAGGCCTGCCTTCTCTTAAGGCACGCACGAGGCTCGCCAAGGCCACGACTATTGAAATAATAATAATAATAATAATAATAATAATAATAATAATAATAATAATAATAATAATAATAATAATAATAATAATAATGCAAAGGAAAAAAAAGAGCAATAACGAAATGTCAATTTCAAGAATGCACAATCACATAGAAAGCCAAATACTGTCTTAGCGTCTAGAAAGCAACACTGCATCAATATAACACCGATGAAGATTCGCAGTACTTAAAACCAATGCTAATTGAGAGCTCGCTCTCGCCACCACCATCATAAGAGTCCAGTCCCTTCTCCCCATTTGGCCCTCGGTGCCCAACCTACTTCCTACACAACTACTGCCTGTCTACTAACTTACAATGCAATTGTTGACATCAACAACCAACAAAATACTTAAAGATGTCGTCCAATGCAGACCATCGCTTACACTAGGTATGTCTCTCTTTCCGCCTCTCTATCCGTGTGTGCGACTGTCTGCTTGTGTCTGTCTCGTCTATTTGCTGGTCTGTGTCCGACTGTCTGTTGTCCTGCCTGCATTTATTTGCACCTCCCTTTTTTTCCTTCCTTCTTCTCTTTCTCTCTCTCTCTCTTTTCTCCCCCTTATGGGTGTCCGTCTGTTTGTTTACCCTCGTCTGTTTGCCTGTTTGTCTAACTGTGTCTGTCGGTTCGTTTGTCTGACTGTGTCTGTCGGATCGTTTGTCTGACTGTGTCTATCGGATCGTCTATCCGACTGTTTGTCTGGTTGCCTGTGCCTGTCTTTGTTTATGTCTTGTTTCTCTGTCAGCAATTGTCTGTCTGTCTGTCTGTTTGTCGTTCTCTGCTTGTCTGTCTGTGTTTGTTTGGTCGCTTGTTTGTTTATGTCAGACTATCTGTTCGGTTTTCACGTCTGACTGTCTGTTAGTTTGGTTGTGGCTGACTATCTGTATCTGTTTGGTTGTCTGTGTCTGGCTGTCCGTTTGCTTGTCTGTGGCTGACTGTCTTTCAGTTTGTTTGTGTTTCGTCTGCATCTTATCTATCTATGTCTTGCTGTCTGTTCGGTTGTTTGTATTCGTCCGTATCTTTCTCTTCTCCTCCCTTCTCTTCTCTCTCTCTCTCTCTCTCTGCGAACGCAGCACGATCCATCACAGTGTGCACCATACTGAGACCGCAACATGGGGGACATGACAGGCACATACACACATTCCAACAAGTCGGGCAGGAGATGGACCCGGCCTCATGACGCTATTTCGACGGAACACCACTTGTCCAGGTAAGACCAAATTGCCTTGATAATAATAATAAAATTAATAAATAATAATAATAATAATAATATAATAATAATAATAATAATAATAATAATAATAATAATAAATCGATAACCAAAACAACAACAACAACGACAGGGACCAGAAATACTAAAACTAACTTAATGCTCATCAGCTGTCTTCTTGGTTTGATACAGTCAAAGGTTAGGTGCATCGCATCCAGGGTCGAAGATGAACAGCCTGCTTCTGGTATCGGTAAGTGCTCAACCTCTCTTCTACCCCATCATTTTCCGGTTCCTTCTCCCTCTTTCCCCCCCTTCTTCTTATCACTCAATTCTCTCAGCGTGCATCCCCTTCTTTCACTGTGCGCTCATCTTCCTTCGTTGCACAACAAACTTTCCTCTCGACACGGTGTCGGGGCCAATACCCTGACAAGGGCATTTGTCGGGGATTTTAAACGTCGGATGCTTTCCGACTCTTTCGTTGGATTGAAGGACCTAATGAGACTAGCGTTTCCAAAAGTTTATTCAGACCTGACCTATGACAGGGAGACTAGCAGCCGCGCGATTCAGTGCCTAAGTAGACTAAAAAGAGGGATGCTCCGGGTATAGGGCCGCAACACGGAGGAATAGAAAGCAATTTTTTATTGTTTTCTTGGGATGCGGGATTTGATTCCGCACTACTTGCCGATAGGCCGAAGCCGAGACCTATGTGGTTGGGTGAAGGAGGCCCCTGCTAAGCTTGACTCTAGTTGGACTCTGTGAAAAGACTAGTTGGGGGTGGCCATTCATTTCGAACAGCGAGGTGCCCCGTGCACTGAAACAACGGGGGGGTAACAAGAAGGAAAAGAAAACAAAAAAAGAAAAAGAAAAGAAAAGAAGAGGAAGGGAAAAAGAAAAGAGTCACGACCACGAATGTGGCCACGGCTACGGTCAGATACAGGCCAAACTGGCCTGAATGTGACTCATGACAGAGGGTGGGGATCTGAAGAGGTGGTGAAGGGAATTTGGTTGGAAACAACTATTTTCCCACTGAACCTGCACTCAGTGTAGGGTTGAGTGCAGGGAAAGGGAGAAAAAGAGGGGGGCAGTTGAGTAAAACTGCCGCCCTAAGTGTGTGGTTGAGGTGAGGCAGCCTCGGTCCGTTGATCTAGCTCAAATCAACGGCCTTAGGCAAGTGACAAATTTTGCCTGGGGGCAGCTGAGGCTGCTGCTACCCTCCTCAGCCACTACAAAAGAGGCAACTGTCCCCCAGCTGCCTCAAACTTGCCTCTAACTCCCAGTGTGTGACAGCACACTTGCCTCATTGCTGGAGTGTTGGAGAGGAGGCAGGAGTGTTGCAGACGGAGCTGGAGGATGGCAGTGGAGTGAGGCGAGGAGGAGGAGACATCCATAGCCTGGCTGGAGCACTCTGCTTCATCCAATAGCTGACTAGTCTCTAGGGGGATTTACGGCAGCGCAGCGAGGAGCGACCGTGAGATGCGACAGGGGGCGACGACGACGATGCGGCATTGTGCTGTGGCACAGCGTCATCGGCGGCCATAACGGTAGTACCCTGGAGATGCTGCCCGAGCGGTGCGGCATCGCTAACAGCTATTTTCCTTATGCGCTCGGGAGGTGCTGCCGGATTTGCGTCGCGGCGACACTTGAATTTTCTTTGGCAGGGAAGTGCTGCCGAATTTGCGGCGCGGCGACACTTGAATTTTCTTTTGGCGGGGAAGTGCTGCTGAATTTGTGGCGAGGCGGCACTTGAATTTTCTTTTGGCGGGGAAATGCTACTGAATTTGTGGCGTGGCGACACTTTAATAATTTTCTTTTGGCGGGGAAGTGGTGCTGAATTTGTGGCGCGGCGCCACTTGAATTTTTTTTTGGTGGGGAAGTGTTGCCGAATTTGCGGTGCGACGGCACTTGAATTTTTTTTTGGCGGGGAAGTTGTGCCGAATTTGCGGCACGACGGCACATGAATTTTCTTTTGGCGGGAAAATGCTGCCGCATTTGTGGCGCAGTGGCACTTGAATTTTCTTTTTGCAGGGAAGTGCTTCCGAATTGGTGGCGTTACAATACTTGTTTCTTCTTTGGCGGGAAAATGCGGATGGATTAGCGACATGACTAAAGGGATTTGCGACACGATAGCGGCGAAGTTTTTTTCTACGGCGCGACGTCTGTTATATTTGATGAGGTTGTGCTACCAGAGTTGGAGTGCGCGGTGACGGCAACGTGACGTGGTGGCAGTTGGCGCGCGACGCACTATGAAATCTGTGTGAGGACTGAATGTTGGTGGCGTACGACCATCAGGGACCACTTGGGACCGGTTGGGACAGACGTGGAACCAGTTGGGACTGTCTTGGAAACAACATTTTTTTTTGGGACTCGTGCGACTAGCCGCAATCGAATCTGGGACTACCTCGTGTGCTACTTGCGAGTCGGGAAAAGATTAGGACAAGCAGTTAACTTGAGACTTGCCTTGGGACTGCAGTTTTCTTTGGCGACAAATATATTATTTCTTGGCTTTCTTGAGTGAGGCAGAGCGTGTTCGACACCACTTCACTCAAGGTCAGTCAGTTGATTGACTCGGATTTCCTTTACACCTGTGTGAACACACACTTTGCTTGACCGTGTTTTATTGAATGTTCGTTGAAAAGCTAGAGAAAAGTCGTGTGTATCGTGCACATGAATGAAAAAATCTGACTTGAGCATGGGATTGCATTGGTTTTCTCTTAAACTTGTTGTTTCTGGGTGTTGTGCAGGTAAGTAGAAGGATGCTCGCAAAGGAGATTGATTATGCCTAATTGAGAAAAGAAAAAATGATTATCTTCCTTTTACTTCTCACCTGCCTGCATGCCAAAAATGATTTGTTGTTTTGAAAAACGGTAATTTTGTGTGTACCGTAGAATGAATTCGATTGAAATATGGTAGATAAAATCAGATGGACTTAGCCTTTCCCAAGGATTCACCATTTTTATCCTGAATGACTTTATCTACCTTTACCTGTCCAAATGATTCTCATTCTCCATCACCTCTGACTCTTTTTCGTCTAAATTACCTTAGGCAGGGGAGGATGAGAACAACTGAAAATCTACTTGTACTGAACACAAGCTCTTTCTTCAGGAAGCATCTGGGGCGAAGGTTCGTTGCTTTAGGAGTCGACCTTGTTATCAACCCAGAGTGGACCATTCTACGGGGGGGTACTTTGCCGATTCGGTGGAGACGGCCCGACTTCTGAGATCCGAGTCTTGTGCTCGGGCGAGGAGGAGGAGTATCCCAGACCACTTCCTAGAGAGAGAGGCATGCGACACCTCAGGGAATGGCCGCACTGCCCCTGATCAAGAATCATCCGTAAAACAACCCATCATCCAAGAAGATTGAGAAACGTATGAAGACGGGTGTGTGCGTGTTCAATCTTAGGTCGACGGTAAGATGAAATGGATAATTGGCAGCGCATCTCATCAAGTCAAAACTAAGACAGACCGACTACCTTGTTGGCTGTATTGAGATTATTGTTAAAAGTCAACTCCTCGTTGGCAGCTGTATGATTTTTGTGGAATTCAACCAGGGGTGGTCGGATTTTATTTTGATATAATTGTGTTATTGTATGTATCTAATGATGATTTAGATTCGCTCGGTTATCATTTCAGATTGGATATATGTTTATGTCGACTACGGTCGATTCTTTTTTATGTAACTATGTGTGGTTCTTATGTCTTTATTTTTAACTGATGACCAAAGAGACTAGGATATTGGGGGTTTCACACTAGGTTGAGACCGTCCTAGTCGACCGACGTACGTTTCGTACTTAGGAGATCAACACCCTAAGGAACGGACGACGTCCGGGTTCAATAGGCGTTTTAATCGCGCGTACCTATACTACAACGAGCGAGCAAACGCCCTCGAATAACCCACTTCTGCAACTGCATGTAAAAACTTTCGCATGTGGGTCAGTAGCTCGGTATGGATACAACCCTAAGGGTGGTGAGAACCCCTTAGGGAAGCAAGTTTATGTCCGGCGGGAACCTATCCTGTTGTAGGGGACCGTGGGATGTACAGGTGGTGCACCCGGTTAGAGCGGCGAAGGGACGACGCGACCTCGACCGTCTCTGTGGTCCGCGAAATTAATTATACCTCGTCTCCGAGTTGTCTCTGTATAACTTCTGTTTAAACTCCTGCGTGACATGACCGATAGGGCTCTCGCCTCTTTTGCGAGAAAAAGCGGGGGCCGATGCGCTCGACAGATGGCGCCGTTGTCGGGGAAAACGACTGCCTACCGTTGTCCCTGGTGGAACGACACTCGGGAATAAAAGATGTAAAAGTTATACCTTCTCTGTCTGACTCAGTGAAAGGGTAGTAGCTCTAAACCTATGTAGGGAGGAGAAGGATAACTCCTTCTTGTACTCTATATTATGGTTCATCTAGTACTAACTTTTATCTTAGACTCGCAACGGAAGTCTAACTTTAAAAGTCATTTTGATAATGACTTTTAGTTCCAAGAACTGTTATTGTTACTTTCGCTCACAGTAATTTGTAAGGCTCATTGATAGATGATTGAACATCTGTGGCATGTTTTCATTGATGAAACGACATCTGAATAAGTTATTTTGATGGTTAAGCATAATACTTGCAAGTAAGACATGAAATTGTTTCGATGGTTGTTAAATTATCAACCTGATAATTTGATCATTAATATAGTTTATGCCTTTTGCAGGGCGATAAAATGACGAGAGAAACTTTTTCCAACGTGCCTCTCTTTAGAGGCAGCGGGATTGTTGAATTCTTACAGGTCTTTCATGCTCTGGCAACACTAATGCTCTGGGGAGAAAATCACAAGTTATTTTTCATTTTGAGGTTTGTGATTGAAGAATTGAAGGTTGAGGTTAGACATCTTCTACGCACTTCTTGAACCTGGAATGAGTTTGAGAAGTTGATGATTGTCAAATTATCGAAACCGGTGAAGGAGAGAAAAAGGAAAAAAACTGAAGTCATCATCAGGAAGATATGACTGGAATAACTCGACTTATAGAATAGAGAGACGTGAAAAGGAAAAATCTGCCAAGAGTAGACGTCCCTCCCTTCGACGGTAACTTCATTTCTACTTTTATTGAAAAGTTTGAACAACTTGCATCCACCAACAATTGAGATAAGCCCCAGATGTTGAAAAAAATTCTTAGGTATGTCGAAAAACTTTTTATAAACGTAATGCTACAAATAGTCAAAACGCCAAAGACATAGTCTGATTTCCGAGATGTCACGTTAGAAAAGTTTTGGCTGGGAGACAAAGCAACAACAATTGAGGATTTGAAGAATGTTAATCGATATGCATACGTGATAAAAAAAAGTTTATGGCCGAGTTTGAACGGATTGCTCGTCGAATATAGGGATTAGCAGAAAGACAAAGATGTATTATCTTTCTTGTAAATTTTTCAGAGGGAGAACAATATGAACTTATCCGTGAGGTAGACGGTACATCTGAATGAGAAAGGATTCGTTTAAATTTTAGTAATAAAAATTTTGACCAGGTTCTTCGTATGCGGTTTCACTTGCAAAACTCTGGGAGGGAATGTCGGATTGATAAACGAAAGGGAGATTTAAATTTCGTGTCAAATCTCTCGGAAATTAGAGAGATGTTGAAAGAAACAAAGGACGATTCTCATCGGGAGTATCAGAAGGCAAGGATAAAACAACCTTTGGATGATTCATGCAAGAAAGATAGAAGAGATAAGGAGGATTGTTTAGATAGTTCTTCGACGTCAACTACCCAGAAGACAGAGCATTCTTAGTTAGCATCTCAAAATCAACGAGACCAACAAACAAAGAAACGAAGATTGTATTGGAAGAGTATTATCTGTAAAATATGCGGTAGAACCAGACATACTCTGAATAGATGCAAGTGGTTGGAAGCCATTGAAAAATAAGTTGTCGAGATTCTAAGTTCATTTTCTAAGTTCATTGTGAACTTCGAAACACTTTTTTGTTGGAATAACATTGAGTGTTGTCAACTTGAGGTTGATATTTCTCTTAATATCATTTTGATGAGTTAAGAGCTCTATTTGATTTGATGTATCAGTTACCCAGGTCACCATCCATTGAAAAATCATCTACTGTATTTGATCTATTGATGAAGAGTATAAAATGTGGATTACTTTGAAATTTCATGTGAAAACATTTGTCGTGAATTGTTTTGTTATTGTGAACATTTGATTAAATGTAAGTTGTTGAGAAATTCTGAATTTGTAGGTAAACGACTATGATCGCCACCAGGGAAGAAGTGACTACCTCTCCTCATATCAGGCATAGTCACCGTACCTCTATAACCAGGGTCTGGCCAACCTTGGTTGTAGAAGGTAAGGTTGTTCTACTCTCCATGTGACAAATTGCTGAATTGAGACACTGAAATTTGGATGAAATGTGAAGAAGTTTAAATTGCGAGCGAATATTATGGAATGTTATGACGATTGTTGAGGAATGGTTATCAAAAAACGGATTGACTCCCTTCAGCAGACTGGGGAGTGACTTTCATCTGCAACTGGGGTCTTGTTCCCATCAGTAGACTGGGAGGTCATTCCCATCAGCAACTGGGGAGTCATTGTCATATTGATGAAATGAAAGGCCCACAGGGGGTTAGGTCTGTGAAAGACTGTAGACTGACTCCCATCAACAGTTTGGGGAGTGACTTTTATCAGCAACTGGGGACCGTTCCCATCAGTAGATTGGGAGGTCATTCCCATCAACAACTGGAGATTCACTCCCATATTGATGGAATGAAAGACCCGCAGGGGGTTAAGCCTGTGAAAGACCTATAACAGAATAATCTCACAACTCGATTTCATTAGTAGACTGGGAAGTGGCTCCATCAGCAATTGGGGACTCGTTCCCATCAGTAAACTGAGAGGTCATTCCCATCAGCAACGTTCTCATCAAAGAGAGGATCCGTGAAAACCTCACAATCGGAGAAAACCTAACATTTCTTATAGAATGAAAAAGTAAAAGTCAAACTGTTATTTTTTACACAAAAAGAGGGCGTTTTTAATCGTTTTGCGATGAAGGAGGCAAAAAATCAGGTGAAAAATTGAGCGTTTCTCAAAATGTGCAAGAAAACTCTTCCTTGCAAAATGCTTTTATATGACTATAAGTCACTCTTAGTAGATTTGTAAAAAAACAGAGTTCAAACAGGGTAATTTTTAAGGATGACAAGGCAAACTTGAAAGATGTAAAAAAAAACGTGTTTTGGTGAATACTTATTTATAGGACTATAAGTTAGTTTCTGCGGAGAATACTTATTTATAGGACATTAAACTGGGGACTCGTTCCCATTAAAGCTCTGCACAAAATAATTTATAGGACTATAAATCACTTTTGAACTTAACAATAAAACCCTTATCAAAAAATATACGTCATTTAAAATAAGAATACAAACAACTTTTGCCTTTGAGACACCTTGAAATTCTTAGCCAAACAGGAGTTTAAAATAAAAATATAGGGAAAAAAATTAAAACCAGTAATAAAAAATAATATATTTGCCCATTTATGGGAAACCATGTTCAAGCGAACGTATTCACAATCAGGAGAATATGTTTTCGTGTTCCGAAAACCCCCGAATAAATTCATCGTGCTACACATCTTATAGGACTATAAACACAATTTTTTTTGGATAACAAAAAATCAAGATATTTCAGTTCTTGAACCTACGGTGCTTCACCAGGCCGTGATTTTCTATGAAAAAAACTGTTTTTTTCCTCGCCCTCTCCAGTAGTTCTGAAAAATTAATTTTCTGTTTTTTTTTTGTGGATGTTTCACTTCATGTAGAATTTTGTTTCTGGAGGAGACCTGAAAAATGTACTATCATAATCTTGAATAAATTTCGTGCAAACCTAACAATTTGTTTTGTTAGGTTTTCACGAATCCTATGTTATGAGCAACTGGGGAGTCGTTCCCATCAATAGACCGGGGAATCGTTGTGTGGCAAGGGGCGTGTCTTAATCAGAGTTCTCATCGGTAGACTGGAGAGTTATTCCCATCAGTAGACTAGGGATTCGTTCCCATTAGTAGACTGGGGAGTCATTCCCATCAGTACGCTGGGGAGTCGTTCTGCGGTAGGAAAACTGTCTTAATCAGAACTTTCGTCTGTTTTAGAAAATTATACTGGTTGAGTTGTGATGTGACTGTTTCTTTTTGAAATGCCCACAGGGGGTTAAGCCTATGAAAGCCCCATAATAAAATGATGTGACGTGACTGTTTTTGGATTATATCAAGACCTACAGGGGGATGATCCTGTTCAACGAATGAATTATGAGACTTAGGAAAGCTAAATCTAGTTTTAATGTTGAGTTGACTGTTGATGTGAGAATTCCGGTCATATTCCGAGATATTTGTTGAATTGTTGTGTATTGTAACTGTTGCTTTCACATGGGAATTTCGTAAGAATCCTAATTTCTATTTGGATAATGAACGACAGAGAGTGTCGTTCCTTGAATGTTGGTAAAAACTCTCCGACTTCGTTTCAGATGGTTGCTTGATTGATTATACGAAGTATGTATTAAAATTTTATGAAGTTTCTATTATTATCTTGATGAAGAGCGACGGGAACGTCGCTCAGTAAGACCATCCATAGGTGATGAATTTTAAACTACCGAGGGAATAACTTGGCTGATTGGGATAATTTTGTTATTATTTCTACAAAGGAGTTCCATAAGAATCGAGACAAACCTATATTATTTGTTAATATAGGGTGAACAACGGGGACGTCGTTTAATGGGGCCTGGGAATGTTGTCAGGGCAAATGCCCTGACAAGGGTATTTGCCGGGGATTTTAAACGTCGGACCCTGTCCGACTCCTTTTTCTGGATTGAAGGACCTGATGAGACCGACGTTGCCAAAAATTTATTCAGACCCGACCTATGACTGAGAGACTAAAAGTTTTTGAGCTTTAGTTCAGACGCCTGTGACGTCCAAGAGTAGCAACAATAACTAGAAGTGCTTCGCTTTCTTGAGACCGCAGAGGCACGCGGGCGTGGGAACGCTAAGGCTAGACATATTCTACCTAAAACAATGTCGCGCGGCTGCTAAGCCGCCCGATTCAGGGCCTAAGTAGGCTAAAAAGAGGGATGCGCCGGGTATAGGGCCGCGACACGGAGGAATAGAAAGCAAATTTTTATTGTTTTCTTGGGCTACTGGATTTGATTCCACGCTAAGAGCCGCTAGGCCGAAGCCGAGGCCTATGTGGTTGGGTGATCGGACGAGCTTTAACAACCGACCAATACTGGGGAAGGGGTGAGCAGGCTGAGCCTGCTAAACCATAGGGTGACAACCTGCTGGGTATAGAGCTCTTCATGTAGAAGAGCTGATTCCTTTTGGTGTAAAGGAGGAGCTCGCCCGGTAGGTACCGAGTCTGACTTTCATCTAGGGGATTCTAGGATCGAGTCCAGCGGCGTCCTACCGGTCTAGCTCCTTTTTGGAGCTGGTCGGCCTCAAAGGGCATTTGAGCGCGGCCGATCGCGGCCCTGCGATCCATGAAATCGCGCGAAGATTAGTATGGCCCCTGCGCAAGGATGACACACATAAATCGGGAAATGCTCCAGTCCCAGGAGGAGATTCGAACTCGGGTCTGTACTTCAACAGATCATGGGGGGGTGCCCACAATGTGACCAGTGAAATGGTCGTTGGCATAATCCAACGGCACGAGTAGACAGGCAAGGCCACATGGTGCTCAGACATGTAGCTGGGGATTACAGTTCCCCAGGTACACAGCAGGCGCCCGTTAAAAACGGACTGCCATTTTTAGGTATGTTCGTTTTTCGTTTTCTTCTTTTTCTTTTTGTTGTTTTTTAGATTTTCTCTTAGTTTTTTTTTAGATTCTTTTGTTTTTTTCTTGTTTTTAGATTCTTTTTTTTTTTTTTCCCCTACAAGCTACTGGAAAACGCCCGTTCGTCGAAAACGAACGGGCAGTACCAAGATTGTTTCGTCCGAGTTTCACCAACTCGTCAGGGGGTTACGACCCCGACAGTCTAACTCGG
>BFEA01000379.1:1298090-1312498 GCA_003427395.1 Chara braunii
CTTGGTCGGTAGGTGCTTGGAGTGGCTCGGTCGATAGGTGCTTGGAGTAGCTTAATATGTTACCATTTAAGGCTCATCCTTGCGTGCTCACCCACATAAGGCTCATCCTTGCGTGTTCACCCACATACCATTTAAGACTCGTCATTGTACTATTATTATTATCATTATTGTGACCACCTGTGTTCCCTTGTGTTAATGTTGCCTATATTGTCTTCTAGACTCTGACAGTAACTGTGGAGCTGATGTGGGGTGGCTTCCACCACCCCCTGTCCCCTCCCTTGCAAAACCCATGATGTCTTGTGCAGTGCTGTGACAATGTGAGGTGTACTGTGTAAGTATTAAGCTGATGTGAGGTGTACTGTGTAAGTATTAAACTGATGTGAGGTGGCTTCCGCCACCCCCTATTCCCTCCCTCTCAAAACCCATCTATGGACCAAGAGGTGTTTGATCTCATTTTTTCTGCAGGCATGTTCAGGAGTTGGTGTCCGGTCATCCATTGCAGGTGGGCATCTCCGTGTGGCGATTGATCTGCCTGTGGGAATAATAGAAGGATTGGGGTCACCCCATTTGGGAAAGGTATGTCCTGTGGAAGGACTGTTCCAATGGCATTGGTGTCCCCATTCTGCATAACATGGATTTTAACCTTGTTTCTTGTGAATATCTGGAAGGACTGGCCCCTCCAGCCCTGTATTGTGTAGCCTTGTTTCAGGTCAGTGGACATCGATTTTGCGGCCAATTTTGGGACCCGTTGTGGACTGTATCTCAGACCCATTTGCCAGGCCCCTCCTTCCATTTCCCTCCTCAGGGGTAGAACAACTACTCCGGCAGTCCAGACAATGGGAGGTTGCGAATTGGGGTCGTTGTTAGTGCTAGAGATGACTCAAAGGTGATCCTCGATTAGCACCATTTTCCTTAGGATGTCACTGGGTCTGTGATATATTGTGCTCAATGTGGGTTGTAGATGTTCCAACGACAACTGCAGAGTTAGAGGTTGGGATTCCAATTTTGTGGAAGTATGTGGGTTGTCCTCTTGGCTCTGTCGAGTTAGTTCAAGGAGTTGGTGTGACTGTGGGGGCGGCGTTAGTCGCTGGGGGGTATGATGGTCTACTGGGTCGAAGGGAACTTTGTCCAGGTCGGGTAAGTTCCATTCAAATGCAGTGTCATCCGAAGCACCCGAGTCATCTGAGTCGTACGGTTCCGGGTCTGAACTGCATGCGTCCGATTCTGCATTGTGGTGCTGTGCAGATATATCTCGGGATGTCCCCACCTCTGGTACGATGACCCCCATGGCCTGGGTAGACTTAATATGTAACAGAGGCCTGAGAAGGTGTGATGGAACTAAACTTTCAGTCCCTGTTAGCACTAAGGTTGAATTATCAATGTCGGCCAGCTGATCCCCTCCCAGTCGATTTGCCGTTGTATTATCAATGTCGGCAAGCTGATCCCCTCCCAGTCGATTTGTCGTTGTATTGATTGAGATAGTTCCCCATCAATGACCCCCTCATATTCAACTCTTGTATTATCAATGTCGGCCAGCTGATCCCCTCCCTGTCGATTTGCCGTTGTATTGATTGAGATGGTTCTGATTCCATAGATTGTAGTGTGAGGTGTCGCTCTGTTCCGGTTTGCTGCTGCCTTGTCTGAGGCCTCGTTGCTCTCACGCTGTCTCTGAGCTTGAAGATGGCATCTCTGATCCGCCTTGCTACTATGTGCCAGTCAATCGAGGGAGGGTCAGGGAAGCTGTCAATGTACAATGTCAGGGAGACTGTGTTCATAAAGGCTCTCCTGATACTCTCCCAGTGCAGAGGGGGTATAGTCATGTGGGACCCTTGCTCCATTAATCCCATAAGCAAAGTGTCAGTTATGACTTTGAGCCTAACCTTAACTGCTCTATCCTGTGAGAGTCTTTTCGGGCCTCTCATATTACCGTGTCCGGGGGGTGAGCGTGGCTGCTGTGGCAGTTCCTCTAGTTCCTCCAAATCCTCCAAATCCTCCAGGGTAATTATGTTCTCTGTCATGTGCACTTCGACTCCCAGTGGAGGCGGGGGCGCCTCCGCTGGTGTAGAGGGCGCAGGTGGTTCACTTGTCATTGGGGCAAAGGTCCCGGTCTGCTGCTGTATACAAGAACCTGGTTGTATGGCTCCCTCCACCATCTGGTACTTAGTCTAGAAGAATTGCCTTGCTGAGTCTTCCAGCAGGGGGGTCAGGGCCGGGTCCACAATGAATGTTTGGTGCGAAGTGCAGTCCCCTGGGCCAGCCAGCGGTAATGCCACTTCCGTACATGTGTCTGCTGGTCCTGCCAGAGGACCAGCCTGATCCATTGGTTGTAGCCCCATTGCATCCTCCGTTGTCCTCTCCACTCCTTCCATCGAGGACGGCGAGTCTGCTGCTATAACAGCAGTAATTGCAGTTTGTGTCTCTGTGGTCTCTGTATGTTGGTCTGCAGGTGGGGGCGGCGATTTTGTATTCGTTCCTTCCTGGCAGGGTCTGATCTGCTGTTGCTGCCCTTTTCTTATTTCAATCTCTGTGGAGGGCAGTCTCCCCGCCTGTATGCCATTGCAGGAAGGCCTCCGCGGGCCTTCCCTGTTTTCGTCGTTTTCGCCCATCTGTCGGGTGCACAGTTCTGTGATACGGCCCTGCCACCTGACCACTTTTTCCGTTATAGCTTCCTCCACTGTCATTCTATCTGCGTGCTGGTACCAGCTGTTTATCTCTTTGTCTGCACACCGCTTCTGGTTCTGTGTATGTCGAGTGAGGGCAGTGGACACATGCTGTGGAGGGAGAGCGAATTGCCTGGTCTGTGCATCCAGGTCCTCCGAGTCTTGGACCAGGTACTGTTGTCTCTTCTCTTGTTTCTGTTCCTGCGGGACAGTCCGGTCATTGCTGTGGTGGTTATGTTTCAGCTGTTGTGTTTGTTGTGTGAGAGGGGCAGTGGTCTGCCCATTCTGCCAGGTTGATGCAGATTGCTTTTCAGGTTGCAGCCCTGTGTCTGCCGGTTGCATCGCCTGTACTGCATGTGAAGTCTGTACCGGCTGTTGTGACTGTTCTTTCTCTATGTTCATGTTGTGCTGGTCAAGCAGTAGTACAGGCTGTATAGGCTGTGCAGGCTTCTTTGTCACTGTGTGTCTGTTCTGCTGGTCTAGTTGATTGTGGGTCCTCTGTTGAGTCGCACCCTGGTTTTGGAGTTCGTGTGTGCTATCCGGTCCTAATTGCAGCGAATGTTGCGACTGTTGGACCGATAGGATCTGCTGTGACGAGTTTTGATTATCCTGCAACCTGAGTGTTGAGCCCCTCTGATTGTTTGCTGGTTGGCAGACCACCTGATCTGTCTTGTGTTGTGGCTGGACCCCACTGCGGGGTTGCTGCATCTTTGCAGCCGGGGGAGGACCCGATCCGTTGTTCTGATGAGCAGGGGCTGCTTTTGCTGCGACCCTATAATCGTGGTCTGCTGTTTATCTGTATTCAAAGGCCAAGACGAAGAGGGGGAGCCTGGCTGACCCGATTGGCCCGGGACTGATCTAGCGCCCTTGCTGATTTGTCCCCCTCTAGTCTGACCTTTGGTTGCTGTTACATTAGCCGGGGAGGGAGATGGGCGCCCCTCCCCTTCCCACCTCCATTCTCCCGGGATGTTGAGGGCTCGTCTATGGAAAACCCAGCCTTCGTAGGCCCAGTCCTCTGAGACCCATCTACCTGGGCCGTCTGGGTGGGGTCTCACGAGTCCTTGGGTGTGGTTGTTTCGATAGTTAGGGCACTGCAGGTCTGTGCACAGATGCCCTCTTGTCTTGCACAAGTAACACCAGGGGTCCTGGGGTTGGCTGACCTGGACTGCAAAATTACGGCCTGCATGTGGAAAGGACCACTGCCCACTGACCAGAAATCCTTTGTTGGGGTCCCGGTCTACTGCCACCAAGAGTGTGTCATCCCTCTTGGGGACACCTTGAGGCAAATCATTTATCTATCCAAGAATTGGGGCAATCTGTTGCAGGCCAGCCAAGATCGCTCATTGTACACATAATGGGGCGAACCTGCATTCCACCCAAAAGTGATTGTTCATGAGCTGCTCTCTTCTTTGATCGGGCGTAATGGGATTCTGCGGTTCCCATTGGCAGATCTCCACCGGCATTCCCCGGAACTTCATCCCCCTCATTTTTAACAGGTTATCCCTATCAATCGGGTAGATGGTTATTATTGTTATCACTCGAGCATCCACAGTCTCGATCAGGAAGTGGTCCTGCACCGCCTGAAAGTCTGTCTTGATTGTTCTCAGCCGCCCATTAATCCATCTGAGTTTTTCATTAATGGGTCCATTCGTGGCTTCATTTGGGAACAAGACCTGGACTACGTTCTTGGCATAGATAAGATCCCTGTTGGCGAGAGCATGCGGGGAGAATACCGCATGCGGGTATATGAAGCCGTTTTTCTCAATGTAGTTACTGATGGGGCATACATGAAGTTTCTGTATGAAGTGGGCCTTCATCAGACGAATCGGGTCTAGAGCCAGCGGGTCACCTTGTGCACTTTTCCCTGCTGCTGCCAGCGCAATCATCAGATCTTGGGAATCTCTGAGGATTTTGGATTTTGCAGTGTTCGATTGCTGCTATTTATTTTGGGTCATGTTCGCCGGGGATATCGGGCTGAATGGGTCTTCCTGGCCCTTGTTGGCCTTTCGAGATAGCGATGGAAGGTGTCAACACTTTGGACACCCAGGTCTCTGCGGGTCGTTGGTCAGATAGGGTTTGTATTTGGGGTACCACTGCCGTAGTATGGATGGATGCAGACCCGTGGGGTCCCTGCCCCGACGGTGAAGTCCCGCCCCTCTCCTTTAGCCCTTCTTGCCTACCTTCCCCACTCTCCTGGGGGGGTAATGGATGGCCAGGTCCAATTTGTGCGGCAGCCTGTTTCCCGTGTGGGCCGACATGTGCGTCCCGTCTGTTCCCCGCCATCGCTTGATCCTTGGCCCGCCATTGCAGCTGCTCGGGGAGTGTGTCTTCCCTGCCGGGTCGTTTTGTGTCTGTTTTGTTGCACTATGTATGAATCCCTGGATAGTCGTTTTTGTATGTTAATCTTCTTTTATATTTGTTTTGTAATTCACACTTGTGCGTGCACTCCGCGTGTGCTCCAATTATATTTATGTCAAATTATGTGTGATATTTTATTATTGGATCTATTCCTAACTCTTTTCAGTGCGGTGGAGTGTTGATGGAGTTATTCAGGGGAGGGGGAGCGGAGGGAGAGAGGAGGGAACGACATTAGGGTGGAGACAGGAGGGATCAGGGCAGGTCAAAGGATCGAATCAGACTAGGCAGACAGCCGACCATGGGGCACCATACCATCCCGTGGGTCTTCCCCAATCGTCGTGCTTGCAATGCACTTCCTTCGCTGTTTGTTTTACGCCGTCGAGTCTAGCAGTCTCTTGTTGCTCCCGCCTCCATTGTTTCACTCTTATCTGTGCTATTCGCACCCACTGACAGCCACTGTCCCACCGTCTTACTCTCGCACGTCCAAAATTTCAGTTCTTCCCATCACCTTACCTTTCCCATTCCATCCGTTGTTCCTCCTCCTTTCGTCCGCTGGTGCTACATCCCTTACTCAGTTCCTTCTTCCGAGTCGCTTTTCCAACTCGTCCCATCGCCTTACTCTCCCTGTGCTATCCCTTCTTCGCCCCCCCTTCGTCCGCTGGTGCTACATCCCATACTCAGTTCCTTCCTCTAACTCGCTTCTCCTCTCCGTCTATGCCTTTCCACGTTTTCACCTTCTCCACTACCTGTTCAGTCCTTCCCTGCTCCGTGTCACGTTATTCCTTTGTCTCTCCTGGTGTGTTATCGCCGCTAACTCGCCCAAGGTTTTCCCGAGGTACTGACCTGTCTCCCTCCCTCGCTTGCTCGCGGGGCTCAGCGATGTCACGGGTCATTGCTCGCCTTCCTCGGCACTACCGAGGCAGTCAACCCGTGCCACGCAGGGCCTCGCCTGCCGGACCGGTTAGTGCGCTCATGCTCGCTTAGCGGTCGTCCCTGGCAGCAGCAGGGAAAAGTGCACAAGGTGACCCGCTGGCTCTAGACCCGATTGGTCTGATAAAGGCCCACTTCATACAGAAACTTCATGTACACCCCATCAGTAAGTACATTGAGAAAACGGCTTCATATACCCGCATGCCGTATTCCGCCCGCATGCTCTCGCCAACAGGGATCTTATCTATGCCAAGAACGCAGTCCAAGTTGTGTTCTGAAATGAAGCCACAAATGCACCCATTAACGAAAAACTCAGATGGATTAATGGGCGGCTGAGAACAATCAAGACAGACTTTGAGGCGGTGCAGGACCACTTCCTGATCGAGACTGTGGATGCTCGAGTGATAACAATAATAACCATCTACCCGGTCCAGCAGGCAAGGCCCTGCGTGGCACTGGTTGACTGCCTCGGCAGTGCCGAGGAAGGCGAGCGATGACCCGTGACATCGCTGAGCCCCGCGAGCAAGCGAGGGAGGGAGACGGGTCAGTACCTCGGGAAGACCTTGGGCGAGGTAGCGGCGATAACACACCAGGAGAGACAAAGGAATAAAGTTTTTGGTAAAGCTTCGATAAATTCTTTTGCTTCTTTGAGTCCTGAATTTGTAATACTACGAATCACTTTAATTACTGTGATTCTACTAGAGCTAGGTACTTCTTCGAGAATAATATCAAATTCAGTTTTTTCCTCAATCTCCTCTATCTCCTTGTTGTAGGATGTCGATTCAGCTAATATTCCTCTTGAGGAAAGAAGATTATCAGAACTGATACCCAGTTCATCTTGAAGCTTATCTGTAAAAATTTTTACTTCTTGAMGAGTTAAAGATTTAATGGCATTTAATAATTGATTGAAATCGACTTGTTCTTTTTCTTCTATTTGCATTGACATAAAAAAAATACCTCTTTGAATTTAGACTATTGAAACTTTATATATTGATTTATMATCACCAATAAACATATATCGATTGGTGATAACACACCAGGAGAGACAAAGGAATAACGTGATTTCTGGTGCTACTTCTACTTTGGATGTAACATAAACTGGACAGTCTGGCTGGTCCTGATTTTTCTTCCGGGTCGACTGTGAGGACCCTGACCTCTCCTATAAGGGACACTGGACCCGGTTTCGAGCAGGTGAAACTCCCCACCAATGGACAGGAGTAATTAAAAAATAATAAAAAAATTAACAGTCGCCACTCGTGAAACATGCCCTTACTTGCTGGCAGGGCACTACCAGGACATGAAAACAAAAACAAAAAGAAAAACCAACAGCACCAACGTTCCTCACATAGTGGCAAGATACATTCCTCCAAGGACTGGTGTATCTTCCAACCTGGTGAGGGCCTTTCTCTCTTGGCCGAGCCTGACCGACACACCCTTCTGGACCAATCAATCTGCACAACCGACCTTAGAGCTTGCTTGACCAAAAATTGTAATTGCTGCAACGGCACAACCTCCCCCAGCCCGTACAGGGCATTCCTCACTAAGTCTTTCCAGATTGTCCATAATATCGTGCCTCGGATGTTCAAAAAAAGGTAGCCTTATGAGTTGGTCGCCTTCAACCCCGGCGGGGACAGATAGGGATAAGGGGAGGGCGAAGGTATCCTCTAGGAGGGAATTGGATGTCTTTGCGGATGGGGGGGAAAGGAGGGGGTCTGTTCCAGGTTGGGGACGAGGTGTTTTTCCTCGGGAACAGGGCTTGCGGGTAGGGGGAAGTTTCTTTGCGCTGTGACTTTTGGAAGCTTCTTGGACAAATTATGGTATATTAAGCCTTCCGGGGTTCTGAAAACTAGAGCTGCATCTGATCTTCTTCTTCATTAGGATATTCGATTTCAGAGATGGTTGCACCTGGACTGACATCGGCAGCATTGCTCTGTTCTGTGCCCTCAGTTTGCCGATGCCAGAACGACGCTGGCTGGAGCTGGGGTGTTACCCTGTAACCTGCAACGGCAGGAGTGTGGGACCTTGTAGAGAGATCTGGGGTTTGCCAACGGAGGAGGGTAAGCCAGTGGCGAATTGTGGGGGACCGCCTTGATACCCTATGGGGTCGGGGATAGTCTTGGTGGCGAGAAGAGGTCAGCGATGGATGATGTTGGTCTGGTCAGTACTGTCTTTGAGTAGTAATGTCTTGGTATAGGGAGGGCTAGGAGTCGGTCTATATTTAGGAAACTGGAATAGCTGATATAGCACAGTATTCAATTTTTCAGTTCTTCATCAAAAAAGATTCTTAGCCGAAGCCGGGTAATGGCCCCGGCACTTCATATGTTGTGTAATAATTCATGTGGGACGCTGGACCCGGTTTCCAGCATATGCTGCTCCCCACGAATAGATTGGAGCAAATTGTTCCCAAAAAAAAAAAAAAAAAAAAAAAAAAGACAAATCACAGCTAACGGAACCCAACAAAATGCCTTCCTCAGTCTACACACCAGCCAAACGGCCAGAACAAGGGGACATATCATGCCACCACTGCCAAAAAGGTTGTACTATAGAGACAGACAGTCCGGATAGACCGCCCAAGCATGAGAACGAAAGTGAGAGATACACCGATATAATTTGTTACGCACGCATAATAGAAGCAAACCAGAACAAGCGTAATCCAGAGAGAAATAAAAAAACACACTTATACATAGCATCCCTCGAGATCGAAGCACAAGTCTGATAGCTGCGCTAGCGCTAGCGCCCCGACGTCGGCGGACCGGTAGGACCCGGTCACCCCGGCTCGACTAACGCCTGGGTAGAACAGCTCCCCGGCTGCTGGACCTGCGCAACCCCTTGTAATCCCACGGCTGGCGCTACCCCTGCTGGCGTGTCACGGGACGTCAGTGTCACCAAACAACAGGCGCCACGTGGCCACAAGCCACTTCACACCTATCGGGGGCGCAACTAATGGGGGGAGAGATGGATATGGAAGGGGAGCTAAAACATCTAGCAGAAGAATGGATTACCACACCGGAGGAGGGATGCAAGCAGATGCAGACGACAGTGGGGTTGCTTATACAGTGGCAGCATGAAGGGGGGGAGATCGCTTGGGGAGCGATCTCGATTGACCAGTGGTTGGAAGATAGGATTCAGGAATTGTTAGACATCTTGTGGGAGCTGGAGGATGGGCCGGATCCCCGGCTTGAAGTCTACATGGACTGGAAGGGGCGGGCGGACGATAGGTTGGCTGCTTGCAGAACCCTCTTCACATTGGGGCGAGATTTACGCAATCAGTTGGAGTATTGGTATGGATTGCTGGCAAGTGAAGATGATTGCGGCGAAAACACAAATAACAGCAACAACATCAGCTACAGCAACAACAACGATGGGATGGTGTCAACAATAACAATGATGGGGGGGGGCGACGTCCAAGGCTGCAGCATGATGGGAGTGATACTGCAGGTGGACGCCGAAGATAAGGGAGACGTCAACAACAACAACAACAACAACAACAACAACAATAACAACAATAATATCAACTATGGCAACAATAACAAGAACGATGGTGCGCAGGGATTGGGATCTGGAGAAATGGGCGAAAGGGTATAAAGGATGACAACAATATTAACAACGACGATGAGAACAACAACGACGACAACGACAACAACGACAACAACAACAACAACAACAACAACAACGGTGACAAGGGCGGGGGCGAAGTCCACAGCAGCAACATTAAGGTGTGATGCCGCAGGTGGACATGGATGATAAAGGTGGTGACAACAACAACAACAACATCAATATCAACAACAACAATAACAACAACAACAACGATGATGATGGGGAAGGCGACGTTCACGGCTGCCGCATGAGGGGAGTGATACAACAAATGGATGCGTATGATAATGGAGACGACAACAACAACGACGACGACAACAACAACAACAACAACAACAACAACAACAACAACAACAACAAAAATGTTGACGGCGGAGGCGGAGACGTCCATGGCAGCAGAATGATGGGTAAGATACCGCAGGTAGATGCGGCTGGAATGGGGGTGGACACGGGAAACGGGTTTTCTGACTTCCTCCTTGTTACATTTTTTGGCCTCGATACGGAGTTGCTTCTCGTTGTCTGCCAGAGGATAGGAGTAGGTTAGTCAGTGATGATTGGGTTGTCTGGCCCGCAATACCAATCAACACTAGGGTGGTGATTGCCTCGCGGGACTGGTGGTGGGCAGTTTAGGGGTTAGATTGCAGGAGGACGACCCTTCCCTTGCGCAGGGAAGTAATCAATCCCCCTGACAGAATCATAAGATAATGCATGGAGAGTATGTTGTGTTAAGGCACGCCTGATGTTCGCCAAGTACAACTCATCATTGTTAAGGTTTCGTGATGTCCACTCATAACTTATAGAGCTTTGCTATTATGCTTGAGGTATAGTTAATACATCTTACACAACATGGTATAGGGATGCTGGACCCGACTTCCAGCAGATACAAGTCATATTGTTGTAATACACATTACATCATGATTAGGGTTTCGCCTGATAGGATTGATGTCTCATTTTGTTTGCAAGGTTCTATAGATCAGATCGTTAGGGATGCTGGACTCGTTTTCCAGCACATACATTCACACCATGGCACAAGGACGCTAGACCTGATTTCCAACAGATATAGTTTCATCATTTGAATAGGAACAACCATTTCGTTAAAACGAACATATTATATTTTTTGAACGAAATTAAGCAATCCCCTTGAGACCCTGTGAAGAGTTCCCTGACCCCTTCCCCCCCCTCTTCAATTATTTGGTAGGTCTGGATTGGTATGGGAGAGAGTGAGCAGGCCTTCACTTCAGTCGGCTATCCTGGCAGGCTTCTCCTACATAGTGTTCCTTCCCCCCCCCCCTCTCAATGGGTGGGTAGGTCTGGATTCGTATGGGGGAGTGTGAGAGGGCGGGCGAGGAGGAAGGAGCAGGCCTTCACTTCAGTCGGCTATGCTGGCAGGCTTCTTCTACATATTGTTCTTCTGGGATGTTCCTGTCCTATTCTGCTGGGAGTGGGATAAACTAGTTCTTCAGTAGTAGGATTTTGGCGCCCAGCACAGGGTGAAGAGGTTTATCCCTTTTCCACCAACCTGCACTGTCAATCCTCTGGAGACAGAGCAATCAATGTTGGCAGGCGTCCCTCTCAATCACATTTCTTGCTATCGATTCTCTGTGTGTAAGGGACGCTGGACCCGTTTTCCAGCAGGTGACGCTCCCCACCAATAGACGGAGCCTTCCCCCGGGTGCTAGTGTTGCCTGCTCTTACCAGCAGCACTAGCAGTGCAGGGGGGTGTTTGTTTAAAAAAATAAAAAATAAAAAATAAAAAGAGTTTTTAGGCCGAAATCTGGTCCAAATTTTTGGCTCCTTGGGGTCCTGCGTTCCTAGAACGCCGGACCCTCTAGATGTATCTGGTCGCAGCTTGAGACTAGATACATCTCGGGGGTTCGGCATTCTCAGAACGCCGGACCCCCAGGAGCCAAAATTTTGGACCGGATTTCGGCCCAAGAACTCAATTTTAATTTCGTTCAAAAAATATAATATGTCCATTTTGACGAAATGGTTGTTTAGGGACGCTGGTCACATTGCTGTAATACACATTACATCATGATTAGGGTTTCACCTGATAGGATTGATATCTCATTTTGGTTGTGAGATTCTATACATCAGATCGATAGGGGCGCTGGACTCGTTTCCCAGCACATACATTCACACCATGGCACAAGGACGATGAACCTGATTTCCGACAGATACATTTTCATCATTTGTATAGGGACGCTGGACCCGATTTCCAGCAGGTGTAGCTCCCCACCAATAGATGGAGCCTTAGACACTGGGGCCTACTTACCGGAGATGTTCTTATCACCTCGCTAAGTAGGTTTCCCATATACGAAGTTAAAAAAAAAAAAAAAAAAAAAAAAAACCTTGGGGGCCATACCTAGGCTTTGCCTCCTTTTTATACTATCACCCTACAGCTAACTTCTCCCAATCCTCACAAAAGGTAGAAGCCATGCTCCCTCCCACAGTCAGGCAATCGCAACATCTAGCAAGAGTCCATCGGGAGAACCACCTCCCCTCAGCATTCGGTTGATAAGCTAAGGCTTGATCAGACATCTCTTCCGGCGAGATACATTGCACATTGCCGACACGTGGCTTAGAGGTCCTTATAACCATCAGTCCCACAGGAAGTAGGCAGTCATCGAAGTAGAGTTCGGGCAGCCCTCCACAGAAGCAGCACAAAACACAAACCGCAACACACAGATAGACATACAAAAAAGCCACCAACGATGCAGCAAGCGACGGTAGTCGTGTCAAAGTACAGTCGAGGAGCGTCCGTGCCATCGCAGAGGGCGACCAAGCTGGCAAACTCCCAGCGCTCAGCTGGCGCCAACTCAGCTGCTCAACCGTCGAGGCACATTCGAAAGTCGAAGAATGAGACGGACAAAGACGGGAGTCCCTTGTTTATACTAATGCTGCTAGTTCACCAGGTACCTAACAGGGCCACCAACTTCCCCAAACTGGGACCCTTATACGTGGAGGTCAGAGCAGCGGTTGCTGCTTAGGTTCCCACTGCCACAGATTATGACCGGTCGTACGACCCTCGAGGTAGTGCAGAGAATAGACGCCGACAATTTGCCCAAATGACGATCAGACGGTCCCGCTATCCCGACGAAACGAACGGAAAAGAAAAGAACCAGAAAAGAACCTCGAAACCCGCTTCGAACCCTGTACCGAATACATTCCTTACAGAACGTCACCGATTCAACAGACTGAGTAGGTCGCCGCTAATCAAAAGATTGAAAAAAAATTGAAAAAGGCGGGCTGTCACAGATGGATAATCAAAATCCTGAAAAAAAACTGACGAAGGCGGACCGCCGCCGATGGAGAATCAGAAGCCTGAATCCCCCCCCCTGTTTCCGCTATCAAAATACACCCTCGATCAGTATCTCATACATTACAGGGCCCTAAAGGCCTGCTTGGCAAAAGTGCCAAACCCCTGTCAAACTCGTCCTATTGATAACTACGGAAATCAGCCCTCCGACCTTAGGCTAGAGGATAAGAGACCCAAGCGTCCATTCATGGATGACCAAACACCTTAGGGAATGAAACAAACACCGACCCGTGTTCAGGTCCGATGAAGAGTGGTGGGATGCAGACATAATATTTATGTCAGTCATGCTAAGTGCCTTTTCTAAGATCTTAGTCCTCGATTCGAATAAGGAGGAGGCGGCTACCAAGATTGTGGTAGAGGAGGCAGAGAGGCGGGTGGCAGACCTACCGGGTAGGTTAAGGGAAGCACAGTGGCGGCAAGAAGAGCGGGCGATCAGAATGAGGAAATGGGATAAAATCCTGTAAAAGAAATCATTGAGATGGTTGAAGATCTTGAAGGTAAAGGGGATAGAAACGGGGGATAGGATTATAAAGTCCACTTTCCAACGACTTCAGCCCAGATGCAGCCACTAAGAGGTGAAACAACTATCGCACTCGTTCAATGATAGGGCTCAAGTAGCGGTCTCGTCGACAGAGATGTGTCGATACGCAGAACTGTATTACCACAAAATCTTGACCTCAAATAGAGATGCAACAGAAATACAAACTGGACAGATTAACAAATCAGATCTCTGGGACGTAGTGAATGTGAAACTAGCGGCAAAACCCCGTCTCGATCTTGACAGACCAGTAACTGACAGTGAAGTTTGGCATGCCCTCAAATCTATAGCTCGGGGAAAGGCCCCCGACTCAGATGGATTGACGGTAGAACTCTTCTGTATGTTCTGCACAAATGGTTAACGACCATCTGATGCACAGACTTGAATTCGAATCCAGACTATATATTCTAGGCCCACGCAGACAGATTACAAGTCCAGTGTCCATCTCTGCTCCACGAGGGCTCTTGCTAATATGTAGGGGCCCTTCAGAAATGAGACTAGACGAATAGATTGGAGCATTTGGTAAAAAAAAAAAAAAAAAGGACATGCACCCACATGCACACACATGTGCTCACGTGTTGGGGTATGGGGTGGCCCCACCTTTTTTCCCTCTCGCAGTTTGATTTCCGAAAGGGAGGGGCATGTTTGGCCACCCCGCCCTATTCATAGGGGTCAATTTGTTTTGTTTTTTTCCTGTTTTTGGTGTTCGAGCGCGTAGGGCCATGTGTCCGAGGCCCAACGCGCCATTTCCGTTTTTCGGCATTCGACGGAACACCCCCGTTTTTCCGTTAAACGGGATTCAACGGGGGTCCTCGGTCCCGTTAAACGGGTTGAACGACATTTAATTCCGCCCATTCTCCATTCATCGGACACACAACCGTTCAATGAACGCGCGTTCGACGCGTTCAAACCATGAACTCGAAACACGCGTTTTTTGAACGCACGACAACAGAGAGAGAGAGAGAGAGAGAGAGAGAGAGAGAGAGAGAGAGAGAGAGAGAGAGAGAGA
>BFEA01000379.1:1326680-1351562 GCA_003427395.1 Chara braunii
CTCTCTCTCTCTCTCTCTCTCTCTCTCTCTCTCTCTCTCTCTCTCTCTCTCTCTCGATGCGGGCAGTCTGTCGCCGCGCATCCCAAAGACCTCACAGAGTCGTCACCCCGCTTAGCCTGAGCGTGCAAGCCAGCCCACGTGCCACAGTCCCTCGCGGCCACGCGTCAACCCCTCGCACTCAGCACCAGCTCATCAGATCGCCCAACTCTCTACTCACCGTCTTTCTGCACGTTAGCCGATCCTTCTCGACCACGCTAACTCCCAAGT
Organism: Chara braunii; assembly: GCA_003427395.1. NCBI lineage: Eukaryota > Viridiplantae > Streptophyta > Charophyceae > Charales > Characeae > Chara > Chara braunii. The sequence goes on from BFEA01000379.1 coordinate 1,326,948, forward strand.
AGATTAGAGAGAAAATTAATCGCGCTTGCAGAATTTATAGCTTGCTAATCAGCGCGCAATATTCGGGATTGCCAGGGGAACAGGAAAGACGAGAGAAAGGAAGTGCCTACAAGTGCATGACTGGGCCGCGGCGTGGGGGACGTAGCCTCACTCCAAGCTTCGATCCAACCATGCAACGGTCCGACCAATGAGATAGGAGGTAGAGTGCACATGCAATGACGCGGGAAGGGAATTTCAAGAACGGGGAAGATTACAGTTACACCTGCGTAGCAGGGAAAGAACAAGAAGAGATTACAGTTGAGATTAGAATTTCGGCGCGGCGGGAACAGAGCGCAGGTCCCCGTGCAGCAAAGTGCGCGCGCGGGCAGGAGGTGATGTGCAGTTACGGGCAAAAATTCCAGCGCACTCAATTTCCTAATCTATTTAAAGTCCTGATTAAAAAAAAAGAAAATTTCGAGAGCTCGCATGGGCTCGTTCTAAATTCAAAAATTCTGAAGAAATTACCCCCGCAATTATCGCGCAAAAACGACGGACGCCTTATTTGAAAATAAAAGAGAAAAAAAAAAGGAAAAGAAAAGAGAAAAAGGCCATAGCGGAAGTTGTTCCCCCTCCGCGCTCGCTAAGGCGCGGGCCTACCGTCCCAAAGTCCATAACCGCCACTCGAAGGACCAAGGAGAAAACTTCGAAAAATCAAGGAGGGACCGCCATGCAATTTATCCCCGATCCCTCTGTGTACCCCCAATCCCAGTTGCGCAGAAGATGGCGCCTTAAAAAGTGTAGTTCGTCACATATGTGACTCCCAGGGGGTTCCATCCTGTGCAAGCTCCCGCTTGCACCCACATTTCCCCCAAACTCGAAGAAGAAAGAAGAAGGAAGGGAGAAAGAATTACAATCCCACCAATATTACACGTGTCGTTACCGTAGGATAAGAGTGTGGACGTCATCCTTTCGACACGTCATTCGAGCCGCCCTCGTTTCACGGGTGGGGGAGACGGAAGATGGCGGGGATAAGCGGGGGAGGATCATTTGGGAGAGGCGGTAAGAAATTCGTCATCCCCATCACCATTTTAGGGAGCTCCTGGTACCTGATGATGCGATGGATGCGGGGGAAGCGATTTCCGCCTTCAGGGAGGGAAGCAAGATAGTCAGGATAGAGGGTTGAGAAGGTGTGAAACAACGCCGCACGGAACTGCTCATGATCTGCACACACGGGGATAGTTCCCGTGATGATGCAGTAGACTTCAATGACGTCCTGGTCTCGCCACGCGGCTCTGAACAGAAGGACGTGGAGATAGAAGGAAGAAGAGACACATTGGGTGGCGGCGTGTGGATATACATCGGCGATGAGCCGGGTGGAGTAGAATTGGTAGAAGGTCGAAGAAGGAAAAGGATTGGAGGGGAAAAAGCGCGGAGTATCGATCTGTCGGAAGGTGATGTAGCCAAGGGGACGGCGAGATAGGGAACGGGGATGTAGCTCGATGTCCCGCATTGCCACGAGCTCGAACAGAGGGACGGGGGGAAGGGGAGGGGGAGCGGGATCGCCTGCGCGTCGCCGTGCCAGAAGTCTTTGCATGAGGGTGCTAATCTTCCTTGGCTGACGGCTCGGGATCTTTAGTCGGGTAGTCCGAAACAGGCAGATCGACTCCCACTGACAGCTCCAATGGCCGCTTTCCTTCCGCGATGGCCGCCCTGCGCCGCTCTGCGTCCGAAACAGGCAGATCGACTCCCACTGACAACTGTCGAGATATGAGCAGTCCCCGACGTCGAGAGTCGACGGTAAGCTGAGGCTTCGGCCAGCACGTGTGACCTACTGTTGGGGATCGCAAATCGAAATTTTGCCGCCGCGTAGTAGAGTCCCGCCGTACTGAAGAACTGAGTGAAGCGGAGAGCGTGCGGGCTGATGCGCGGATGATACACCTGCCGAATTGATGAGATATGCCCACTTGGCGCCAACATGCGTTCACTGAGTACCTGCTCCGCGGAGAAACTCATGGCGAAGAGGAGGGAGAAGATGAGCGAGTAGAGGAAAGAGAATGAGGCTCGTCACTGTTCCACTCAGACTCCGAAATCGACCTTGTTGGAGAAGGAGGGGAAGAAGTCGAGAGATGGCGGAGGTAGGACACGTGGCGGACAATAGGCCTAGCCAACCGGCTGTCTGACACCTCAGGAGCAAGCCGCATCGTGTTCACGCCGTTAGGACCAAGCTCGATCACTCTGAAGCATTTGTAGAATCGTGGCGCTAGCTTACCTTGGCGAGCACATTTCCTCACGTGCATGAAGTCCCCCAATTTATACTGGGGCCGAGGGCCTGCATTCCCATTTCGGGCCTCATAACTCCGGACCTGGCGTCCATGGGCCAATTCAGTCATACGCTGTCTTTTTCGGGCCAATCTCGGAAGGGCCCGTTCCATAAGGTCCAAATGGCGCTTGGCCTTGTCCTTGGCCGTCGCCCGGGTGGGGCGTTTGTCCAGCGCCGTTTCGTCATTTAAGTTCAGTATCGAGACACAAGATAGGATGTTGGTACGTAGCTGGAAAGGTGAAAGTCCAGTAGATTCATTTGGGGTCCCTCTTAGCTGCAATATTCCGTCGGAGTGCCGTTTTAATTACCCGGTTGGCATTTTCCACGAGGCCGTCGATTGAGACATATGGAGAGCCGTATTATGAATAGACACCCCATGTACGACCAAGTTCCTCATGACTTCCCCCCTGAATTCAGCTCCATTGTCGGTAAGGATTTCCTCGGTGTCATGATGCATCCCGAGGAAACGGTTGACATACCACGCTATTTCCGCCGTTTGTCGTGTCCGACAGGGGTAGGCCTCAATCCACTTTGAGAAGTGGTCGACAACCACCAAGAGAATTGAATATTCACAACTATTCGGCCCAGGGGGGACGATAATATCCGTCGTGTCCATGCTAACCCTCTGAAATGGCCGTTGGACTATGGTGGGCACTATCGACCTAGGTGGCTGAATCGGCGCTTTGTCGGCCGCACAGACGGGACAATTTTTAACAATATATTTAACGTCGTCCCTAATGTTGAAACAATACCATTTATTCTTATCATGGCCGACTCGGTGATCCTGACCGCGAAATGGGCTGCTGTCTCTTCGTGGGCTGCTTTAACCCAGTCATACCTCATAAACGGGTGCGGAACTACCATCCATATTCCGCCCCCGTGTGTTTTCCGCTTAAGAAGAGGGTTCCCTACGACGGCTGGTATCAGAGCGACATCTGTCCACACCTCTGCCCGTCTATACTTTATAATCTTTTCCAACCCTTCCGACGTCGCTTCCTGGAAGCGAGCCTCCGTCGGAATCTTGTCGGTATGGCACAGATGGCAGAGCCACCGTTTTTGCGGATTCCTATACTGGATACATGATCCATGGGCCCTGACTACGCACGTGGCACATTCTAACCACTCGACGTACCCTTCATTTTTCGGCCTAACCGAAACGAAATGGATGCGCAAGATAGACTCACACAGAAAACAAAAACGATCGGGGAGGGAGAATAGAGAAGAGGAAGAAGGAGAGAGAGGGCCCTCAGCGTTTTCTTCTCTTTGGGCCTCCATAAGGACACATATCACTTCTTCACCTGCCGAGGGAGAACCTTCACGTGGCCGTACCCGGGTCCCTTGGGCTGCTCCGGATCCTTCCACAGAGTGATCTCTTCGTTGCGTGGCACCTTGCCTGGCCGGTGCAGACGTGTCAATCCGTCGGCGTTTTCGTGCCTTTCCGTTTTTCTATGGACGATGTCAAAGTCATACTCCTGCAACCTCACCGCCCATCGCCCAATCATTCCCGTGTAGTTCGTCAGCTTCTTGAGGGCCAGCAATGGCTCGTGATCCGTTATGAGGAGGAACTTCTGCCCGTAGAGATACGAGTGGAAGTGCTGGATTCCCCAGACGACAGCGTAGCATTCTCCTTGTGGTGCCGAGTCATTCTTCCTTTCGTCGGGCACCGTCTTCGAAGCATATTCGACCACGTGCTCCCGCCCGTCTTTCCCCTTCTGAGCTAGGATAGCGGAGATAGCCTCCGGCTGCCAGTTAGTAATGAGTAGGAACTGGCGCTCAGGATCAGGTCGGATTAAAATAGGGGCTGAGGCCAGGGCCTCCTTCAAAGCGCAAAAGGCCCGCTCACACTCCGCGTCCCAGTTCAGCGGCTGGTCCTTCCGGAGGAGGTTCGTCAGGGGCCGAGCGATTGCCGCAAAGCCCTTGATAAACCGTCGGTAGTACGAGGCTAGTCCCAGGAAGGCTCGAACCTGCGTCAATGACGTGCGTGTGGTTGCTTCTCGAACAGCCTCTACCTTCCTCGAATCCAGTCTCGAGCCTCCTCGGGTTACAACGTAGGCCAGGAATGAGATCTCGGACAGGAAGAATTCGCTTTTCTCCAACACAATCTTGAAACCGGCGTCCTGCAACGCGCCAAGTGTCCATTCAATATTTTGCACATGTCCATGGAATGATTCAGAATACACCAAAATATCGTCCATGTACACGATAACGCAAAAATTGATCATGCCCTGAGTTAACTTGGTCTTGTTTACGAAGTTCTGGAAAGTGACATTCATTGCCCTCTAAAAAGTCGTCGGCGCATTGCGTATACCCATAGGGCATCGAACCCACTGCCACGTGCCCTCAAACAAGACAAACGCCGTCTTCGGCCGATCCTCTTCCCTCACAAGGATATGGTGGAACCCGTGCCGAATATCAAATTTACTAAAATAATTTGCACAGCCAATGGCATCCAGCAGGTGATCAATCCGAGGGAGGGGGTACACATCCTTGATCGTGATGTCATTCAATTTTCGATAATCAATGCAAATGCTGATCGATCTGTTATTTTTCGGAACCAAAACTACCGAAAAGGACCAAGGACCTGTAGCGGGCTTTATCCCACCGTTAGCTTTGAATTCCCGGATTCGCTCGAGTGCTGCCTTTCGTTCTGCCAATGAGTATCGGTAAGGTTTGCAATGAATCGGCGGGTGAGCACCTAAATCTCGTGTTGGATTATTAATGATAACCTGATTTCCGCGTCATCAATGCTAATAACACCCCGATATTCCGCTAAGATCTCTGCAATAAGTTGGTGGGTTCCATCGGGCACGTATTCTGGCACGTGTAACTCGTAAGGTTGTTCGTGTATATCAACTGTGACGTGTTTGGTATGTACTGCCTTAGAGTCCTGGGGCGGCGGGGAAGAGATGAAAGAGTTGTCCGACCGCCACGAGAACACAGTGGCCACCATCTGGGCTTCCTCTTCTCGGATGGCCACGTGTTCTTCGAGGGTTATCCCGTCCACAATATCCCGAGGATCCACCGATTTCTCAGCGATCCTTATTCCGATATCGAACAACGAGGCGTCGGGACACCCAGGGGGTTCCGGAGCCTGTATTTCTGCTCCCAAACGTAGCAATTGTATCTCCTTGTCTGTGGTAAGAAGCGATCGGGGAGGGGGTTCCGTGATGTCACAGAAGGATCGCTTGTCCACGTACCGGAGGAGCAAGGGAGTAGTGCCCTCGTACAGAGTCCGAGGGGGTTCCGAAGAGTCGGGCAGCCTTGACACCTGTACCAGGGGTTCTCCTATGATCGGAGCTCGAGTTCATTGGACATTCTCTTCGGTCAATACGAACGTTTTCGTCGTTTTCTGCTGGACCGGGTAACGGATTACCCTTCGTGTCATCTCTTGAATCACCAGGTCTGTCTCGTCCTCGCTTTCCGAATCCTCGGGGAGTGGGGGCGTGTGTTCTTCGGTGCTAGTCTCTTAGTCCTCTAGACGTCCGTCCCAGGTGACTGTCCGAATCGGCCCGCCTACCTCTGGGTGAGATCTACATGGCGGGTTGGTAGCTGTGTGGAGGGTGAGGTGCATGGGGACTGGGTATAGCTTACCCCCGGTTTCTTGATAACGACCTCCCATCGCTCAAGGTCTAGATTGGCCAGGAGGGCGTTTAACGCAGGCAGTCCGATGAGTACGTCGTACGAGTTCACATTGGGAACCACCACGTCTCCCAAGGCGTGAACTTTTCCCAACTTAAAGGCGACGTTTGTCATCTTTCCTACTACTCTGATCCTCTCCTCATAGGCGGAGATCAAACGGTCTCCTTCGTTGAGTGGGATCAGATCCTTCCTTCGCCCGGCCCGTTTCACTACTCGTAGGGATATTACCAACACCGCTGCCCCGGAATCGAGGATCGCGCTGTATGGGAATCCCCAGATCTCCACGTCACACTCCGCAGACTTCCACGGGATAGTCTTGATGCGCAGAAAATGGTCGCTTTTCTGGAAAAGTCCCAGGCGTACAGGCTCTAAGGGTCCAGGTGCATCCGGCTTTGTCTCCTTTACGGGAGCCTTCCCCCTGGCCGTTGCCATCTTGGCGAGTGCGAATCGTTTCGATTGGCCTTGCAATGTTGGAGCATGCGATCATTGGCCTGTTCTGATATGGACAACAGGTGGCCGATCGGGAGCGGAATGCGGTGGTCTAAGGCTCGGATGATGTCCAGAACATCGATCTTTCCGGTGATGAAGTCAGGACCGTCGGATTCTATCTCCCCAGGGGATGGTCGCCATTCTGAAATCTCACGTTCATCGTCCGCGGGCTGGATTGCCCCTATCATCCCAAGCCCCGGATATCCCAAGGATAGGAATTGATCCAGTGGGATGAGCTCTCCGGCTTCCTCGATTACCCCTATATTTGGTACTGCCACGTCCGTTTCTTCTACCATGGTTCCTACCCGTCCAGGCTCGTTAGCTAAGGGAGCTTCAACTGTCGGGCCTGCCCCTATTCTTACTTGTCGCTGGGGCCAATCTTGGGCCATGTGGCCGGGTTGATGGCAGGCATAACACGTGTCCGTCCTAGGGGCCGGTCCTGTGCCATCTCCCACGGCTGTGGAAGCAGGTGCTGGGGTGACAAAAGGGGCAGCGAGAACGTTAATGGGGCGCATGGAACGCATCAGCGACTCCATGCGGGCGTTCTGCTCGCGTTGTTCCTTTTTGCTTTCTTCCATGAGGCTAACCAGCACACGTGTAAGGTCCAGCACCGCATTTGACTCCGCTGCCTTCTCCGCTAGGGCGGGTGCCTGTGCAGCCGCCTTGGGCGTCAAAGGTCCTATTTCCTAATCGGGAGGGCGCCTCAGGGCTGCCACTTGTTCCAAGTAGGTAACAGGGTCTGACACGAAGCCCATATTTTCGAACTTATGTTGCAGGGCTGCTAATTCCATCCTTGTGCGGGTCAGTTCCGTAGAGTCACCTTTTTAAGCGTAATCTTCTCCCTCGAGGAAGCTAGCAGCGAACTTTCGCTCCATCTCTTCAGTTGCATCCATGATTTGCGTCAGGGTGAAGGTGATGGGGGAGAACCGTTTTCGTATCTTAGCCTGTATGGCTCTGCTTCGAACTCCATCTATGAAGAATTTTCTTCCTACCTTTTCGTCTCTCCGAGATTTTACAAACAGTCGGTAAAACCAACTACGGTATTCTGCAATAGACTCGAGGGGCTTCTGCACTCTGTCTTTGATCATAAAGAACGCTTGCTCTGGACGTATGTAGTCAAATCGGTGTAGGAAGTCCCTCTCGAAGGTAGGAAGGTCAGTCCATACGTAGGTGCTGAACCAGTGATGGGCGTCACCTCCTAATCGGGCTGGGATGTTAATCCTAGCTTCATCATTATCGTACTGCTGCGCTCGGAGCGTGACAAGCCATGCTCCTGCCAGGTGGTGCGCTGGATCGAATAAATACAGATTTGGCGGGGTTGCTGGAGTGCGGGCACGTGCAGGCTGAGGCACAGCCTGAGGCGCAAGCCCCAGTCCGCCCCCTGCCCCGCCTTGCGCCTGATTGGTTGGGGCCTGATTGGCGTTTGCCTGATTAGCATTCATGTCCTTTGACGATCTGCCCGCAGACCTGCTCCTTGTCACTACAGGTTCGCGTGCCGATGCGTTCCTTTGCGCAGACTGTCCCCGTTTTGGGGTCCCTTGTCTTGCCCCTGTCGGCTCCGATACCAACCTCACACCCAGCGCGACTTCAATTTTCGGAGTGTTTGTGGGCCTGGAAGCGCGAAGAGGGGTGTGCCAAGGATTTTTGGAAAGTGGGGGTGGAGTTCCAGGTTGGAAGTGGAATCTCCTGTGTTAAGTTTCAGGGGTAGAAATGCAAGTGGTTCATCTAGCTCAGCGTTGGGGTGGGCGCCACGATCGGGGCCGGGGACGAGCCGGGTGCACGAACGGGGTGTTGTGGTCGTCGCTGTGGGAATGCTCGTACCTCTGTCCTCCGACGCAGAACTCAGAGTCAGAGTCTGATGAGGAGGACGAGCTGGGTTCTCGTCGTTCTCTCCGGGGAGGAGTCTGACACGTGGCCTCCGTCGCTTCGCACCTGTTGGGCTGTTGGCACTCTGGGCACGGAGCCCGGTGCCAGAATCGGGATATGGAGTCCAGGGGGTAACTAGCAATCGGTGATACGAGAGGACGATGTAATGGGGAGGGAAATTAGTCGTGATATCGACGAAGCCTGGAGTGATAAAGTATTGTTGGTGTCTACTGTCGGAATACTAGGGAACTCGGGAGTCCTGGTTGATTGCCAACTGGAAATCGCCCCAACACAGTCGCTCGTGTTCGGTTTGGTAGGGGTAATCAAGGGTCCACAAGTTTTGCTGCCATCTGATCAGTTGTTGTGGGACTTGTTGTCGCAATCTGTTCCCTTTCCCAATATGTCCTGTATTCGGGATCTCTCAGACTTTCTCGGTCGGTAATCCAAAAAGGAGTTTCGATCGCCATATCCGGATCAACGGGACTCACTCACCCACATCATTCCTACGTGGTGGGATCGTAACCAGCCCCTGCATGCGTGCGTGTAGATGACGAATCCATTGATGGATTGCTGTCTTCCACGCACGTGCGCACTGGCCACTAGTTAAGTTGTAAGCTGCGCGTCCCGATGGCGGAGCAATCTATTGGCGCTTGGCCCGATTATGCATGCAACCCTGTTCCCAAAACAGCCCCCCCTTGGTTATACCCTTATGCATCAGAGGAAAGAGTCATCAAACATTCGAAGAACAGACATGCATTCCCCGCAACTCTCATAATTCTTACACAGGTCGAACGCAAGTGATTAGGCTAATCCCGCGCAGTGAGCGCACCGATCAGATCTGAGAGAACTCAGACTCGTAGAGCGACACATACACTGCGATGCCGAATGCCGAAAAAGCGACGAGGTTGAAACCACGCTACTCTACTGAATAAAACAAAATGAAAAATCAAAGACAACTTGTGAGAAAGAAGGTGAGATCGTTCGTCACCATACATACGTACATGCATTTCAACAAAGAGATTTGAGGAGACTCACACAGGAAATCTGAAAAGTGCCACAACAAAATTGGCCATCGTTGGAAACAAAATTTATATAGAAAGGAGGGAGGAAAATACATTGTTCCACCATATACCTCGTCTCTCTCTCTCTCTCTCTCTCTCTCTCTCTCTCTCTCTCTCTCTCTCTCTCTCTCTCTCTCTCTCTCTCTCTCTCTCTCGATCCCGATCTCTCTCCCGCTCTCGATGCTGGCAGTCCGTCGCCGCGCATCCCAAAGACCTCACAGAGTTGTCACCCCGCTTAGCCTGAGCGTGCAAGACAGGTTCGCCCACGTGCCACAGTCCCTCGCGGCCACGCGTCAACCCCGCGCACTCAGCACCAGCTTGTCAGATCGCCCAACTTTCTACTCACCGTCTTTCTGCACGTTAACCGATCCTTCTCGACCACGCTAACTCACAAGTAGATTAGAGAAAAAGTTAATCGCGCTTGCAGAATTTATAGCTTGCTAATCAGTGCGCAATAGTCGGGATTGCCAGGGGAACAGGAAAGTAGAGAGAAAGGAAGTGTCTACGAGTGCATGATTGGGCCGAGGCATGGGGGACGTAGCCTCACTCCACGCTTCGATCCAACCATGCAACGATCCTGCCAATGAGATAGGAGGTAGAGTGCGCATGCAGTGACAGTGGAAGGGAATTTCAAGAACGGGGAAGATTACAGTTACACCTGCGTAGCGGGGAAAGAACAAGAAGAGATTACAATTGAGATTAGAATGTAGGCGCGGCGGGAACAGAGCGCAGGTCCCCGTGCAGCAAAACGCACGCGCGGGCAAGAGGCGATGTGCAGTTACAGGCAGAAATTCCGGCGCACCCAATTTCCTAATCTAATTAAAGTCCTGATTAAAAAAAAAGGAAATTTCGAGAGCCCGCATAGGCTCGTTCTAAATTCAAAAATTCCGATAGAATTACCCGCGTGATTATCGCGCCAAAAAGACGGACGCCTTATTTGAAAACAAAAGAAGAAAAAGAAAAACGAAATGAAAAGAGAAAAAGGCCATAGCCAAAGTTATTCCCCCTTCGCACTCGCTAAGGCGCGGGCCTACCGTCCCAAGGTCCATAACCGCCACTTTCTCTTCCCTGAAGGACCATGGAGAAAACTTCGAAAAATCAAGAAGGAGGGACCGCCATGCAGTTTATCTCTGATCCCTCTGTGTACCCCCAATCCCGGTTGCGCAGAAGATGGCGCCTTACAGAAAGTAGTTCGTCACACGGCATCCCGTTGTACTGGCGTGCTTTGCTCCCTTCGGGAGCAGAACATGGCCAAGGAGCTTGGGTTAGAGATCCGGATGCTGTGAGCAACAACCAAGAGGTATTGAAAATTGTAGGCTCAGAAATACCACAAGGGGTGAAGGTGGAAGTCTGGTCCTGGAAAAAAGGTAATAAGGTCAACCCCCCTCTCACCAAAAGAGAGGACAGAGTCATAGAAACATCAGTGGGATTCAAGGAGTGTCGAGTCTGGCAAAATGCATCAGCAAAAACAAGGGAGGCTTACCTAGTGGAGGAAGACGCGGACAATCTGCACATAGAACCCCTGCTATATGGATGGAAAGAGCTTACAAGCCTGAACTCGCAGTTGTTGGTGCTTCAGTACTCCTCGAAGGTAGGAGCTCTGATCCTAAGGGCAGCAGTCAGAAAGCAGCCTATAGTCGCGGCAGTAGAAAGATTTTTATAAAGAACTGGGGTTTACATTAGGCAATCTGGATCTCCTTGGCCACTGGCGTGCCCTGAAGGCAATGGTTTCACAGAAACAAGCAGCTCTTATCTAGCTCCAACTACTGTCAGTAACCCCATCAGCAACATGGTTAGTCTCCAAAGGGATGGACTTACCAAAATAATGTGCACGATGTAAGTGGGGATGGGAAACCGCTGCCCATATCTTGGTGTACTGCCCTTTCTCCTTACAAGTCTGGGAATGGTGGAAATTGAAATGGAGAATTTGTGTCGGAGACAGTTTCCTCTGGACACAGGAATGGTCCCTCTATGGTCTGACGAAGGGGGGGCTTGAGGAAAGAATGCTCGACCTTTCCTCAGGCTGGGGTTATGCAACTCTTGCCTGCCGAGGGGCGGTAATGGAAACATTGTGGAAAGCAAGAAACAAGGCTAGTTTTAAACAGGGAGATACCACCCTCTTTAGCCAGATCTCGACCGTCAAAACTCTGATCAGACGAAGTATCAGGATAGACTGGCAATCTCCTCACCCCCGGTCTAAAAAGAACTGCTTTTGGTTCTCCCAGACATGGGGCAGAAATGGGGCTTTTGCATCTATTTCCACAGAAGACAAGCTGGTGTTTGCAGACTGGATAGCTTCAGACATCTAGGGAATAAGGGGGCCGAGGGGTAGGCTCTATTCCTCAACACTGATTCAAGGCCGCTAATTAGGCCGCACTTCTAATAAATAGAGATGTGACAGCTCGGCTAGACATAGGCAGTAGGTGCTAGCAGATAGATAACGCATACAAAGTCATCACATAGACCCCCCCTCATAGTGTAGCTTAGGGGTGGCCTGAGTTTCGACTGAAGACGTCAGAGGCTAGTGTGAGGCTAGAATTTTCGTCCTTTTAGGTACAGGGTTTACAGTTGATCCATGGAAAGACAGGGGCGTTGGCCTCCGCGGGCTCAGACCTGTAAGCTAAACCGGCTGAAGCTGCCGGGATAACTCCGGGTAGAATTGTGAGGTCCGACACCAGATACTGTGTCATATCCGTACCAAAAGACTTGATTGTTGTTGTCAGTCGTCTATCCCGTGTGGTCTTCTTTCTTGGAGTCACGAGCCGACCCTCGTTGTTGACTGATTTCTCTGAGTCTTCCTTCGAAATTATAGAGTCCCCTGACGGCTCCGACACCAGATCCTGTTGTGAAGTCATACTGAGTCGTCTTTGTTTACCTGCTCCACGTGTTCTTGCTCTGCCCGGTGTGCTCTCCGAACGTTGATCCCCTCTTCCCCCCGCTCTTGCATCGCCTCCCATCATTCCACCAAACAGGCGTGACGTGCTCATGCCGTGTCCCACCCGTTGAGCTCCAGCCGCCACCTGCCCCGAAGTGCTTGATACTTCCCCCATAATTGGCTGGTATCCTTGTCCCGCTTGCCCTGTCCCTCCTTGACCACCTTGAGTTCCATTCCAACCAGCCCACGATACCGGGGATACTCCATTGGCCATGAGCCAATCCATAGGGGTCGATCCTCCTTGTGGCATCCCCGTGACTTGCCATCCTTGCTGCACCATCCCATACCCAAGATTTTGGTATGGGATATACGGATTCAGTGGATGTCCTCCCGACGGGATCCAATGACTAACTCCACCCCCTCGTCCTCCCTCTCCTTGCGGAGAGAAGGTAGGATTGTTTTTCACATTGGCTGCATGGCTAGCAGCCTCCGGTTGCCTGGGTGTCTGTGGCCTCGACCTTAGCGGGCCTTGATAGTGTTGACCTTGAGTTGCTCCGTTCGCCAATGAGGCTTCCCCCGTTTGTTGAGGCTGATTCTGACCAGTAGCTCCTGCGCTTGTGCCCTGATTCCTCCCTCTCGCTCCTCTCTGACAGTCCTGTTCAGAATGGAAAAACTGTTTGCACTTGCTACACTTCAAAGTTCCTGTCGTCCCCAACCGAATTTCCAGCACGTCCCCTTTGGATGTAGCCACCCAAATGATGTCCTTCATATTTGCCCTTGCTTCCGGATCAATGTCGAAGCGGGCATTGACCAAAGCTGGCCTATCTGGATCAGCATCGGTTGGATGTGCTTGGATAATTTTTCCAATCGCTTTCTCAATTTGTGCATAAATGAATGGCATATCGTCTAGCGGAATCTGCAAGGCGATGACCCAGAAGGTGCTCTCGTCATCTTGCCTTCTCAATTCTCTAAACTCTGCCCTGGTCATCCAGGGTTTGAAAATAACCTTGTAGGTTGTGTCCCCCAGCGTCACCTCCACTTGGCCTTCTCTCACCATATATTCTGCCACCTCTCTCGTTCTTGCCACATAAGAGGTCACTCCTGGCCTTTCAATCTTGATTCTCCCATGCCTCTGAATACTCCGGAGGGACTCGTTGCCGATAACCCACTCGTCTTCGAAGGCGCGGACTAGGTCGTCTTTAATGTTCTTCGGTAGAAATCTTGCAGGGTCCTTGTAGATGACTGTGACAGTACGCTCCTTCAGCCACTTGACCTTGATTTCATCCAGTAAGGTATTTAACTTAAACCTAACTTCCCTACCGTCCACTACCATCTCCCCCGGATCGATCTCTGTTGGGTATACCCCATCGTCAAAGCACATGGGTAGAAGGCTTCTTATCCTATCCTCATCTTCCCTGAAGTTTGTTTCCTCATGTGGCGCAGGAGGGAGGGACCTCCCCGTTCCTTCACGCCCTGGTGTACTCTCCATCTCTCCTTGCTCTTCGTTCTCTTCTTTCGTCCTCCAATTTCTCCGCGTTCTGCTTCTGTACTCACTCTATTTACTCTCTCAGTTGACAACAATCGGTGTAGGGCGTTCCCTATGTCAGTCGTCTCTCTACCTATGACTAGGATGTCGCCATATCCGCCCCTCGATGAGGACGCTCGGTGAGACGACTCCGGGGTGATATCACGGCGGTACCGTCTTGGAGCATAGCTCGGGTTCTGCCGAACCCGGTAACGCTTCGGCTGAGCTCATAGCGCCGACCGGAACAAGGCCGTGCCCCCGGGCAAGGGGTGACACTCTTTTCAGCCGCAAATAGCAAAGGGATAGGACGGTCCTCATTTTGTTGCCGTGCAAATAGTACTACACTACAAGGGGCCTCGCTGCACTACTCTGGAAATGTGCAAAACGAGAGTGAATCTTCCGCTAGACTATGGAATGGAAAGACACACACCCACGATTTTTGTCTTTTGTGCATGTCGAGAGTAGTCCAACGAGGCCCTTGATCTTTCTTTTTTGAAATTGAAAGGAGGCGACGGTCTTCAGATATCATCATTGAGATGACCTGCCCCATGGAATTTAGAAATATTTGGGTTTACTCATCAAGTTCCGTCATCTAGGTTCCAACGCGGGTCTGTATTTCAACAGTTCAATGGTGTACCCAATGAGTTAGGCTTTAGGGTGCCCTAGATTTTTCTCACCCTCTCATTGGCCGTCAATTGTGCTAGGTATTCTTTCTCATCCTCCTTGGAGGGTCGGGGCCAGGTCCCACCTGTGCGTTATCGTTGTGGGCGTCCACCACGGTGCGACAGTGTGCGATTTGGCGGCCATAACAAGCGACCTCCATATGACGTTCACGCAGATCTATTGCACAGTCGGGGGTTGATGGCGGCAAGAGTTAGACAAACGGGTCTGTTAAGGGCCCGACGTTTAGGCATTTGACTGATCCTTTGCCAGCTTCGGCCTTTCATTATCGCGGTGGGCGGTTACCACTTTTGCAACGGGGTAGCCGACCACCACTATTTCGCTACATGGCTGAGGTCTTCATGTGGTGAGCTTCGAAATTTGTAGATCACGTAGAATCGTAGGTGTTACCACCTCCACTAGTACCTAACTGTGTGTGTGTACCTTGTTATTCACCAGGGAGAATTGACCAGTGGTATTGGAGGAGACCTCGTCCATCATCAAGTACCCTCGACCAACCGCTCCCAACTCACTCCTAACCTGAATGGGTCTACAGCCAACGAAAGTAGGATACACCCCTTAATTCGGCATTGGTTTCCCTACAAGGCACCCCTTTCCAACCATTAGACTGCCACGGTATCACCATGCACCCCCAACCCCCATGCCACCCCCCGACCCAAGAGAGCAGCACTCATCCTCAACAGCTTCCCCGTAAGAGAGCCACACGTCCCCACCCAAGGCCATCCAGAGAATCATCCCCAGCGAATATGGAGTAGCTATATATATGTGTGTATGGTATGTGTATATGATAAGTGATAGACTAGGTATCGTGATTGTGCTATCTTAGGTGTGTGCGTGAATATGTGGTAGAGACAGGTCTCCCCCAAAAGTCCGAACCGGACTCAAACCTATGACCTACAGTGTGAAACTGGAGGGTTCTACCACTTGTACTATCGTAGGAAGTGAATCTAGTGTGTGTGATATCTGGACTGGGGAGATCATCAGAGCGACCAAGGCCAACAACAACCAGTGACCAACGTGACGACTTGGCCGTCATACAATACCCATGGACTTATCCCCTGGGTGGTGCGGAGGCAGTGTGTGACGAACCACTTTCTGTAACGCGCGAGTTTCTGCGCGGTTGCAACGAGGGGTCCTAAGCTATGAAGATTGGGCCAATTACGGGAAATCGGGATCGGTGGAAAAATTGCATCAGTACCCTGGCTTCTTCGTCTTTTTCGTCGCTTCTTCGGGGCTGGGTGTGTCCTGGGACAACCGGTGGATTGGTTGGTCGGATGGTTGTTTGGCGCGACCCCACTCGCGCGCGCGATTAATATCGACGTCGTTCTTTTGGTTCGGTTTTCGATCTTTTGGGCGTGGACATCGCACGGGAAATTGCTTCGTTCTTTTTTGAAATTCCTCTTGAATCTTTTTCGAATTTTGTCGAGCCCCCAATGGCTCTCGAAATTTCGAACTTTCCTTCTCAATTCGTGCTTCTTTTTGCTTTTTCGCATTAGATAGAATTTTAGGAATTTAGTAATTAGGATTTTTCATGCCGCGTGGCGCCTTTTGTTTACGCGCTTCTTCGTGGGGCTGCAACGGAACTCTGATTACTAGGCGCCCTTAATCTCGTGTGTAACTGTAATTTTGGACGGACGCCATTGTAACTGTATCTCTCTACTTGCACTTCGTCTTTCCCACCCTCCCTCTCTTCCTCTTGCTGTGATTTTCGTGAACCGTGGTTTGCATGCTTGGATCAATGCGTGGAGAAGGGCTACGTCCCCCATGCCGCAGCCCGATCATGCAGAACGCAGGCACTCCCCCTCTAATCCCCGCTCTAAGTTCTGGTAATTCCATGTCCTTCGCGCATGCATGCACGCTATAAATTCAGGCTGCGCAATTAGTCAGCTCTCTTAACCCGTTGTTGGAAGCTCGGGTTTGCGTGATCAGGAAGGGTCGGCACACGAGCGAAGTAAGAGGTGAGTAGAGTAGGAGTTGGGCGATCCGATGGGCTGGTGCCGAACGCGCGGGATTGACGTGGGCCACGACGGACTGTGGGCACGGGCGAATCCGACGGGTGCGGGAGGACTAAGCGGGGTGACAACTTCGTGGGTTGGTGCGTGACGACAAGCTGTTAGCATCGGAGAGAGAGGAAGAGAGAGTTGAGGATGATAGATGTGGATTTGCGGTTTCTTTGTCTCTTCCCCCTCTTCATTTGTGTACATACATTTTGATTGCGGCTCAGGGCGGTTTGCCCGCTCTTATTTTCGTTTCGGCTTTCTGAAATCTGGGCTTGGATTTTTCTTGCTCACATTTGTCTTCTCGATGTCCGCTTTTGCTTGCAGTATGTGTATGATTGTCGAATGGATGGATGCAGGAATGTTATGCCTGCTTGCCTATCCCTTTTGCGGAAAATCCCTGCCCTTGCTTTTGTTGAGCCGAATCTTTGTTTGCACCGGGTGCAGCGATAGATGGGATAAGAGTCTAGCCCCGATGTAGATTTTGTTTTTGTTTGTTCCCTGATGAGGTTGTGATATGATTGCATCTTGCATAACCGAAACTTACGCAACATTTAGGCGATCCGAAGTCCGGCCCCGCGAACACCACACGAGAACAAGTGTAAACGCAATCCGAGTCGTGCCCTTACGCGTACTCCCATGTGTCGACTCGCTCACCCTAAAGGGAATCACGGCGGAACCATCATCTCGTACGAGCACGCTGAGACGCCACCGAGTCGGCCTGTCCTACACGTGCTCGTGCGCGGTGACGATATCCCGACCCGCGCTATCCCACCGGCAATGATACCATGACGCGATCTTGGGGCTCAAACTCATCCTATGACCCGGACTATTTCACCCCTATAATAAACGAGCTCATAAGGACCCGATACCCTTGTCACACGGAGAATCAGCTATGTCCGCGGGAATTCCACTGTGCCACCACTAGCGACCCTCGGTGCTCCGATTTCCCTTCCCCCAATCACACCTACTACTTCACCCACCCGAAATTCGTTCAGATCACCACCAGTTTCCCTCCCTTTCGCCTCCTTCTCCCGTATCATCAGCTCAGTGTCGTTCCGTGGCTGGCCATAGCCCCCTATTGGCCCAATACGTTTTGCATGAACTGCCGACGCAACGACGCGCAGAGCACTCCGGAATCCCGGAGGCCCAACCGAGGTACGAGGCGACCTGCGCCGCGTGGCGGCCCCCGACGGCCCAACTTTTCAGGATTACCTCCACCGCGGAGGAATTTTCCCGTAACCCGTCGCCTACAGTGTCCCGGCCCCATCGGACTGTGAGTCCCGCACGCTCGCCTAATTGCATTCATACCCTTAAGACTCCCCCACTTTCCCCAAAAATCCTTGGCACACCCCTTTTCGCATTTCCAGGCCCACATTCCCCTCGGATCAGGAAGTCGCGTTGGGCGTGAGGTTGGTATCAGAGCCTGACACGTGGCTAGGGTCTTAGGATTGATAGCACGTTAATTAAGCGACCTGGCTAACCGTGGGCGACCTCGCCCTCTGAACGCGCCTAGACGCGACCCTATCGTCACCAGAAGCAGATCGGCTAATCGACGAGCAGCCAATATGGCTGCCAACGTGCAAAATCCAGTTCCGCAATAAAATGGTAACCCACCTAATCAACCTGCCCTACGTGCACGAGCTCCCATGTCGCCACCAGATCTCTATCTATTTGACCCGACGCACCATCTCGCAGGAGCATGACTGTCCACGCTTAGAGCACAGCAGTACGATGATCACGAAGCACAAATCAACATTCCGGCTCGAATGGGAGGAGACACTCACCGTTGGTATAGTACCTATGTATGGGTGGATCTTCCGACCTTCGAACGGGATTTCCTGAATCGATTTGATTATGTCCACTCCGAGCAAGCGTTGTACATGATTGAGGACCGAGTGCAAAAACCGCTCGAATCCGTTGCAGAATATCGAAACCGGTTCTACCGAATGTTCGTAAAAACTGAGCGAGGTGAGAAAGTAGGGAGAGATCTGTTCATTGACAGACTCCGCAGTAGAACAATAAGGGCTAAGTTGCGAAAGCAGTTTTCCCCCATCACCCATGCGCTACAACAAATTATGGCTGCTGCGGAAGAAATGGAACGGAAGTTCGCGGCGAACTTCCTGGAAGGAGAAGACTACCCTAGAGACAGAGATTCGACCGAGCTCGCTCGAGCAAGAGTAGAGCTGGCTGCGTTACATAACAAATTCGAAAACATGGGGTTTGTGTCAGGACTTGTCACCCATATGGAACAGATAGGCCCCAAACGAGTAATCCTAAGTGAGACTCCGAGCATCTCTGCTCCTATGATGCCCCTACCCGTCCGGGCATTAACCCCGCCGCCGGTAGAGGCTCCTATACGATCAAACGAATCGGCGGTCATTTTCAAACTAACCAAAACTTTGATAAGTTTGATCCAAGAAAGAAAAAAGGAACAGCGAGAGCACAATGCTCGGCTGGAAGCCATGATGAGGAACATGCGACCTATTGCAGTACGCGCCCCTCCAATGCAACAAGGATTAGCCCCGCCCCTGCTCTCGGAGGAGCTGCGAACAATCTGAATGTTTGCTACGCCTGTCATCAGCCCGGACATCTAGCCCGTGATTGCCCACACCGACCCCCACAACAGTGGATCGGAGTCGCGCCTATGGCGGCGGCCCCCATCGCCAATGGACTTGGACGAGTCGGAGCCTTGATGGAAGAAGTAGAGGGTGGGGGAAGTGCCTTGGCCACCACGGAAGAGGCCGCCGAGCTAATTCCGCTAGATCAGTATGTGTCGCTGAGATATCCTGGGCTACGAATGATTGGAACAATCAGACCAGCGCCAGAATCGAAAGAGGTGGCGGAGTGGCGACCGTCCTTAGGAGAAATGGAGTCGGGAGCACCCACTGTCGTCACAGGGGAGATTGATGTACTAAACATCGTCTGAGCCTTAGACCATCGGATTCCCCTTCCGATCGGTCATCTACTCTCTATCTCCGAGCAAGCCAACG
Organism: Chara braunii; assembly: GCA_003427395.1. Lineage (NCBI taxonomy): Eukaryota > Viridiplantae > Streptophyta > Charophyceae > Charales > Characeae > Chara > Chara braunii. The sequence goes on from BFEA01000379.1 coordinate 1,346,373, forward strand.
AGCGAATGTTACAGCACTGTAAAACAAATCGGAAGCGATTCGCTCTCACCCGAGTATCGAACGTAAAAGCCAAAGACCCTGCGCCGGAAGAAAACCCAACAAGTGCTCCGGATCCGATACAGATAGGATTAATTCAAAAAGGCGATCATTTCCTACGAATTAAACCCATTCGATGGAAATCCGCAGAGTGTGATATAGAAATTTGGGGAATTCCTTACAACACAATTATAGACTCGGGGGCAGCTGTGTTGGCTACTTCACTTAGAGTGGTCGGAAGGGTAGGTAGGAAAAACGATCTGATCATGCTCACCGAGAAAGATCAGCTCGTTTCGGCAGATGAGGAAAAAATTAAAAATGTGGGGAGAATGACGAACGCCGCCTTTCGATTAGAAAAAGTACACGCGCTTGGGGATGTCGTAGTACTACATGTTAATACATACGACGTTCTTTTCAGACTTCCTGCTCTTGTGGCGTTACGAGCAAACCTGGATTTCGAACGGCGACTGATTGTCCTCTGAAATACAAGGGGAAAACCCTACGTTGTGCCCATGCGACTGACCCTTCATGCTACTATTAACGTGGTTCCGCGGGTTTCGCCGATGATGGCAGGGACTCTCCGCATGATCTCCAGGGAAGAATCCGTAAAAGGAGAGTCGTCAACAGATGATGCGGAAAGTTGTGACGAAGATGATCCGGAGATCTTAAAATTGGTACGACAACGCGTTTACTACCCGCCACCCGAAACGATAGCGAGAGCGATGCAACTGACCAGCCGAAAAATTCAAAGGACCAAAGCGATGATGTTGGGAGAGCCCCTCATATAGATTTCGAGGATGGTCGAATCTTTGGAACCCCCTCAAACTCTGTACGAAGGGATCACCCCTCTCCTCGCCAGGTATAGAGACAAAAAGCATTATTGCGACATTACGGAACTACCTAAGTCTTTACTAACATCGGCCAAAGAAGTAGGATTGTTACGCTTGGGGGCGGAAGCAAGCTCTCTGGAACCCCTTGGGCGTTTTGAAGCAGAAACAGACGGACCGGGGATGAAGATTGCAACTAAGGACGTGCCATGGCAGGATATTTGCGACGGGATTACCCCGGAAGGACACGCGGCAATCCGAGAAGAAGATGCTCAGATGATGGCTACGGTGTTCTCTTGGCGATCGGATCATTCATTCATCTCGGCGCCTCCACCCGACTTGACAAAACACGCGAACACGAAACAGATTGACGTTCGGATCTGGGACCAACTTTTTGAACTGCACGTTCCACAATATGTGCTGGATAAAATCCACCGGGTGATTGCGGATATTCTAACGGAATACCAATGAGCCATTAGTGTGTCAGACACTGATATCGGGTAATCGTTAGTAATTCGACATGAAATTCAGACAGGAAATCACTCCCCGATTCATTTTAAACCCTATCGGTATTCCTTTATTGAACGGAAAAAGGTTCTCGAACGAATTCGAGAATTCGAAGCCAGCGGCTGGATTGAACCCACTACAGGACCTTGGTCCTTTCCCATAGTATTAGTGGCGAAGAAAAACGTGGCGATTCGCATTTGCATTGATTATCGCAAGATGTGTATCCCCTCCCCCGGATTAATGACCTGTTGGATGCGATTGGATGCGCTTATTATTTCAGCAAGTTTGATATTCGACATGACTTCCATCATATTCAGGTAAGGGGAGAAAAACGGCCGAAAACCGCCTTTGTGTTGTTTGAAGGCACGTGGCAGTGGGTTCGGTGTCCAATGGGGATTTGCAATTTTCCTGCCACGTTCCAGCGAGCGATGAACATGACGTTCCGGAATCTCGTCAACAAGACACGGCTGACGCAAGGAATGATCAACTTTTGTGTGATCGTGTACATGTACGACATCCTGGTCTATTCGGAGACCTATCACGGGCACGCACAACACATTGAATGGACATTGGGCACATTGAGAGGTGCTAGGTTCAAGATCGCACTTGAGAAGAGTGAATTTTTCCTTTCGGAAATTTCGTTCTTGGGCTACGTCGTGACACGTGGAGGATTGCGGTCGGACTCGAGAAAAGTTGCGGCGGTAAAGGAAGCCCCAGTTCCCACGTCACTGACGCAGGTTCGAGCCTTCTTGGGGCTGGCGTCGTACTATCGGCGCTTCATCAAGGGCTTTGCCGTGATTGCATGACCGCTAACAAATTTGTTATGGAAGGACCAACCTCTCAATTGGGACGCGGAGTGCCAGCAGGCCTTTGCAACCCTCAAAGACTCTCTGGCAACAACCCCTATTTTGATTCGACCGGACCCCTCGAAGCAGTTCATTCTCATCACGGACTGGCAACCGGAAGCTATTTCCGCTATTTTAGCGCAGAAGGGGAATGATGGTCGCGAACACGTCTTCGAGTACACATCACGAACCGTGCCGGACGAACGAAGGAACGATTCCGCACCTTAAGGCGAGTGTTATGCCGTAGTTTGGGGAATCCAACACTTCCATCCGTATCTCTACGGACAGAAGTTTCGCCTTGTAATGGATCACGAGCCTCTGTTAGCGCTGAAGAAACTTACCAACTACACGGGCATGATTGGCCGTTGGGCGGTGCGACTACAAGAATACGACTTCGATATCGTCCATCGAAAGACAGAGCGGCACGGTAACGCGGACGGGCTGACACGTCTGCACCGAGATGTCAAGGTACCAAAGGGCGAGGAAATTACACCATGGAGAGAGCCGGAATTGGCCAACGAGCCGAAATACGGACAAGTGGCAGTTCTCCCACGTGGCAACAAGCAAAACGGTGGCGATGGGTGACTGAGGTAACCCCACTACCCCTCTCTCCCCCCCTTCCTCTTCGTCCCTTATCTCCCTGCCTGACAAATTTTGCTATTTTTGCGAAGCCATATCTCGTGTCTATTCGGTCTCCATGCGTTCTAACGGGGAAGGATATGCGGAATGGATAGATTGTCGAGAGTGTGTCGCACGAGCCCATGGCTCGTGCATCCAATACAAAAACGATAGTAAATCATGGTTGTGCCCCTTGTGCCGGACCAACAAGATCTCGACCGAGGCTCGCTTTTTGGATGCCACGTCAGAAGGGCTGGAAAAAACCCGAAAGTTTAGAAGGGCCGAAGTATGGACGGATATTGCCTTGATTGCCACCCTAGTAGGTTACCCCCTCCAGGATTTCACTAAGGAAGATCGGAGGAGGACCAACGAAAGGGCTCGGGATTATCGATGGAAAGAGGGTAGATTAGAAAAAAGGAAAACGGATGGCAGCGGGATTTGGATGGTGATGCCGCATCCGTTCATGCGGTATGAATGGGTTAAGACAGCCCACGAGGAGACTGCGGCCCATTTTGCCGTACGAATCACGGAGTCCACTATCGACAAAAATGAGTGGTATTGGTCCAATATCCGCGACGATGTGAAATATATTGTCGCCAACTGTCAGGTCTGCGCCGCTGACAAGGTGCCGATTCAGCCGCCAAGATCGATAGTGCCCACGGTTGTTGAACGACCATTTCAAAGAGTGAGCATGGACACTACCGACATAGTGGTGCCCCCTGGCCCTAATAGCTGCGAATATTCAATCCTATTGGCATTTGTCGACCATTTCTCGAAATGAATCGAAGTGTATCCTTGTCGCACGAGGCAAGCCACGGCAATCGCGCGATATGTAAACCGCTTCCTTGGGATGCATCTTAATACGAAAGAGATCCTGACCGATAACGGGGCTGAATTTAGAGGAGAAGTGTTAAAGAATCTGGTCATACATGGCGTCGCCATACGGAATACCGCACCCCACATGTCACTATCCAATGGGCTGGTCGAAAACGCCAACCAGGTGATAAAGACCACGTTGCGGCGAAATATCGCGGCACGGGATCCGAGGCCCAGGCCCGACATCGTCGATCACGTCGTGGCGGTTCATCGCGGGACGCCCCACGAATCGACGGGGCTAAGTCCCTTCCAATTAAGGACCAATAGCGTCGCTTGCGTTTCAATACCAAGCCTCCCAAACGAATCTACATTAAACCGACAGCCCACCAGGGCCACGACTAGGGACAAGGCCAAACGGCACCTAGAGCTAATGGAACGGTCACTGCCCAGGCTGGCCCGAAAATGACGGAGAACGACCGAACTAGCCCAAGGCCGACAGGTCCGAAGTTACGAGGCCCGGAATGAGAATGCAGGTCCACGGCCCCAATACAAATTGGGGGACGTGGTGCAGGTGAGGAAATGTGCTCGCCAGGATAAGCTACAACAGAAAAAACATTGTGTTGATTTTCGGGTCTTGCCAACGTTAATGTTCAGCAGCAACATTAATAGAAACGTTGCCACAAAAATATATGTTTCCAACTTGCATTATCATTTATTCAACGTTGCTATGAGTGTGCGAACATCGTTTTTTACATATCGACAATATTGGAAGAACGAAGTTCAATGTTGCTGAAATGTTGATAATATGCATGAATCAACCAATACATTTCAGGATCTTGTTCATGAATATGATATGACGATATACTCGTATAAGTTGCAAAATAGTGCACGTCATGCAATTACATGTTTCAGCATGTGTGTACCAAAAAAATATAGAATACTACTAATGTGTCGAAGAGGTGGTCACGCTTTTAATTTGTTTAACCGTGTTATACTAATCATTGATATCACATGTTCGACAGGTTGTCGACAATTGCATTAGCGTGAGCATGAAAACATGGATGGTATTCTGCGAGAAACTTAGCAGAAGTCGGCACTGAGTTTTGATTCCTCAATTCCTTATAAGTTTGCGTAGCTCGCCTCTGTGCATGGCGAAGTACTTCCATCAAAACTTTGTCTGTCAAGTCTGTGTAGACCGACAAGTATTGCCCAAGTCGCTCATAAGGTTTGCAAAACTAAATAGATTTCAGAGAGAGAGAGAGAGACACTCGCGCTCTCGAGATACTTAATCCGGGTTTGTCAAAATGAGCATGACCACCGTTTCCAAGGAGGGGGGCCTTTAACCTTGCACGAGAGAGAGAGAAAGAGAAAGAGAGTTATCGAAGAGGTGGTCACACTCTTAATGCATTTGAAGAACGGTAAGCTACAGAGCGCGACCACCTCTTAGACGGACGTGTGCGTGTGTGTTAAATGTGATGATTTTCCCGTGTGTGTGTGTATGTGTGTGTGTGTGTGTGTGTGTGTGTGTGTGTGTGTGTGTG
>BFEA01000379.1:1408762-1459024 GCA_003427395.1 Chara braunii
CGCGACGAGATGCTCTCTCTCTTTCTTCTTTTTTTTTTTCTTTTTTTTTTTTTACCCTCGGATGTGGCCGAGGCATCGCGGCAGTGGCCAGCCACGCGACGGTGCTGAGATATTAAAAAAAAGAAAAACAAAAAAAAGTGCAAAACGAGAGTGAATCTTCCGCTAGAACATGGAAAGATGCAACGCCACCAGGCCCCAAGGATGACACGCATATGTAGGGAAATCTGAGAAGCAAAAAAGAAAAAAAAAAGAAATCTGAGAAGGAAAAACAAAAAAGAAAAAAAAAAGAAAAGAAACTGTGTTGTTTTCAGCACTTGTATCCTCCAGGGCCTCTGCGTTGTTGTCAGCCCGTGTATCTCGTTGGGCCCCTGTATCCCCGTTGCACAAAAAAAAAAGAAAAGCTCGTGGCACTGTATCTTTCCAAAGGTTCACTCTCGTTTTCCGCATTTCGATCGTGGAAACTCAGAGTGAATCTTCTGTTAGAACATGGAAAGATACAGCGCCACGAGCTTTTCTTTTTTCCTTCTTGTTTCTTCTTTTTTTTTTTTTTTTTTTAAGGTAAGCTATATTCTTCTCTCATCTATCTCATTTTTCTTGATAGTACGCATCTATCTCATGCTCTCACTATTCTATATATAGTATGGGGAACACCAACCAACCCGGATCCCTCCCCAGCCCACAGGGTAGGTTGGCACCACAGCTGTGGTGCGAGGGCAAGGCTGTACCAGTCCCTCATCACGGTGACGAGGGGTGGGCAGGCATTGCCGATGGGGGAAATCGGCGGTGCTAGCGCCGAGCAATGGCCAGTCACTGCACCTCCCCCTACCCCCCCTTTTTCTGGAAAATGGCCTGGCCCGTGTATGGCTTTGGGCCCCTGTATCCCGGTTGCACAAAAAAAATGAAATCATGGGGCTCTATCTTTCCATGTTCTAGCCAAGATTCACTCTCGTTTTGCACATTTCTATCGAGGAAACTGAGAGTGAATAGTCCGCTACATCATGGAAAGATACAGCGCCACGAGCTTTTCTTTTTTTCTTCTTGTTTCTTCGTTTTTTTTTGGAAAACGGCCTGGCCCTCCGACGTGGATGACTAGACTGCAGTTACAAACTCTGCCCTGCTACAGCCACGCGACGGCGGAGTTTGGACTGCAGTGTAAACTTGAGAGGGGACTGGACTCCAAAACGGCAGTTTGAAATGTATTTTCAAACTGTAACCTTGACAGCGCCCTAGTTTTCTCTTTTTTCTTTCTCATCTTACCTTATTGCACAAAATCATCGTTGAAGAAAACAGCCTGCCAAACAAAAGACAAAAAAGATGGCCATGAACGGTTCTCAGGATTGGTCACAGTCACAATTGGTGCCACTGGGGCACCAGAACTTTCGTTTACATCCTTCTTCTTGTAGAACAATAACGAGATACAGTTTGTTTACCTTGTTCATTTCGTTCTTTTTCTGCACAGTCTCTGATTACTTAATCACCGCTGTGCCATTGTGTGGACAGATGTATATAATTAGGGTGATGTAGTTGCTTCTTTGGTTCCTCGGTTTACACGGATCAGTAGGTTGTTTTCTCTGTTCGCTCTGTTTACCTTTTCAATGGTTTTTTCAAATTGGTTGCTTTGTCGGTTGCTTTGTCGGTTGCTTTGTCGGTTGCTTTGTTGACTGTATACGTATTGAGTGTTACTGTTTAGTTACTGTTTAGCTGCTTTTGGTTTACATTACCTGGTTAGTCTAGAGTGTGGCGTTCTGAATAGAGGTGGTCACCGGCCGGAGTAGCAGGGGGCATGCCTTGGGCTGTTCAACTTTTGTGAGGGACGCCGGGCCCGTTTCCCGGCATTGTTAAAAAAACAGTCTTTCTTTGTGAAAAAAAAAAAACAAAAGATGGCAAGGTATCTATCTATGTTCTAGCGGTGGATTCAGTCATAATTTCGCACATTTGGAGTAGTGCAACGAGGCCCGTGTACGTTGTAAGCAAAAAAAAAAGAAAAAAATCCATCTACTTTCTTACGTTTTTTTGGCATGTAAAAAAAATAAAAAATTCATCTACTCTTTTGGTCCTCACCCGAGTGGCACACTTGCCCCGAGGGAGAAGTGTCAGGGCCGCGACTTTGTCCTTTCTGGACAAAGGTCTGCCGTGTGACCACACGAGAACCTAAAGTCCCAAATAGGTGTACCCAAATCCCTCAAAAATTTGAGACTTTTGGTGCTCGTGTGGGTATGCCCTGAATCCACCGCTAGAACCCTCTATATTGTTTTCTGACTACAGTCTGTATATGGGACGCTGGACCCGTTTTCCAGCAGGTGACGCTCCCCACCAATAGATGGAGTCTCTCCCCAGGTGGTAGTGGTGTCTGCTCTTATCAGCACCACTATCAGGAGTGGTTTAAAAAAAAAACAAAAACAAAAAAAAGAACATGGAAAGAGGCATTGCCGTCACTTTTCCCTTTTGTGCATGTGGAGAGCAGTGGAGCCAGGCGCCATGTTTCGAAGTGAAGTGACGCCCCGCCAGCTTCAGTGCACTCCTCCACAGGAGTGAGGTCTCGCTTCGTCGACGACTTTTTGCAACAAGGTATCACTTGAAAAAAAAATGGAAAGGGCATTTGAGACCACCTCTGGAGGTGGTCTCAAAAAAGGGTCCTCCCTCGCAGGCCGCTGACAAGAAGGTCACCATTTGAGGCATTTGGGCAGCGGGCCTCTCCAATGTGACCCGAAAACTGCGTCAAACTTTGGGATTTAAGGTCATTAGGTCCCCGTGTGAGTATGGGCCTTGTTAGACACTCCTTACGAGTTCCTTGCGCCACAAGGAATTTTCCTTGTGGCTCGTAAGGGAATTTGGGCTCTTCGTTCCACCTGTCCTCGGGGACGTTGCCCGAGGACATTTCCTGAGACTGATGTCAGAAAAAAAAAAGAAAAGAAAAAAAAAAAAACAGTTGTGCTTCGGGCCTTCAGCCAATAGGGTGCCGCCACGATCCAGATTCTCAGCTGTAACGTCTATCTACCCGTGTGCCCTCTCCTCTCCGTGAAACGTGGATTCCTTGTGCCCAAGGGACCTCGCGCGAGGTCCCTTGAGCACAAGGAAGAAATGGCTGGGGCCACAAGGATGCCACAAGGAATTTTCCTTGTGGCATTTTCACATTTCTTTTGCAATTTTGTCCCCAAGGACAGGTGGAACGAGCGCGTCCTTGTGGAACGAGCGCGTCCTTGTGGATTTCACGTCCCCAAGGAGTGTCTAACGAGGCCCTATGCCCTCAGTCCACTACTCACCACATACGCCCAAGACAGACATATATGACCACGTAGGGCCTCCTCACACCAATGTCGAAAGTCGAGAAAGACTTGAAACCTTCTTTTTTGACATTATGTCATCGCCACACAAGACCCAATGAGATAGTCAGGAAATCTCTTCTACATGTCTTGGACAAGATGTTTAGGCCCTCGCCACACCAATGTAGAAACATCACGAAATTCGACATATGTCAGGAGATTTTCGACATTCCCTCTTTCGACAGAAAACCCCTCTTCGCCACACCGAAAGTCCAAGTGAAGAACTCACGAGTCGTATGCACAAAAGAGACAAACTGGGGTGAAGATAGGACAAGCGTTGGTGCGTTCTCTTTTTCGACATTCGGGCAAGATTTCGACATCCCATCGGAGGACTGTTGAAAATGTCCAAGTTGCAGGCTGGGAAACGAGCCCGTCTCGAGAGAAGGTGTCGAAACCCTTTCCCTGACAGCTCCTGATTTTTTTTGCATCTCGGATTTCAACATGCTGCGTGGCGAGGAGAAAATGTCGAAAAATCAGTTTTCGACATTGGTGTGGCGAGGCCCTTAGTTATGGGTCGAAACCGCCCGCCTGCAAAGTGTCCAATGTCAGCTACTTTCCTCGGAGTTGTTGAAAATCTCGGTGTTTTTGACATGATCCAGCCCGGACAGCCCTCTCATTCAGAACAAGCTGTGTGGCGAGGGGGGGGTTTCTGTCGAAAAGACCAATGTTGAAAACCGCCTGAGAAATGTTGAAAATGACTAAGTTTCCCCAGTAGTTTGGCCAGACCCACAGGCTATCTTCCCTTTTGTACACCAAGATTCTGAGCGTACTCACACTGTCTCTATCTTACCTGTATCTGACTGCATTTAGGGCAAGACCTGTATGCATCTGGCCACATTGCTGTCCAGAAAGAAGTAAAATAGCACTAGTCTCAGTATCCCCTCATTCTCCTCCTCCTTTTTCAAAAGGGAGATGGCCTTGAAATGTCATCATCATGTAACTGACCAGCGCATAATTCACAATAGTGTTTTACTCATCTGCTTCCAGTGGAGTTCCAACTCAGCACCTGGTCTGCATTTCCACAGTTCAGTCCAGGGGGGGTGTCGCGACTGAGCTAGGCCCGTTGGTGTATGGGGCTTGCCACATCACTGTCGAAAACACTATCTTTAATAGTTTCTTCGAGTCTTCGCCACACAGCCTGTCTCTTCGCCACACAGCCTGTCGAATTGGTGACGCGAAGAAAATCCGCAAGCTGTCAGAGAATGCTTACTCGACACCTCCTCCTGTCCAAAGTTGCTGAATCCCCACCCAGCCTGCTACTCAGATGCTTTCAACAGTCCTCGGCTGCGCTATTGACTTCTCCTCAAAATTTGGTGAGTGGGCTTGAGGCCGGGATGGACTACTATGCTTGTCGTACCCTCATCAGGAGGGTTCCTCTTTTTCCATCTTGCATTCACAAGTGCGTCCATCCTTCAGTGCTGTGTGGCTAAAGGGGGGCTAAACTGTCGAGAGGGTGGCTTCCAATTTATTCTGACAGACGTCAAAAATTTCAGCCTTTCTTTCTACAGTGGTGTGGTGAGCCCCTATTCCCTCATTCTTTTTTTTTTCTGGTTTGCTGAGGAGTCATTGTTGATTGTGGCCCTATGTGGCTGAACTGAACATTCATGAAGAATCATTTTATCCAAAAAAAAAAACAAAAAAAAAAAGAAAACAAAAAAAAAAGAATCATTTGATCCATCTGTTTTCTCCCAAGGATCTCTTTGTTTTTCTTCAGAAGTATCTTCCCCTCCTCAAGGGCCTCGCTACACAGCTGTCAAAACGAACAGAGTACGAGTGCATCCTCCCCAGAAAGTTGCAAGATGCATCCGTAGCGATGAATAGTACAGCATGCATCTGACCACCCTCTGCGGCAACGTACACACGTGCTTTTAATTTTAGATAGTTGTGTTGCCACGATTGGTTCGCCTTTTGCTCATTCGGTCAGTAGACAAGAATCAATTGATCCATCATTTTTTTTTAAAGATCCATCTGGATTTCCCCCGGGTCTGTTTTTTTTCTTGGGTCGTTTGAAGAGGGTCAAAAGTCTGAACCAGGGCACTCGGTTGGTAGGGACGCAGTGGTTCCACCGGGCCGTTTAGGCCTGGTCGTCGCTTTAGGCGCCAGTGCAGTAGGAAGAGTAATAAATTTCTACAAGTCTGAAGTTCGGGAGGGTGGGGAAGTCTAACAGTGTCTGAGAGGTGAAGATTGGTTAGAGTCTGAAGCAGTTTATGTGTCTGAATATTGAGGAATGGGTTCCCGGTTCGGCTGGGACCGTAAGCTAAACTGGCTGATGCTGCCAGGATAACTCCGGGTTGAATTGTGAGGTCCCCGGCCTCGAAGATTATTTGGTTTGAAATATAATAACACCCGGAAAAAAAAAAAAAAAAAAAAAAAAAAAAAAAAAAAAAAAAAAAAAAAAAGAAAGACCCACAAACTTTGAGAGATCTCATCAGCAGGGTTTTTTTTTTTTTTTTTTGGGAAAAGTAAGGAATTCAAATTATTATAAACTATCCAGTGGCCTAGCTCAGTTGGTAAGGCACGCAAGTGGCATTCAGGAAGTCTTGGGTTCAATCCCCATTGGCCTCATGTACCTTCCTGGGCAAGCTTGGCGCCCGCCACCTAGAGATAAATATTATGCCGTTGGTCCCCCCCAGTGGAGCTTTGATCTCTGGGCACGGCATGATCCTCTTCTCGAAAGATGTTCGATTTCGTTCTGTCCAGATGATCCAGAAGCCCACAGCTTGAATCGCCTGGGCAACGTACCCCCACCCCAACTGCAGGGCGTCCGGTAGCCCGCCGAGTAGGACCCACTCCTTGTTCCACTTGAGCACACCGCCTTGTGACGCCCACAACCTCACGCCCAGCGCGACTTCCTGATCGGAGTAGGATGTGGGCCTGGAACTGCGAAAAGGGGTGTGCCAAGGATTTTTGGGAAAGTGGGGGTGGCGTCCCAGGTCAGAACTGAGATCTCCTGTCGCAGGGTTTTTCGGGGGCACGAGTGCAATTTGGCGGAGAGGGCGGACCGCCTCTGGTCACAAGGCAGATGGTATGTGCAGGTTGCTCAAGGCTGGGCGAGCCATTGGTTCCGAGGACGACGGTTTGCGGGGAGGTTGTGACGCCCAACCTCACGCCCAGCGCGACTTCCTATTCGGAGTGGGGTGTGGGCCTGGAAGTGCGAGAAGGGGTGTGCCAAGGATTTTTGGGAAAGTGGGGGAGTCTTAGGGGTATGAATGCAATTAGGCGAACAAGGGGCTCGTGCGCAAGGGACCCAAGGCCCAATGGAGCCGGGGTACTGCGGGTGACAGTTTACAGGGAAGTTCCTCCGCGGAGGAGGCGGTCCCGAAAAGTTGGGCCGTCGGGGGCCGCCGCGTGGCGCAGGCCGCTGCGTGTTTGGGTTAAGCCTTCGAAATTCTGGGGTTCTCCATTCGCCGCTACGTTGGCAATTTCCACAAGGCGTGCTGGGCCAATAACGGGCTATGGCCGGCCACGGAACGACACAAAGTTGATGATACGGGAGAAGAAGGCGAAAAGGAGGGAAACTGGTGGTGATGACGACGAATCCCGGGTGGATGAAGTAGTCGGTATGGTCGGGGGAAGGGAAACCAGAGCACCGGGGGTCGCTAGAGGTGGTGCAGTGGAATTCCCGCGGACATAGTCGATTCTCCGTGTGACAGGGATATCGGTGCCGTAGGAGTTCGTTTATCCAAGGGGTGAAATAATCCGGGTCGTAGGATGAGTCTGAGCTCCAAGATCGCGTCATGGTGTCATCGTGTATGGGATGAATCGGGTCGGGTTATCGTCACCACGCGCGAGCACGTGCAGGACAGGCGGACTCAGTTGCGCCTCAGCGTGCTCGTACGGGATGACGGTTCTGCCGCGAATCTTTTCTGGGTGGGAGAATCAGCGCACGGGGATGCGTGTAAATGCGCGATTCGGATCGCATTAACACATGTCCTCGCGCGGCGTTCGCGGGGCCCGGCGTCGGATCATCTAATTGCTCCGTAAGTTTGGTTATGCAAGATGCAATCACACCACATCCCATTCGTGAGACAAGCAAAAACGAGGGCAAAATCGCTTTCGGGGCCAAATTCTTATCCCCTTTTACAACTGCATCAGGTAAGGGTAAAAATTCGACACAAGCAAAAGCAAAGACAAGGATTCTCAGTAAGAAGATAGGCAGGCAAGCATAGCATCCATACATCCATACATTCAGCAATCATACACATAATGAAATCGAGACGGTCATCGCAAGGACAAGTGTGAGCAAAAACCCAAATCCAGATTCCAAAAAGCGGAAACGAAAACAAGAACAGGCAAACCGCCCGGAGCCGCAATCAAAATATATGTACACAGATGAGGAGGGGGAAGAGACAAAGAAACAGCAAATCCGCGTCCATCGACCTCAACTCTCTCTCCTCCTCTTCTCTCTCTTCTCCGATGCGGACAGTCCGTCGTCACGCACCAACCCACGAAGTCGTTACCCCGCTTAGTCCTCCCGCACCCGTCGGATTCGCCTGTGCCCACAGTCCGTCGTGGCCCACATCAATCCCGCGCGTTCGGCACCAGCCCGTCGGGTCGCCCAACTCCTACTCTATTCACCTCTTTCTTCGCTCGTGTGCCGACCCTTCCTGATCGCGCAACCTCGAGCTTCCAACAACGGGTTTAGAGAGCTAACTAATCGCGCAGCCGGAATTTATAGCGTGCATGCATACGCGAAGAACACGGAATTACAAGGACTTAGAAGAGGGGACGGGGGGAGGAGTTGGCCTGCGTCTGCATGGTCTGGCCGAGGCATGGGGGACGTAGCCCTTCTCCACGCATCGATCCGAGCATGCAAGCTACGGCTTACAAAAATCACAGCAAAAGAAAGAGAGGGAGGGCGGGAGAGACAAAGTGCAAGAAGAAAGATACAGTTACAATGGCGCCCACCCAAAATTACAGTTACACACGCGATTAAGGGCGCCCACAAATCAGAGTACCGTTGCAGCCGCATGAAGAAGGGCGTAGACAAAAGGCGCCGCGCGGCAAGAAAATCCTAATTACTGAATTCCTAAATTCCTATCTAATGCGAAAAAGCAAAAAGCAGGAGCTTCAGGCGGAAAGTCCGAAATTCCGAGAGCTATCGGGGCTCGACAAAATTCGAAAGAGATTTAAAAGAAAATTAAAAAAAAACGAAGCAAATTCCCGTACGATGTCCTCGCCCAAAAGATCGAAACCGCAATGAAAGAAACGACGTCAACATTTATTAATCGCGCGCGCGGTGGCGCGCCAGCCATCAAGCCGACCAATCAATCAGCCGACCATCCCAGGACACACCCAGCTCCGAACCCAGCCCTTCGAAAAGAAGCGACGAAAAAGACGAAAAAAAACAAGGATACTGATGTAATTTCCCACCGATCCCGATCTCTCATAACTGGCCCAATCTTCCCAACTTAGGACCCCTCATTGCAACCGTGCAGAAAATCGCACGTTTCAGAAAGTGGTTCGTCACAAGGTCCCTTCGGGGTGGTGGGGTTCCCATGACTCAGGCCGACGGGAGTTGCCACATGGCGCCGATCACCGCGCGTTCGGGTTAGGCCTTCGGAAATCAAGGGTCCTCTGGTCGTCGCGTCGTTGGCAATTTCCGGAAGGCGTGCTGGGCCAGTACGGGGCTATGGCCTTCCACGGGACGACGCTGAGTTGGTGATATGGAAGAAGAAGGCGAAAGGGAGGGAAGCTGGTGGAGATGACGACAAACCCGGGTTGGGTGAAGTAGTGGGTATGGTCCTGAGTGGGGAAATCAGAGCACTTGGGGTCGCTAATGGTGGCGCAGTGAAACTCTCGAGGACACAGTCAGTTCTCGGTTAGGCAGGGGTATCTCTGTCAGAGGACTCCGTTTACCCATGGGGTGAAGTAGTCTGGTCGTATAGCAATGACTCCGAGCTCTCTAAGTGTGTCATTGTATCATCGCAGGGCTATAAGATGCCTAAGGGCAGGTCTAAGTTGGTTAGGATCACCGCGTGCGAGCACGCGCAGGCTGCACGAATCGAGTCGTGCTTACCCGTGTTTGCACAGGATGATTGCTTCATGGCCGACCCCAGATAGCCGTTTCCAATCAGACAGTACTTCTGCAACCGATGGGTTTTTTCGGACTTGACAAATCAACGCACGGGGCCCCATGTAAATGCGCGGATCAGCTTGCGTTTACGCTCGTCCTCGCGCGGCGTTCGTTGGGCCGGATGTTCAATTGTCTAATCACTCCGTAATTTTCATCATGCAATATGCAACAACCACACAGCCCCATCAAAAGATGAGCAAAACGAGAACGGGACTACGGATCGCGCAAAATTCCTATCCTACTCACGAGTGCATCAAACGCAATGAACAAAGGCAAGGGCAAGGATCCGATAGAAAGATGAGTAATCAAACATAGCATCCATTCATTCATTAATTCAAAAACATACACACAATGCATCTGAGATGGAAATCGCGAAGACAAGTGTGAGCAAAACCCAAATCCAGATTCCGAAAAACAGAAAACGGGCAGATCGCCCGCAGCCGAAATCAAAATTTATATACACGAGACAGGAGGGAGAAAACATAAAGGAAACAGCATATCCACATCCATCAACCTAAGCTCTCTCTCCCTCTCTCTTCTTCTCCGATGAGGACAGTCCTCCGTCGCGCACCAACCCACGAAGCCGTCACCCCGCTTAGTCCTCCCGCACCCGTCAAGTTCGCCCGCGCCAACAGTCCGTTGTGGCCCGCGTCAACCCCACCCATTTGGCACCAGCTCGTCGGGTCGCCTGACTCCTGCTCTACTCACCTCTTACTTCGCTCGTGTGCCGACCCTCTCTGAGTTTCCAACAACTGGTTAAGAGAGCTAACTAATCGCGTAGCCGGACTTTATAGCGTGCATGCTTGCGCGAAGAACACAAAATTACAAGGATTTGGGAAAGAGGATTAGAGAGGGAGCGTCTGCGTTCTGCATGACCGGGCCGTTGCGTGGGGGACGTAGCTACTCTCCACTTATAGATCCGAGCATGCAGACCGTGGCTATAAAAACACAGCAAAAGAAAGAGAAGGAGAGCGGGAAAGACGAAGAGCAACAAAAAAGATACAGTTACAATGGCGCCAGCCCAAAATTACAGTTACACACTTGATTAAAGGCGTCGGTTAATCAGAATTCTGTTGCAGCCGCATAAAGCAGCGCGTAAACAACTTGAAAATGCGTCGCGCGGCAAAAGAAAGTCCTAATTACAAATTTCCTAAATTCTTATCTAAATGCAAAAAAAGCAAGAAGCACAAATTCCGAAAGGAAAGTCCAAAATTCCGAGGGTCATCGGGGCTCGACAAAATTCGAAAACGAATTCAAAATAAAAATTCAAAAAGAGCGAAGCAAATTCTCGTTGCCCGGACGATGTCCGCGCCCAAAAAGTTCCGACACCGAAACAAAAAGAAACGACGTCAACATTAATTAATCGCGCGCTTGGTGGCGCGCCAGCCACTCAACCAACCAATCAACCGATCGTCTCGGGACTCACCCAGCCCTCAACCCATCCATCCGAAAAGAACGACGAAAAAGGCGAAGAAGTGAGGGTACTGATGCAATTTCCCATCCATCCCAATCTCCCATAATTGGCCCAACCTTCCCAGCTTAGGACCCCTCATTGTAACAACGTTGAAAGTCGCGCGCTACAGAAAGTGGTTCGTCACAGCCTGTCCATCCTTCCCACTGCTCTGCCCACCAATCCCATATCCTTTTCGAGCAGGGTAGTCCCACCAAATGCGGATCATTGATTCGAATGACCACCTGCATCGTTTGCACTGAGCATCCACTTCAATCCCTTTCCTCATAAGCCAGATTGCTGAAGGGGTGGCTAGGAGCGAGGCTAACCATAACAACGTTGTTGCTCTTGGGTTCGACGACTCTGCAAGTTCTTTCTAGCATTTCTTGATCTTCTTTATACTATGTTATAGCACGAGTGTACTGCGTCTCTGAGTGGTTGTCATTAATTGTGTACGACTTGTGTTCATCATTATCGTCGGACTCCAGGCGGCGGATTTCGGCGCTTCAGGAGAGTTGTCTTTTCTTCAAAAGAGTTTGAGAGAGAGGAGCATCGACTGTTTAGGCTTATCAACTCTTAATGGACGACGGACAACGAGATTTGAACCATAATTGTAGGGTAACTTCTCGTGCGACATTTTGGGCGCTAGCTTCACTGAGAACTCGTCCAATTGTGCATGTTCTCCCCGAGGACCTGTGACCTGCAACCTCATGCTCTGCGGTGTCTTCTATTCGGAGTGCTAAGGGTGCGGAAAGGAGGCCCCGAAAAAACAGCAAGATGGGGTGTGCCAAGGGTTTTTGAAAAATTGAGTGTGGGGACGCAGACAAAACTGAAATCCCCCGTGTTGGTCTGATGAAGTGAGCGATCTGGCGGGTTTCGGTGCGCGCGGGATTCGTGACGCGGGGAAGTTTTAAATTCAATCCAAAAAGTATTGTTGGACTTCCCATCGGGCCACGGCTCGTCATTTGGAGTGGAAGGGAGCGGGCACGTGTTTAGTATCCCGTTTTCGCACTAGCTCCCAACGTCGCACGCTACACAATTCTGAATCCGACCTGGATGGTCTCAATCATGTGGCTCTTACCTTGTGCTCGTCCTCGTTCCACGTTCGGTAATGGAACCCCTTCGACTGGTACTGATCGAGAGGTTGGCAATCACTGCACAAGGTGTTAGGCCAATGGGGTGCCACTGCCGACCACGGGGTGACGATTAACTCGTTAAAGGGTAGTAGTAGCGAGTACGGCGGAAAGTGCGTATCCACAATGACAAAGCTCGCGCCTACAAATCCAGAACACCGATTTTCAAAAGGGAAATAGTACTGCCCACCGATCTTTGCAACGACTTCTCGTATGTCTCAATCATAGATACGCGTTCTATCCTCGTTATACGGGAAGGGGCGGAGAGGGGATATGGGAGGTTGTCGCCTAGTCGGGTTGAGCCCGTTAGTCCACATGGCAAACAATCAGAAATAATTTAACCATTCATCGCGTGCATGCAATCCTGGCAATCCAATCGGAAAGGCCAGACAGGAGAAACAGAGGGTTCGGAGAAAAAGAAAGGAAATCTCATGTGTGGCGAGATGGGGTCGCTATTTTGTGCTTAGATCGTGCGTCACATATGTACTCGCAACATTCCTTCGAAAATCACAAATCAAAGCATTCCTGCATTTCCGAATCCCAACAACATTGCCTCTCCCATCGACTCGTTCTAATCAAGATGATTTTCGTACCTGCTCACTCTCATCTTCCATGCATGCATTCACTGTGGAAGGTGCGGAAATGACAATCATGTAATTTTCCAACAAGGTGCGTCGAGGGAAGGATCCTTAGTGGTTGATACACGCGCATCCACCGTTCGCAAGACAAAACCCATTAGATCGGGGGACTACCCAGGAAACTAATGGAAGAGTTCCGGAAGAAATCATTCCTATGCAGTCATCATACTCATTCCATCACATGCCAATTTTTGACTTATTACATAGGACCATCCACATCAAGGCAGAAGGAGAAGGAGAACTGCGACAGAAACAGACGGGATATCAAGATCAGAGGGAAGAGTTACACTGAGATGGAGAGAGGAAAAGAAAGTTCGGTTTTACCGCCGCAAGGTCACACCAAAGAATAAATTCATAACCAAGAGGGCGCACTTGCAATCAAATTCCAACACGGCCCCAGGCCAGTCATCCACTCAACTCAGATCACCTGTACGCATTCTGACACCGACGATCCCGGCCGTCGCGCATCATCCTCCACCACTGCGATCGTCATCCCGCCAACTTAGTCCCGACGTGGCTTGCCTGGATCCCACAATCCGTCGTGGCGATCTAGCGCACCGCCAACCAGTCTACAGTTGGCTCGTCAGGACTTTCCGACGCGCACCGTACATGTCACCTAACCACTACTTCCCAGAAATTGGTCGATGAGTTGAAAGAGAGTTTGAAGGGGCGCCGACGGAATTTAAAGTTGCGAGAAGGGAAAGAGATGCGGAGAAGGGCAAAGGGTGAGGCAGAGGAGGGCATAGGAGAGTTCTGGAGCGACCACCCATCGAAAGCCATGTTGGTCCCTCCTAACTCGACCTCAGCCAATCAGAATCATCGTGGAGTAAGAACTTACACGGCGCTTCTCCTTGGCTGGATAGGGAGAGAGGATCGACTGGGTTTTCGAGCGCGGATCTTAAAGCGGGAAGAAGAGGAGCGCGAAGGATAGCGCGAAACGGGTTCAAGATTTAGATTATTAAGAAGGAGAAAAAGGGCGCGCAATGAGAAGGGGAGGGAAAAGCAGTTACAGGAGGAAGGAGCGAGAAAGCATACGTGCGAAAAAAGGTGAGGAGAGGAGCGCAGGGAGGAAGGAGAAGGGAGCTTGCTTACATGGCGCCGGTCAGCAAGAGGGAAATGGGCACCGAAATAGTTGCAGTTTTTCCCAATCCTATGCTAATTCAAAATTGAAAGTACCATATCCGCGCGTAAAACAGGCGCGGCAAAGAAAGTCTTCCGTCGATTCAGATTCCTACAAGAATTTTCCAAAGTTTCCAAGGCCGTGGCCGAGAACATTCGCACGTGGAAGGTCGCGTGGCATTCTGAGAATTCCGGGATTTCTAACTGCCGAGCCAAATTCCAAGCGCACTCGCTAAGGTGTGCGAAATTCCCATGCATTTTCAAAACCAGGGTTACCCTATTCTAACTATTATACAATCTATTTAGCACAACACGTCCGCCTATCTCATACAAAGTATTGCCCTACTTGACTGAAAGCACAATTTTAGAAACAGAGCAACAACGAAAAAACTAAGCACAAAAGTTGGAAAACCTCATCACGAGTGTGTCGTCTTGAGATGTGTCCACAGTAACCAAACCCGAAAACCTACCCCATCTATTTCCAAACCATTTGACAACTTTGGCCGAAAATCCTTTTTTCTGAACCCGATACTCCCAGTCTACCGATATAGCTTGTTTGATTGCGTATTTGATTTCAGCTCTAACCATCAGTGGTGAAAGTTGCTCGTTCTTCATCAATCCCGCGTTTCTGAGGTTCCAGAAAGTCCATAAAATGGTTCCTCTGATAGTCTCTTCCGCATGAGCAAATTGCGCCTCACAGTGTGGAGTCGTTCTCCTAGCAGCCATTCCTAGGAAGATAAAGCCATCCTCCCAACGGGTATCCACACCAGGGAGCGGAACATCCGACTGTCTCCACCAGTCCCAAAAGGGCATGGAGAGGTCACAATGCAACACAAAATGTTGGATGTCTTCCATCCGAGTCCCTGGGCACAGACCACATTCTGGTGTGGCCTTCATCGTTCTTCTAGCACACCAGGTATTGGTCGGCAGTGCCAGATGCATCAACAACCATAGTAAGCTTAAAGGCTTGCTTACCACCAAGTCCATGAATTGTTTTCAGAACGCCAAGAGGTCTGCTGATAGTCTTGTCAACGTGTCCCTAACCCATCCCCTTGCCATCCATCTTCTAGTTACTAACCAATTAACGTCTGTACACGGTGTCATTATCAAATATCCCACTAAGTCTTTCGTTGTGTATTCTGATATCCTTACCAGCTCAGAGTTATGCAACGGATGCTCCCATGCCCAATCTCTAGGGTCCGTTGACAGGCTATAAGCAGGCACTTTCAGGGAATAGGGTTTGTAACATTGTTTCTGCTCCAGTATACAGACTGGCAGAAGTTGCTCTGGCGCTGGAAGGGGAAGTTGTTCCTCAGAGAGTTGTAAGGGTTCTCCGAGTGAATCAGCTCCTCCTCGGACCCGCCAGCATCTTCCAAATATAGTCTGACATCTCTTGTTGGACTCGCTAATACCACATCCCTTTGATCAGTCTAGGGCCCATCCTCATTATGCTCACCCATTGTTGCGGAACTGCATTCTGCAACAGTTGCAAATGCTCTTCCTGGCGCCAAAGTCCCAGCAATCTCGGAGCCAGATCTTCGGCAGTTTTCCAATCACCATTTGTCACATCCCACATGTCAGCCACAGTACCAATCCCTCACAACATCCATGCATTCCCAAATTCCTTTGGCCCAAAACAACGGAACGACAGTCCTTCCAAGTTAAGCAGGGACGGGTTGTTGAATAGTGGCTGCGTCATCAGTCTTTCAAAAACCAGCAGTGGAGGTTGTAGTTTAGGACAAACACCCCTCCAGGATTTCAATATTCCTGCCCATATGCTAGGGGGTATCTCTTCCTCTGGTAGTCCGGATTGAGGACGGTCAGCCAAATGCAGCGGAGATCTGTCCATTCTAGGCAAGAGAAGATAGAAAATTTTGCCAATTGCCTCCATGCCGTACGAGGGCTTTCCAAAACAGCCCACGGGACCCATCTCACAAGAAGTGCAGCTATTTGTCGTTCTTGGTCCAATATGGCCAATCCTCCATTCCATTTTGGTGGAGTTATAATCTCCAATGCCACTTTTGGCAGGAAGTTGTCGTCGTTGAGTTCTTCTTTTCACAAATAATGAGTTAACAGGTGGTGTATTGTTTGCAGCGACGACCTATCCAACTGATGAATAGCCCGACGGTATTACAAGGTGGACAACACCGCATTGTTGGTGACTGCGGCTCGACCAAATAAGCTAGCGCCTTTGTTACTCACCCAGGGCAACAATGCCGAACGCAAACGTGCCATAGAGGTTGACGAGTCTTGTGCCAGCTGCCGATCAAAAGATACCTGGTGTCCCAAGACCCTTTCCTGTCTACCCGGGGCTACAATTCCGAGTCCCCAGTTATGTGGAGGCAGTTCCCCCGGGGGTATTAGGACAAAGGATTTGGACCAATTAACCTTGGCTTGTGACAACGGACAAAATAGGTCTATTGTTTCTCTAAGTGCAAAAAATGTCTGATCATTCAAGGGGGAAAACACTACCGAATCGTCTACAAACGCTTCTGATTTCAATCTTTCTCCATACGGGAGAACAAAACCTGGGATTTCCCGATTAGATTAAATTAGAATACGCATTATTTCGACATACAGCTGATAGAGGTACGGTGGCACCGAACACCCCTGTCTGACCGAGCGACTTAGCCGGATCGGAGCTGATGTAAAAATTATCAACCCACCCGATCGTAGGCCTTTGCCAAATCAAACAAAACTATGTCAAAGCTTTCCTCCCCCGCTGCTACTAGTTCAGCCAATTGTTCCACAATCATCACATTATGTAGGATCTTTCTCCCTTGAAGGAAGCCTGACTGTTTTTGGTGAATAAGGGATGGGAGAACTTTCTGCAGTCTAGCTGTCAATATTTTGGAAAATATTTTATAGAGTACCGGCATAAGCGTTATTGGTCTATAGTTCGCTATATCAGTTCGATCACCTCTTTTAAAAGCAAAGGTAATGATCCCTTGCAGTGCAGAGACCTGTAATGATGCCCCATTCCATACAGCCTGACAGATCAGCACCAAGTCAGGCTTAAACTGGGTCGGTAGGCCATCAAACCCCGGCGCTTTATGACGTGACAAGGATGACACCGCATCGACAAGCTCCTGCATGACAATCTGCTTCCAGCAATTGCCATTGATGGTTTGACAATTTGTTGCCAACTTTGGACCAAACCTCTTCATGAAACTGCTGGAGTAATTGTTGCTCTGTATATTGCGCTTGCGAGGTCAACAGACTTTCATAAAATAAGGAAATATTAGTGACGATTGTTTGTGTTTCGACGGCCATCGGCGCTGAATCATGAAATGGG
Source organism: Chara braunii (assembly GCA_003427395.1). Taxonomy (NCBI): domain Eukaryota; kingdom Viridiplantae; phylum Streptophyta; class Charophyceae; order Charales; family Characeae; genus Chara; species Chara braunii. The sequence goes on from BFEA01000379.1 coordinate 1,425,797, forward strand.
TGCTTTATGGCTGATATCATCTGCAATTGAAGCGGCGGGCGATGAGCAGCCAAAAAGGAAAAAGTCATGCGATCACCCTTCACTAACCAACCAATCCTTCTGTTGTGGACCACGTTCCTCATCGCTGGCCGGGTTCGCAGTGTCCAGCGCTGTCTGAGCTCATCCATCCGGGCAATTAAGACGTGTTCCTCTCGCAACTGAGTTGCTGTCGTCGCTTGGCACATGAATACTGCCAGTTCATCATTTATTTTCTGCAGCTCTGACCGATAGATAGGCAAGAAGAATCGACTTCTTACTCAACAGTCCTCTGTGCAGAACTATTCTCTGCCCTCCCTAGAACCAGTCTGCCAGGGAAGGAAACAAGCTTTTGGCGGTCTTCCATTTAGGCCAAAATTCATACATAAACTGTGAAAAAGTCGCCATCTGCACTACCCATTCCGGTAAAGCAAAATCCTATCCCTACCTACTCTGACAGTAAGGTGGAGAGGAAATTCCAAAAATAGAGGCGAGTGGTCTGATCCTATGTATGGTACAACGAAACATCTCGAGAGTCTAGGGAGCAAAGCGTCTGCTGCAGAAAACAGATCAATACGGCTACGGGGCAAATATTGCTGCTGCGGGGCCCCTGCCGAGAAAAAAGTGAAACCTTTTTCAAACGGGTGTAACACACGGAACAAATCAGAAAAGCCATTGGAGTAAGTGAAATCCGTCAGCTGAATGGAGTCTTTTCCAGCAGGTCCCGGTCGCATTGAATCCACTCCCCGAACAAGGATTGTGTTCAATCCCCCCCACATTTTAAGGTTATCTATTCTGGGTATCATCCATGGTAGCAATCTAAACAGGTCCACTCTCTCTGATTCTGAGGTAGGGGCAAAAACGTTAAAGATTGCCCACTGCTTTTGTCCCACCATGATTCTCACCCACACCCATCTCCCAAAGGGATCAGCGCAATGGTGAATGACCCCAAATGGCACCGACCGCCCTTGGTTCCTTGGGCCGGGGCCCAAAATTGGTATTCTTAAAAAAAAAAAAAAAACTGTTTTAAAAAAAAAAAAAAAAAAAAAAAAAAGGGCTACGTCCTTCAAATATTATCATTGAGCTGACCGGCCCCAAACAATTCACTAGCAGTTGGTTTTACTCGTCAAGTTCCATCATCTGGATTCGAACACCACCTGGTCTGTATTTCAACAGTTCATGGGTATACCCACTAAGCTAGGCTGTTGGATTAAACTCTGTTTTTTCAATTCAGAATGACTTTTTTCTGTTCCCCTGGGCCTAGGTCCCAGCAGCAAAGAGGAATGGATTAAGCTCCTGAATCTGGACGTGTTTTAAGCAGAGATGCAGAAAATCTGTTCAATCTCGAATTTCTGCACTCTTCCAGGAGCACGTCTAAATTCGGGCGTTCAATCCAATCCATGTTGCTAGTGGGACCTCGCCCCTGGTTGCATCTGGAGGGAGATCAAACTCCGGAGGTATGTGGATTAGTGGCGAGGCTGGACTCGCAACCTCGGTTGATCCGAATATGGCGATCGGCGGTTTGTGTTTTGTTGTATTGAGGTGCGGGGATATATATATATGCTGTTTTGCGGCCCCCCATTGGCCGGTTCAGTTTTCCTTACTTTTGCGGTGGTCCTCTGGGCGTCCCGAACGTGCAGTAGATTCATCCCATCCCACGTTTTTTGGTGATGGTTTTCACAGCTTCGCAGTCACCTTTTGGTGGTGGCCTATGCGTGAAAGAGCCCTCCGGACAGGCTGTCGCAGGGACCCTGACAGCCAAGGGTGGCGATAATCCCCGTCTGCCTTCCCTACAGCCCCTAAACGCACGAAATGGCCGCTAACAACACCGTACACACCCCCCCCCCACCCCATCGCCCCCAAACATGATAAGCGAAAAGTTGAAGCCCGTCTAAACTAAACTCATGACCTACCCATGGACACGAGACAGGCCCTTACGAACCCCTAAACCCCAGTTCCATTTGGACGTCAGGAAATGGCCTATCGCCATTGCTCCTAATGCCCGTCATTTGAGGTGGTGTACCTTCCCACGGTCACTACTCAACGATTCAGCCGCCTTCACACGCACACGTCATTTGAGGTGCTGTATAGTCCGTGCATCCCGACACTGACAGCTGACCACCCGTCACCCCTTCTTTTTTTTTTTGTTTTTTTTTAATCTCGGGATGGCTCCATCTATTGGTTGGGAGCAGCACCTACTGGAAAAAGGGTCCAGGTGGAATGGACAACGTAGGTTCTTTTTCTTTCTTTTTTTTTTTTTTTGTGTGTGTGTGGGCCGCGCCACGCTTCGCTGCAGTGCAAGACGAAGGCAACGCTGGAGGGGTCGAGCAGGCAAGCCAACCCATATGACCCCTCCGTAGCCCTGAAAAATTAATTTAATATCATGTGGCCCGATGGACCACGGATCAGATATTAAACTGATAAGAACAGATGCTACACTTGATCTTAGCCAAAAGGCCGAGAAAGGTATACAACATAGTATTGACAATAGGCACAGGCGGCATTTTTGTTTTCATATTTATCGGTGGTATAACGTCGCCGCACGCATGTCGCCCGGGCGTCCGACAGCCGCCACAACACACGGTACTCCACATACCACCGTAGTGATCCGTATTTCAGCAGTTCGTGGGTGTACCTACTGGCCTACAGTATTTAGCCGAATAGAACGTACGGTCATTATTGCTGTATCTTGACTCAAAGTTTGACCAAATGCATCTATAACGGCCACACGTTCTACCTAAACTTGTGCAACGGCTCAGATCGAAATTCTGTAAGGAATTGAAACAGAACATAAAACGAACAGTTTTTAATCTTATGACTCCGACATTGTTTTTTTGACATAACAGACGTGCAATTAATGAAAGTGGTACAAAAAATACCTTTCTCGGCCTTCTCGCTAAGATCAAGTGTAGTAACTGTTCTGATCAGTTTAATATCTCATCCGTGGTCCATCGGGCCACATTAAAAAAAAAAAAAAAAGTGGTACAAATAACTCCGAAAAAAAAAGAAAAAAGAAAATAATAGATCCTGTCGGTTAGCTGGCTATACCTCCACCCTCTCACCCTTCCAAAAAAAACGAACAGAAAAAAACAATCGCGCACATGCCAGCTCTGTTTCCCTGTTATCAACCGCATTGATAATCGCACTCACTCAGCGTTGTTTGTTATTCTGAACGAGTCGGGGGTTCATACTCACACCAGGACTCACTCTTCTTAGCTCTGGACGTAATTGCCGTCAGATGCATCAAAATCTGGGTGTAAATGCAGTCAGATACATCTGAAAAAGTGCCGTTGGGGTTTGGACGCAATTAAAACAGAATAATCCAGATTCTAGTAATCTTGATTACTGTGGAGAAGGAAAACAGATCTTCACTAAATCTCTCTCAGACAATAACAAGCAAAAAACTTTGACCAAGAAACTTATACGCTCTTCTACACCTCTCACGCAGCTCAACCAAGAATTGCCAAGGCATAAAAATAATAAAAAAAAACGACAACGGCTCGTGCAAAACCTGGTTTTCACTCACATCTCACGCAAAGTCGATACTAAACAACGCCAACACCGACGCAAAATGTTCAGTTCATCGCCTCAGAATTACAACCGCTCTTTTCTCAAAAGACAAAAAGACAAACGACCTCCACTACTCAGCAGATGCACAAAAGACAAAGTATGGCACGTTCTCCGGGAAGAGTATTTTTTTTCTTTTTTCCCTTCTTTTTTTCGCGCATTCGGTGAGTAGTGAAGCGAGACCCTAAAAACAGTATAATAGACAAAGCAACCTCCCAAGTTCCCTTCACCTCTTACGCAGCAGAACTGACACAGGTCAGTTACTAAACCCAGGAACTGTTGAAATAACACGCCTGAGATCGAGTCTAGTTGCAGCCACAAGAACAGAAACAAAATAATTCCGGATTACATGGGACCCCTCATTTCGATGATGATATCGACGCTAGTCTTGGCGCACTTTCAACAGCAAAAAACAAACAAACAAAAAAAAAAAGCAAATATATGCACCGCTCAAGAAGGCGCGAATCATTAAGAAACGACCAGCAGGGCACCAGCAAAACCTAACCGAACGAAAATAAATCGACCACCCTTAACATGAGGTAAAATTCATATTAAACAAGCGTCAAGTCCGTAACGGTAAATTCAAAAATATAAAAAAAAATGATGATCGCGTTTCTTCAAATGTCAATATATATATACATATACATACGTAAATGAACCCCTACGTCGCAGAACTAGCTGGCAGTAGTCGTCATAGCTTAATAGCTTTATTCACTTCATCACACCCACTTACCGAAGCGTTCGAGTACTACAATCGACTCTCAGCCCAGAAACGAAGTGCAATCCGAGACGATAAATAGACTAATTCATCTAGTGAACCCCTACATAGGTCGTAGGACTAGCTGGCTGTAGTCGTCATAGCTTAGTAGCCTTCTTCACTTCATCACATCCCCTTACCGAGGCGTTCGAGTACTAAAATCGACTTCCAGTCCAGAAAAAAAGTGAACCCGAGACGATAAATAGACTAAATTCCTATCGCACCCGCTCGTGCTGGCAGTAAGTTAACCCACTCACCAGTGTAAAAGCACAACATTCATTTGCATCGAAACAGCGAAACCCGAAAGCAAAAACGGACATGGATTTCGCTCCCACTCCCACTTTCCGAACTGTGCTGTCTTCGCGTTAACGAGGCACGTCCCTGTCCATTATAACCACTGAACAGTGCCGTGACAAATGAATAGCAGTACCTCCAATAACAAAGAAATTCTCCTCTCTCTCTCTCTCTCTCTCTCTCTCTCTCTCTCTATATATATATATATATATATATATATATATATATCTCTCCCTCCCCCAACACACACAAACACACGCATTCACACACACACACACAATCTCTCTCTCTCTCTCTCTCTCTCTCTCTCTCTCTCTCTCTCTCTCTCTCTCTCACACACACACGCAACCATACACGCGTTCACACACACACACAAAGAGAACAGGAGAAGTAAAAACTAGGCAATTAACGCAGACAGATTGTCGATATGATCGAGGAGAGATGGATCTTCCCCTCCCTCTTTCTCTGTCGGATACGCGCACGGAGACAACATGATGATTGCAGAGCGCCGCGCGGAGACGACAAGATGATATCAGAGAGAGACATCGGATCTACGACGCAAAGCGGAACAAATCTGACAACACGTACGCTTGAACACAGTGGCGCCAACTCAGACGACGACAGCGGCGAGTCGGGATCGCCATACTGACTCTTGAACCCCCGATACGATCTTCCTGCTGATTAGTCGGATCGCCCGATCCACCGATGTCGCAATGAATTAAAGCTTCAAAATAAGATAGCATTTACTATCCAAACGAATCTGAAAAGTAACAAAGAAAATTATAGAAACCAGCGCAATTCAGGAGAATTCAGGAATTTCACACCATGTCTACTCAAATTGAATCCAAACCAATCTGAAAAGTAACGAAGAAAGTTATAGAAACCAGCGCAATTCAGGAATTTCACACCATGTTTACTGAAATTGAACACTATAGTACGTCTTGGAACAGAGAGACGAAATACAACTCACTACTGAGGAGAGAGAGAGATTAAACGAACAAGCTGGACGGTAAACCCCGTCACGAAGGATGACACCCTGACCAGGATCGAGGTCAGGATCCTGACGAAGAACTTGACCAGGTTGCGAACGGAAGATTCCGAACTCTAGAGTCTAAAATGGACCACATCCATCGTCGACATGGATCGCGATTGAAAGCTTGCCCGCTTGCTTCAGAGCATTGTACTCACAGGAGCACTTCCCGATCATCGAACGAATCTGGCCACAATCACGAATAGGGACGGATGTCTGAGCGCAATTGCGGTCAGAGCTGAGTCGAAGAAGCTCCTACTATTACGAGTTAGTACTCCAACGGATGTATCTGAGCGCAATTGCGGTCAGTTAAACGGGAAGCTCTCGGGGCCGCCGCAAAGGCGGCAGCTGTCCACGACGGCATGCTGCCTGATACTAGGAACGCCATAGACACTGAGCTTCGGCGGGTAGGGGCAGAAATTTACAAAGACAGGAAGCGGCCCACCAGAAACCAGAGCGAGATCGTTGCCTTTCCCGCTCAAGGCCTTGTTACCTGACATTACCCCGCCGCAGAAATGCGCTTTCAGATCGGACACGAGAGTGACTGCGCCACCCATCGTCTTTGCTTGATTGCCCTTGAACTTCGTCTCCATCACGTACACATCCGCCCAATTCTCGATACCATTCGGTTCAATGAACATAGCCCCTCCGGAGCCTCGAAGCGCGCTGTTGCTTTCGAACAGACAATTGGTAATCATGAGAGGCTTCTCTCCGACCCCCCATAGATACACTGCGCCGCCGTCGTCGTTAGCGGTATTGCGGATAAATGAGCAGTTCTGCAGTTTGCCGCCGCCGCGCGAGTTGCTACAGAGCGCGCCGCAAGAGGAGTTGGACTGATTGTCGATGAATACTGTGTTCGATATGTCGAACGTCGGATCGCCAATCCCGAGAGCAACGACGGGGGCTCCTCTGTTCGCCCGAAACAAGCAGTTCTTGATGACTACATTGCACTTGCCGCTCACAGCTCCATCCTTCGCTTGCCTGATCTCTAGATTCTCTAGTTTGATCAAACAGCCTGGGGTGTAAGTTACAAAGATACCGAACTTCTTGGCACCGTCGATGACGCACTTCCGTTTGCCGCACTCGCCGCGTATCACGAGTTGGCCTTGGTAGGGAATGACTGGGAGAGCTTTAGTCAGGATAACATCGGTCTTCAACACGATCACCTTCCCCTTCCCCTTGCCGTTAGACTCGGTGATGGCTTTGGCCAGGGCGATCTCAGCGGCGGAGGAAGCCGCGAGAGAACGACGAGCTGACTCTGCTGCTCTGGATTGCGCGCCGTGTGCAGCAGCAGTAGCTCCTGGTCTGTTCCTGCTTCTCCCATCAGATGGCTTCGCCAATGACAGCACCACCATAGCCACGACAACCACCGCCGCCACTAGCCGCTCCTTCCTGAATCTTCCCATCTTCCCACTTCTTCCACACACACTTCACTAGTTCGTCTTTCTCCCCTTGCACTCTCGCCCACCACTTCGACTGTGCTCTCAAATTACACCATTCACAACACCTCCTCTCTCTCTCTCTCTCTCTCTCTCTCTCTCCCTCTGTGTGTGTGTGTGTGTGTGTGTGTGTGTGTGTGTCTCATATATGTCTCTCTTCCTCTCCCTCTTCCTCTCTCTCCCTCGGCACAACCGGAATAACGGCAATCGGAATAAATAAAATAACGCTCGCTCACAAATCCGACAGTGCAGGCTAAATAAAATAACGCTCGCTCACAAATCCGACAGTGCAGGCTACTAGAGTATAGCAAGGCCCTTTATGTCCGACAGTACAGGCTAAATAAAATAACGCTCGCTCACAAATCCGACAGTGCAGGCTACTAGAGTATAGCAAGGCCTTTTATGTCCGTTCCCGTCCGTCTGCCGGTTTATGTAAGGGGTATGTGCCTCTCTATCGACCTATGGGCGTCGCTCCATTACTCACCAAATGTGCAAAATGAGAACGAATCGTCCGCTAGAACACGGAGAAATACACCGCTCTACTTTTTTGTCGTTTGTGCATGTGGAGCGAGGCCCTGTACATGGCGACTGAAAAATGCGAAAGCCGGACCGACGACCCGGGCCCAAGTCCCACTAGCAGCGTTGAGTTTCGTCGACGCCTGAATCTGAACGTGTTTGTGGAGATGTGCAGAAATCGAGTTAAATTTCCTCAACCGCAAATTGCCACAAACAGGTCCAGATTCAGGCGTTGAGGAGACTCGACGCTGCTGGTGGGACTTTCCCCGAATAGCGACATTGCGATTGCGATTGCGATGAGGCGTAGCTGCACTGCGCAACATTCGTCATGTATCCGGACCAGATGATATCGTCAATACGTTCAAAATGTGTGGTAAGTACGGATGCGCCTAGTGGACAGAGCAGTCCAGAGACGTATCGAATGTTTTGCCCAGCAGAGCGGAGCCCATGGTCTTGGGGCCTCGCTGCACTAGTCGCCATCCGCCAAGATTTCGAATGCATCTGGATAGATATAAGTCCAGATGCAATCAAAATGTTGGCGGATGGCCAGTAGTGCGACGAGGCCCTCGATCTGCGGTCGTAAACGGCCGATATTCCTTTCCCGAGGGAAAGGAACTCTCGGCGTCGCTGGCCCGCAAAACATGGGCCCTCGCTTCACTACACAACACTGAAACGTGCAAAATGAGAATGCATCTTCCCCTGGAACGTGGAGATGTACACCGCCATAGTGTTTGTCTTTTGTGAAGGTGGTGCGTAGTGGAGCGCGAAACTCAGCAACACGTTCTCCCGCGCAGAAGGTCAGGCCTCCGCCATGGTTCCTGCCGTTTTGTTTTGTTTTGTTTTTTACAAAAAAAGGGCGACGGTCTTGAGATATTATCATTGAGCTCACCGGCCCCAGGCAATTTATTAGTAGTTGGTTTCACTCATCAAGTTCCAATGCATCTGGATTCGAACACAGGTCTGTATTTCAACAGTTCATGGGTGTACCCACTGAGCTAGGCTCTTGGGTTCCTGCCCTTTTGAGGGCGTACTCGCACTGCCACTCTCCCAAACGTATCTGACCGTAATTGCGACCGGATCTGGATGCCTCTGGCAGAGTAGTGGGGCCCTGAATTTGACGAGTAGTGGGGCCACGAAAGGCGGAAAACGAGGATGAATCTTCAGCGCCGGCAGAGTTTTTGTCTTTTGCGATGACAGCAAGTAGTGAAGCGAGGGCCTTAGCAACGCTTTCTCCCGCGCGAAGCCAGGCCACGTATAGCCGCCATGGTTCCTGCCGTTTTGAATTGGACGAGTGGTGGGGCAGGGCCGACAAGAACGAGCGCGGGAAACAGACACCTGCCATAGTTTCCGTCTTTTTATATTTTCCACCACTCATGAAATGTCTAAAATTGTCAATGCACTACCGCACAGAACGAGGACAGGTACGCCCGCCATGGTTTCCTTTTTTTTTTCTTTTTTTTTTTTCTGGGTTCCGGGCTTTTCGAATTTGGTGAGTGGTGGTTCAAGGCCAGAATTCAGCGAATGTGGAACGCAGCCCCGTGAAGCGCTGCGCTACCCGGCGTACTCGCTGTCCGGAGACGGCAGCGCTCTGCGTCGGCAGCGAGTTTGGGATTCGGGGTGTGGGGTGGAACAATGTTTTCCTGGATGATCTCTAGGTTCGGCCATCGCCCTCAGCTCCGAAAAGGGGGCGATTCCAACTCCTCTTACAACAGCCATACTACAACAGAATCTACAAGAGTCAGGTAACGAGTGCAGTGTGAACACGAGGAAGGGAGAGTGAGTCCAGTACGTTGTCGCGGGCACATCCAACAGCGGCACCTCTGGAGGCAGTGGGTGGGCAGCCGGTGGTGGTGGGACTGGTGTTGGGAGGAGCACATGAGTACTATTGACTATCTCTACTGGGAGCGTGAAGACCTGAAGCTCTACGGGCAGCGGCGCCACCAATGGGAGTGGGAGTTCCTCTGGTGGCGGTGGGAGCATCTCCGTTGGAATTAAGGCCGCTGAGTGTTAACTAAGCCACTCTCTAGCACGAAATATTTAGAGTGCATTAACCCAGCCATAATTTTTTACTCCTTATGAGTGGCTTACTTCATGACTATCATGCACGATAATATCTGGAAATACTGTCACCCTCTTTCAAGCTCCTCCTGCTGTGTGCTTTGGTGTCACTGGCAGCAATCTTGATTGTATTTACTCATTAGTATTCCGTATCTGGGCGTATGTTTCGTTTGGAGCACTCTTCCTTTGTTTTCTTTTATGCAAAACCTCGTGTAGTGCAGTACTTCGCTCATACTCTGGATTGGGTCGTAAGGCTGGATTCAGGCAACCCTCCATCCCTATTCCCATATCAGAGCCTTAGTATAACATAGTAGTTCCAAAATTGAGTGTAACGTTTATCTCACCGAATCTTACCTAATCTAGAGGCTATTTCAAGGAATCTTCACTGCAGGTTCTCGGCTTAAGGTTGGTAGGTAAATGTCGAAGGTCAGGGGTTGTTCGTAGAAGGCAATGGAACTATTGGAGGTGGTGGGAGACCTAATAGTTGTGGGAACGTTGCTGACCTACTATGGCACAACTGAATAGCATTTAGCTGTCAAGAGAGCAAACTTGGGTTGTACCCATTGAGATCTAGGGTGCCTGGGAGATGGCAGTTCCTACAGAGGTCCAAGGGTGCAAGGTGGCAAATCTCGTCACGGCAACCAGGCTCCCCACGACTACTAGTTGCTGCTCTGTCGGGCTGTGACGCCCAACCTCACGCCCAGCGCGACTTCCTGATCGGAGTGGGATGTGGGCCTGGAAGTGCGAAAAGGGGTGTGCCAAGGATTTTTGGGAAAGTAGAGTCCCTGGTCAGAACTGAGATCTCCTGTGACAGGGTCTTTCGGGGGCACGAGTGCAATTTGGCCAAAAAGTGCGCCTTCGGGTTACACGGCAGATGATACGTGTGGTTCGCTCAAGACCGAGCAAGCCATTGGTTTCGGGGACGGCGGTTCGGGGGTTGGTCCCTTCGGGGTAGGTGGGGTTCCGATGGGTCCGTCTGTCGGGAGTTGCCACGTGGCGCTGATCGTCGTGCGTGCGGGTCAGGCCTTCTGAACTCAGGGGTTCTCTGATCACCGCGTCGTCGACAGTTTTCGCAGGGTGTGCTGGGCCTGTAGGGGGCTATGGCCGGCCACGGAACGACGCTGAGTTGATGATATGGAAGAAGAAGGCGAAAGGGAGGGAAACTGGTAGTGATGACGACAAATCCTGGGTGGATAAAGTAGTAGGTATGATCGGGAGAAGGGAAATCAGAGCACCGGGGGTTGCTAGAGGTGGCGCAGTGGAATTCCCGAGGACATAGTCGATTCTCAGTGTGGCAGGGGTATCGCTGCCTCAGGATTTCGTTTATCCATGTGGTGAAATAATCCGGGTTGTAGGATGAGTCAGAGTTCCAAGATCGCGTCATCATGTCATTGCAGTATTCTGGGCTGCCTAAGGACGGGTTCGCGGCGATCACGGTCACCGCGTGCGAGCACGTGCAGGCCGTGCGAATAGCATCGGACTTACACGTGCTCCTGCGGGACGATTGCGCCGTTGCGGATTTCAAATCGGCCACTCTCACTCGGACAGATTGAGGGCCCCGATGAGTCGACGCCCGAGAATACGTGTAAGTGCGCAATCTCCGATCGCGTTCTACACGTGTCCCCGCGCGACTTCACCGAGCCCGGCGCCCGACCGCCTAATCACTTCGTGAGGTCCTGAGTTATGCAAGATGCACTGCTCACGAAACAACTCGATCCACAGACAGCACGCACCCGGACAGAATCATCAATTGCGCAAAATTCCTAGTCTATGCGCGGGTGCATAGAACACGACGGACAAAAGAAAAGACAAGAGATTTCCCGTAAAAGGCAAGCAAGCAAGCATAACCTTCATACATTCGCATCCGCAGTAATCATACATACAATGACTCATGGGCAAGGACAAAGATAAAAAACAATCGAAACTCGGCCTCCATGGAAATCGCAAAGATAAATGCGAGCACAAAAATCAAAGTCCGGGTCTCGAAAGACAGAAAGGGAAACAAAAACAGGCGGATCGCCCGGAACCGTATTCAAAACTTATATACACAAGACAGGGGGGAGAAGAGACGAAAGAAACAGCAACTCCGCATCCATCGACCTCAATTGTCTCTTCCTCTCTCTCTTCCTCTCCAATGCGGACAGTCCGTCCTCGCGCCCCAACCCACGAAGCCGTCACCCCGCTTAGTCCTCCTGCACCCGTTACGTTCGCCCGCGCCCACAGTCTGTCGTGGCCCGCGTCAACCCCGCGCGTTTGGCACCAGCTCGTCGTGTCGCCCGACTCCTACTCTGCTCACCTTTTACTTCACTCGTGTGCCGACCCTTCCTGATCGAGCAACCCCGAGCTTCCAACAACGGGTTAAGAGAGCTAACTAATCGCGCAGCCGGAATTTATTGCGTGCATGCATGCGCGAAGAACACCGAATTACAAGGACTTAGGAGAGGGGAAGGGGGAGGAGTTTGCCTGCATTTGCATGGTCTTATCGAGGCGTGGGGGACGAAGCTACTCTCCACGCATCGACCCGATCATGCAAACCGCGGCTACCAAAAGTGCAGCAAAAGAAGGAGAAGGAGGGCGGGAAAGACAAAGCGCAAGAAGAAAGATATAGTTACAATGACGCCCGCCCAAAATTATAGTTACACACACGATTAAGGCGGCTACTAATTAGAGTATCGTTGTAGCCGCATGAAGAAGCGCGTAGACAAAAAAGCGCCTTGCGGCAAAAAAATCCTAATTACTAAATTCCTAAATCCCTATCTAATGCGAAGAAGCAAAAAACATAAATTTCAGAGGGGACGTCCGAAATTCCGAGAGCCATCGGGGCTCGACAAAATCCGAAAGAAAACTCAAAAGAAAACTCAAAAAGAACGAAGGAATTTCTCACTCGATGTCCGCTCCCAAAAGATCGGAACCGAAACGAAAGAAACGACGTCAACATTTATTAATCGCGCGCGCGGTGGCGCGCCAGACATCTAGCCGACCAATCAATCAACCGGCCATCCCAGGACACACCCAACTCTGAACCTAACCATCCGTAAAGAAGCGACGAAAAACACGAAAAAGCAGGGACACCGATGCAATTTCTCACTAATCTCGATCTCGCGTAATTGGCCCAACCTTCCCAACTTAGGACCCCTCATTGCAACCGCGCAAAAAATCGCGCGTTACAGAAAGTGGTTCGCAACATACCAGTATTGGTGTTGTATTCCTTCGGTGGAAATTACTTGATCTGATTGTTGGGCGAATCCTTGTCTTCAACTCTCCAGATTCCTTTCTATTTCACAATCTGTTATTTGGCTTTGTTCATTAGGGTTTAGTTATACCATGACTATTATAATTTCAAGTGGCAGTTCGCCGTTTTCTGGCCATCTGCATAGGCTGGACTTACAGGCTTGCTACAAATTTTTCGAACATGGATTTTGAATTGGTGACAGTTTAAGGGTGCTGTCTGTTTAGACATTTAAGTACAATTCCATATGGATAACTGGTTTCTCAGCTCTGGTGCTTAACGCTTGGAAATGCATTTGAAATCGTTTTGGGTTGTCGGATAGGAATTAAGACTTTTTTACTGCGCTTGAGGGGAATGTTTTTGAGAAGCTTCTTTGAGATAACAGAGTGAGAAAATGGAACACTGGACCCGGTTTCCAGTTCTGGCAAAGCTGGGTAATGGCCCCAGTATGTTCGTCCGGGTTGAATTGTGAAGTTCCCGGCCTCTTCTGAACTTCTGTTATTTGTAAAAAAGGTGACCAACTTCTCCAAAAAAAAAAAAAAAAAAAAAAAAAGAATTCAGCGAATGTGGTGAGCGGAGGAGCAAGACTTTCCGCTATGGAAAGACACACCCCCCATATCTTTTGTCTGTTGTGCATGTGGTGCGCAGTGGCAGGCCCTCTGCCACTAACCAAATCCGTAAACGACATCTGTCCATCTTTTTTTTTTTTGTAAAAAAGGGTACGTTTTCTCTTCATATCCCCTACTATTTTTTGTAAAAAGGAGTCCGTATTCTCGTCATATCCCCCACTAACTGCTTGTTCCAATGGTCTTTTCTCCTTACCTCCCACAGGTTACCTACCTTCTCGGATAGAAGTAGCATAGGCTATCGTAGGGTTATGGGTCTAGGGTCTACACCTACCGCCCTACTTATCTCTGCTCAGTCTGGGGAGCAACACCCATGCTCCTAACACCTGGAGTGGGCTGGAAAGACCAGTCACCACTTCCACAACCAGCCAGGAGGGTCAAGCAGACTATCTCAATCAGTGCAGTTGAAGTATCTCCCCACAGGGGGCCTTGGGGAGTCAGCCGTGGGGAATAGATCCCATGACCTCCTGTGTACCACTTACATGCTCAACCAACTGAGCTAGGCCGATTGGCCTATTTCCTTTTTTTTTTTTTTTTTTCACTAACAGCTTACATTCTCCGCTCTAGTTCTTCGTGAACTTTTCTCGAAGATGAAGGGGTGTAGAGCAGATGCTCTCATTGGTAAGGTTTTCTACGACATTTTCTGCACTTTCAGTTCCAGTTCAGGATTGGGATTTCACCAGGGTTCCTGGATGGGGCCAGGGAGTGAGGCCATCTCTGATGGGACTCTCCCTGGATGAGTGCTCTTTGCTATATATCGATAGTAACCTTGGTTGCACCACGTACACGTACGCGGGGTCCGCGAATGCAGATACATGTATGCACGTACGTGCATATGTACCGCGGAGGTGTACGCATGTACTCGGAAATGGGCCCCGCATATGTGGTCGTCGCGGGCCATTTCTGGACCCGTTTTTGGCCCTGCTACCAAGTGGGCGGACTTTGAGAGACTGGGGGAGGTCGGGGGAGTAATGGTAAGAGGTGGTCTGGTCGGGGTGTGCACCATCGCTCCACAATTTCGGAGTTCGGGGCTTGGGGTAACGCGAGGAAGAGGTCCAGTCGGGGGATGCACCATCAGCACCCAAGGAGGAGTCGCCATCGCCCATCGCCATCGCCCGTCTCGTATGCTATCATCGTCGCCCGTGGAGGAGGACAACAACGGTTGTCGCCCGTTGTCGTCGCCATCGCCATAAAGGTAAGTTCTAAACACTTCATAACTCCTCCTCTTCCTCCTCCTCCTCCTCCTCCAACCGATCTTCTTCCTCCTCCTGCTCCCATATTTGATTTTTCTCCTCCTCGTCCTACTACTACTCCATCGACACCGTCTTCCTCCCTCCTCCTCCTCCTCCTCCTCCCGACGCGATCTTCTCACTCCTCCTCCTTCCCCTCCTCCTCCTACTCCTTTTACTCCTCCAACCGATTTTCTTCCTCCTCCTGCTCCCACAAATCTTTCTCCTCCTCCTCCTCCTCCTACTCCTACTCCATCGTGGTCTTCTTCCTCCCTCCTCCTCCTCCTCCCATCACTATCTTCTTCCTCTTCCTCGTCCTCCTCCTCCACACGATCTTCTTCCTCCTGTTCCCACAGCCAATGTTTCTCCTCCTCCTCCCATTGCGATCTTCTTCTTCCTCCTCCTCCTCAATTGCAATCTTCTTCCTTCCTCCTCCTCTTGCCAATGCGATCTTCCTCCCCCTCCTCCTTCTCATCCCATCGCGATCTTCTTACTCATCCTCCGCCTCCTCTTTCCCATCGTGATCCTCTTCCTCCTCTTCCATCGCTACACCAATTTTTTTTCTTTCTTTCTTTTCTGAATCGTTACGGCAGTTACATATGTTTGTCAGGTATAGGAAGAGGAGGAGGAGGAGGAATACAATCGCGATGGGTAGGAGGATAAGGAAGAGGAAGATGACGACCGGGAGGAGGAGGAGGAGGCGGAGGAGGAGGAGGAGGAGGAGGATGGCAATGGGGAGGAGGAGGAGGAAAATGGTGATGGGGAGGAGGAGGAAGACAACACTCTCGAGCGTCATCTTCCTCCTCCTCTCCCCATCGCCATCCTCCTCCTCCTCCCCATCGCCATCCTCCTCCTCCTGTGCTTCCTCCTCCTCCGCCTCCTCCTCCTCCTCTTTCCCATCGCGATCTTCTTCCTCCTCTTCTAACGCTACATCGTCTTTTTTTTCTTTTTCTTTCCAGCTTTGGAATTGTTACGTATGTTTGTCGACTACGGAAAGAGGAGGAGGAGGAGGAGGAACAAGATCGGGATGAGAAGGAGGAGGAGGGGGAGGAGGAGGAGGAGGAGGAGGAGGAACAAGATCGGGATGAGAAGAAGGAGGAGGAGGAGGAGGAGGAGGAGGAGGAGTTTGTCTGTAAGATCGTCAAGTTTCATTGTGTGCCAGTTTGTCAGTCTGTGTAAGACTTACAGACTGATTGAGCGACAAACATACTTGACACACTTGCAAACAGGCTCACGTGACATAGTGATTAAATGAAAGACAAATAAGTCGGCAAACAGGCACATAAACACGACCACAAGTCATATAGATAGGTCACCGTCTATTTGTCTTCCACGGACGCCAAGCTGTCTGTATGACTTGTCACCGTGTCTGTGTGCATGTTTGCCCATCTGTCTGCCTATCACTCTGTGTCACCTAGGTCTCTTTGAAAGTCTGTCAAGTCAGTCTGCCAGTTCGTTTGGCTGTCAATCTTACGTTTAACTTAGCATATTTCCACATATACAGCCTCTTTATAAGTCGGTGAAACTCCGATGAAACAATTTATCACAGACCCTCGTTTGTTGTCCTCTTCTCCTTCTCTACCTACGGTTTACCGGGAAGTTCTATTTGACGTTGTATATGACTGTAGTGACAATGTAGTCATTGTATTAGGAATTATAAGCCTATAGATATACTATATATACATTATATATAATATACAATCTATAAACAATTGTTAAAGAAAACACGTACAGGATGCGGGTTTTCGGACACGTATGCGTACACGCGCATACGTACGCATATGCGTACGTGGTGCTACCTAGATAATAACCAATTGCACTCATCCAACTTTGTTTCTCAATCTCTCTGCTTTCAACACACGTAGAGTTGAATGGCACGTTCCTGCATGGTGAGCGACAAGTTGTGAGTATCGTACTGGGAGGTTTTTCCCTCTTTTGCACGGCAACACATTTTTTCTTCATGGCTTGTAAGGTGAGAGCCAAAACTAAGGGAAGTCCGGTGAATCTGGTCAAGATAAGGAACAAAATGCTTTATAACATTTAAAGAAGGGGCGGAAAGGAAATGAAGGGGTTTTAAATTTACTGCGTAAGGAAAAAAGGAATTACAACGAAGGTCTCTCTCAGTTTAGTAATGATTCAAGGGTGGCAACTTACCCAAGTGACAACGCTAATTTAAAACCTCGTTCATTTTATGGTTCACTGAAGTAGGTGCGACAATAATTTAGCCTAGAGGGCTGGATAAAATTAGATTCTGGAGAAGAGGAGCTGATTGAGTCCTTGGGACGAATTTCCCAAACCTATACTAGAAGGCAGGACGATTGAAGCAGTGAGTACGAGTTCAAATTCGTCGAAGTGAAAACTTGAGTGGAGAAGTACGCTAAGCTCCTTGTGAAGGCATATGTTTGGTGAATTCAAAGGGCTAGGTCTTTCGTATGACGGCCCCGCCAGGGATTACCTGGTGCTCCAAAACTACCACTGTGGGTTTCCGTGGAGAACGTAGCAAGTCTCCAATTAGTTTGGGCCAACGCCTCATAAGGGAAGAAGCTAGGAGCCAATGAGGCAAGTGAGGATGGGTGCAATTAAGTGAAGTGTTTTCCACGATGGTGGGATTCTGGCAGCACGCGTTAGAAGGATTGGTAAGTTGGCAACGATAAAGTGTTAACAAAAAGGTATCTAATCATTCGTTTGTGGTGGATGAATTGACATGAATGAAAAGGTAAGATGCTGAGCGATAATTCGATTTTCAATTTTTTCTCTATAATCAATATCTTATCTTACCTCTATATGAGGCAGACGCTTCGATTTGGGAAGCTTGCGAGGTCGGGTGATTCCCCTTTGGGTTTTGAACTACCAAAGGTCGTCCGCCTCTCTCTGAAATAATAGGGTGGTGTCTTCAACAGTGAAAGGGAGAGGCATTTTCCTAATTAGTCGAAAGAGAACGCCTCAACGATGGAATTAAGGATTAGGACAATAGAAGTAAGAAGCTTCTGCGCAATTAGGAAAACAAGTGATGATGAATGGTAGGGATATCTTAGTAATCGATCATGGATGAAATGGCAGACTGAAGATTATTTGATCTAAAAAACGTGGTAATTCTTTTCTTTAAGGCAGGGCAGACTTCAGTCCGAAAGAACTTGCAAGATGAATGATTTTAGTCGGATCTATATTGATCGCAAAAACAAAGGTAAGGTGAATGACGGATTCGATAAAAAAATTCTCGGAAAAGTGTATTCCCAATAATAGGAATCAACCTGTCAGTGATCTTGTTTCAATTATTACTTTATCAATTTATTCTATTGGCGCGTTTTGATGATGTTTTTTAAGAGTTAATAACGTGTCTCAATTGAGAAGGAGGTAGTATGACGGGTTGCCCTGAGACCATGCATAAGGTGTAGCAAGTGTCGCAAACAATTTCTTACTCCTTAATCTTGCACTAACGAGGAAAATGCAATATTAATTCTTTTTCACTCTAGTCGCATTAAAGTTGTTGTCATTCTGATTGAAGAATAGGATGAAACCAGAGAGGGGTAATTGTTCATAATTTGATTTAAATCTTGCCCAAAAAATATGATCATTTATGCTGTTAAAAGAAAAAAAAAAAAACTCTTTCTATTTCTAGAGTTCTTCCGATTTGATTGGCTTAGCTCAATAGGGATTGAATAACTGATTGGTCAAGGCAAATCGGGATAAGGATCAAGGTTTAGATTGAAGCAAGAGAATCGTAGGTCAATATGACGGTGAGTTTGGCATTCGCAGTCCGAGGAGGTAAAGGAGATTGAACATTTATAGTTCCCTGTTTGGTGATTGATGCCTATTAAGAAGAGGAAGGAGAAACAATAATCAGTGACTATCGAACAAATATTTACGGATGAGGGTGAGTTAAAACCAAGTCTTTCATTGGACAGTGCTTTGAAATTATCGAATTACAGAGTCTTGAATTGCGCTAGAGGAACGATGACTACTTTTGAAAGGAACGATTTTTTCGGAAACTATAGCAAAGAGAAACTATGTGTCAACTTCGCGAGACAACACAGGCTGGAGTTGGAGAATGGGTTGGCCTTTCTTTTTGAATTTCTCATTCGGAGGCGCTTCTTCGTGATTGGCATCTTCTGCAACCTCCACAACATCCGAGGGTGTCACTTTCTGCCTCCTTCGCAGAGTAGCGGTATCGTCTTCGGCAACAACTCCTTCATAGACAGGGTGAGTCATTTATCGAGGATCCTCACCTTTAAAGAGGATGTGTATGATGTTCGACTCCTCCCACAAGCTGTTACTGAACTGATGAGTCTTCTTCAATTGCGCTTTTCACACTCACTTCTCCATATAGCTTCGGGTGGCCCCAAGCACAGACAAAGAAGTCATGAAGGAACGGTTCTACAAGCACGAGACGAAAACCACCAGTGTCCACTAGTCCGGACACAAGAGGGCTAGGAATTCCCTTAGAGGTGCGAATGCTGCCACATCCTATCATGCCTGATCCACAGGGCCGCACAAGTTAAGGATGCAAGTGTTAGAGCATAGCTGATGTGCCAGTTTCTTCATTTCGTCCTTACGGTCGAAGGCAGCTAACGGATCGAACACAAATGAGGCTAGCGACGTTGTCGGGGATAAGGGTATTTGCCGGGGCTTTTAAATGTTGGGTGCTGTCCGACTTTTTCCTTGAATGGGGGTACTAACGTTGCCGAAAGTTCATTCAGACTGACCTATGACCGATAGACTAAAACTTTAGAACCTTAGTCCAGACGCTTGCGGAGTCCAAGAGTAATGGCAGTAAGCGGCAGTGTTTCACTTTTGTCGAGGTTGTAGGAACGTGCGGACATGGGAACGCTAAAGCTAGACCTATTCTACCTAAAACAATGTCAGACGGCTTAGCAGCTGCGCGATTTAGAGCCTACGTAGGTTGAACAGAGGCCGGATATAGGTGGTGTCTCAGTCTATCGATAGAAAGCCGGCCACAAAAAAAAGGGTGCTAGCAGGCCGATCCCGAGGCCTACCCGTTGGATGACCCCGAACCCATGGATGGGCAGCCATCCTCGGAAAGGCCGCAGGCAGGCGAGGCCAACATAGCCTAAAGCAGGTGAGGCAGCAAGGCCTCAGGCCAGGCAGGCAGGGCCTGCAAGGTCACCGGCAGGGGGGGGGATAACTACTGGGCAAGCTCTTCTTATAGAAGAGTTGCTCCCACCTTTACCGTGGTAGGAGCTAGCCCTGTAGGTACCAGTATCTGACTGTCACCCCACTGATATAGGGATCGAACCTGACCAGCCGCGCTACCATGCTAACTCCTTTTGGAGCAGCCCACGACGTGAGGATGGGCGCGACCGATTTCATTCGTGTGATCTTCGAGATTGTGCGACTGAAATCAGCCGCGCCGAGATTGCATGGCCCTTGCGCAAGGATGACATGCACACATCGGAAAAAATAAATAAATAAAAAAAAATAAAAAAAATAATAATAAAAAAAAAATAAAAACTAAACTAAGGTGGAGCGCCACATGTCACATGAGGAAGTGACTGGGGCATTTCAGCCCCAGTGCAGTTAAAAAAGCCTTGAAAAATGGGCGACCGTTGCTGAGGTAGTTATCCGTTGTTGTTGTTGTTGTTGTTGTTGTTGTTGTTGTTGTTGTTGTTTTTAGATTTTCATTGGATTTTTTATACTAGATTCTTTTTAGATTTTTTTAGTTGTTCTTCCTTTTTTTCTTCTTGGTGTATTGTGCACCCGTTCGGTTTTGACGAACGGTTATGAATGTGCTAGACTGTTTCATCGGACTTTCACCGACTCGTCAGGAGGCTCGGCCCTGACAGTCTGTATGACTGTGTGCAGATGAGCCAAATCGGAGGAACCTACTGCTAAAATGTGGAATTATACACACACACACACACACACACACACACACACACACACACACACACACACACACACACAGGTCCGTTCCCCCCCCGTATTGTTGAAGGCCAAGTCTGCGCCCGTTCGTCTGAGCAATGGGCTGCGGAACGACGCCGTACCTGGCGCCATAGGCGCCCAGGTACAGGCGTGGGGCAGGGGATAAATGACCCGGTTGAGCTTGAAACTAGCTCGACTCTGTGAAATGACTTAGGGGGCGGCCGTTCGTTTCGAACGGCGAGTTGCCCCCTCACAAGGAAACGAGGGGGGCTAAAAAGGAAGAGAGAAAAAAAAAAAAAGGAAGAAAAGTAAGGAAGGGCGGAAAAAAAATGTAACGGCCGCGAAGGTGACCGTGGCCGTGGAATAGGTGTGGCCCCCAGAAGGTTCTAGGGGGTGACTCAAAGTGACTGCACCTGTTCGTTTTTGAACTGGCTGCAGAGAATGGCTGGGTACGGGCATTTATAGAAGTATGTGGCCCGGGAGAATGGCCAGATACTTCTACGAACTGAAGACCCTGGTTCCCTAGGGGAACATCAAGGATTCTGACCCTTGATCATAGGTTAGATCAAGGGCTCAAAACAGTTACGAATTTTTGGTTGAGGGCAAGGCAGCAGCTGCCCACAGCCCTCGGCTGGCTATAAAAGCCAGCACTCCACCCAGCAGCCCCACATTTGTGGCAATGCTGTTGGGGCATTCACTTAAGTGAATGCTGGCTGGCTGCTGCATGCCGCGGGTGAGGGGCGGTGCTGCGGGTGGAGGTGCTAGAGTGGAGAGTGGGGGTCTGCAGTGGGCGCGAAAGTGGAGGCAGCCATAGCCACCACTTCACTTGGGAAACTGCTGGGGGGATGCTGCACGGTTTTTGAGGCGATGGCAGGTTTTTTTTGACGTACTGCGGGAGCGCTGCTGAATTGTTTTCGGCGGCAGTTGGGATTTTTTTGGCAGTGGTGCGGAAGCGCTGCCGGTTTTGTATGGTGGCAACAACGTTGTCAGTGGGGAAGTGCTGCCATTTTTTTGGCACGGTGGCAACAACATTTTTCGATGGGATCATGCTGCCGAGATTGGCGGCGCTATTTTTTTTTTTCGGGGGGGGGTTATGCTGGCGGTAGGTCGGCAACACTATTGTGTGGGAAGATGTTGCGTTGGGAGTGTCCAGAATGTTGGGGCGACATGGGATTGGATTATGGGAGCATCCTCCGGAAGGTTTATTCCACTTGATTTCTCTCAATGATTCAGACTCTTGCACTTTTGGTGGAAGGCGCGGACTGTGGCTCAAGAGAAAGGCCACAACCTGTAGAGTTGTAAGTCGCATATTTTTTCTACGACGATTATTTTCTTCTGATTGAAATATTACCCGACTTTTTTTAGGGGGTCGGATCAAACTTTACTCAAGGTCAATCAGTAGAATGACTTAAACACTTTGCTTGACCCTGTTGTTTTGAACGTTCGAAAGGAAAGGTAGAGGAAAGTCGTGCGAGTCATGCATGTGAATGAAAATGTCTGATTTGAGTATTGGATTATACTGGTTTTCTCTTGAACTTGTTGTCTTGCATGTTGCGCATGTAGGTAGAAAAATGCTTGCAAAGGTGGTTGATTGTGTCTACATGGGCTGATGCAAGAGATTGTTTCCTTTCTACCTTCCAGTCTGTCTGATTGTAAAAATAACTTGTTGTTTTGATAAAGGTTATCCTGCGTGTGTTGTAAAATGAATTCGATTGAAATAAAGCAGAATAAGGTCAAACGGACTTAGTATTTTCCTGAGGAATACTTTTTCTATCCTGAATGACCTTTTCTACTTGTACCTGTCCAAATGATTCTCATTTTTATCTCCTTCGATTTCTTTTTGTCTAAGTTACTCTGAACTTAGAAGAAATCAGAATAACTAAAACCTTTTTGCGGTGAACAAATTGTTTTTCTTTAGGAAGCATCTGGGGCGGGGGTTCGTTGGTTAAGGAACCGACCCTTTTATCGACCAGAGTGGAACGTTCTACGGGGGGTACTTTGCTGATTCGGTGGAGACGGCCCAACTTTGAAGATTTGACATTTGTGCTCGGGCGAGGAGGAGTACCCTAGTCGACTTCCTAGAAGGAGAGGTATGCAACACTTCAAACAATGCCCCTGATCAAGAATCGTTCGCAAAATAGTCTGTCATCCATTGCAATAAGATTGAGAAAGTATGGAGACAAGTGTGCATACCTAATCTTAGGTCGGTGGTAGGATGAAATGAATAACTTTTGCAGCGCGTCTCATCAAATCAAAATGAAAGCAACCGATTACTTTGTCGGTTGCACTAATGTTAGTGTGGGTAGCCAACTCCTCGTTGGTGGTTGTATGGTTGTTTTATAGAGTTCGACCCTGGCTGGTCGGATTTTATTTTAATCTTGTGATATTCGATGTATCAAATGAAGATTTGGATTCTCTCAGTTATTATTTCAGATTTGATATGTTTCTGTCGACTACGATCGAGTTCCTTTGATGTAATTATACGTGGATGTTTTTTTTTTTTTTTTTGACGGCGTGTCTAAAGGGACCAGGATAAAATTTTGGGTTTCACGCTTGGTTGAAACTGTCATAGTCGACCGACGTTTACTCCGTACCTAGGAGATCAGCGCCCAAGCAGTGGATGACGATCGGGTCCGTTTGGCGTTAACCAAGCGTATCTCTACTACAGCGAACGAGCAAACGCCCTCGGCTGACCTACCTCAACAATTGCATCTAAAAGCTTTCGCATGTGGGTTAGTAGCTCTGTAGGGATACGCCCCTAAGGGTGATGACAGCCCCGTAGGGAAGAAAAACTTATGCCCCACGGAAACCTATCCTGTCGTAGGGGACCGCGGGATGTACAGCGGGCGCACCCGGCTTGAGTGGCGAAGGGACGACGCGACCACGACCGTCTCGGCGGCTCGCGAGACACTTCACGTCGTTCCAGAGTTGTCTTTGTTTTAGTAGTGTTTTACTCCCGCGTGACATGGTTGGGAGGACTCTCGCCTTTGCAAAAAAGGCGGTAGCCGATGCGCTCGACAAAGTAACGACGTTTGTCTTCCTCCACAAAATATTCATGCAGTCACCGACGACTTAAGGACCACACGTTTCCACTCCACTGGGAACTATTCGTGGTTCACGAGCTCCCGCGTCTTCTTCAAGCTGCTCTCATGGGGGCTCCCAAGATACTGAGGGCACTTGTTGATGTAGGAGCTGCGAGTGAAATATTTTCTGCTCTCGTTCCAAAGTTTTTCGTAAAGACCTTTGTCCGCATACTCTTCGAGCAGTCTCCGCTTCGTCTTGAGAACGAAGATTTGACATTCCACTCCTCATTGGTCATTCCCTCGTATTTGAATTTCACTCCTCCTTGGTCATTCCCTCGTATTTGAATTCCACTCCTCCTTTGTCATTCCCTCGTATTTGAATTCCACGTAGTGCCACAGACTGAGCATAATCTTGTCGATCTTTATTGTGACATTGTCGACCATCTCCTTCACACTGAATTTTTCTTGCTCTTTCAACTTTTTGTTACTCACACGACATTAAGGTTCAAAATGATGTTCAACACCATTTTCTTCTTGTGGTCCGTCAAGTCTGCCAGTTCCTTCCAGCAATAAACATCAGGCTCAAGAACTTGGACGTAGTAAATTTTCTCATTCACGTCTTTCTTCGACTTGCTCTTGCCTCTTCTCAGTGACGGGTCCTCCACCTTCACGAAGACGACGTGTTTTTTTACTCCCTGACTGTCCTCCACAACCGCTAGCCCCTCTCCGACCACCTCGAGATTGGTCGGTGACTTTTCACTCCAACGCCGGTCGTCGGACGCTAGAAGTCTTCCGTTGGACCATTCTCGGTACAACTTCTCCCCCAATTCGAAGACCGACTCGTCAGCCATGGCAAGAAGGAGGTGGTACCGAAGTTTCTCGACCCACTCCTTTTTCTTCTTGTCATCATTTGAGAGTCCCCACAAGTGGACGTAAGGTGTCTTCTTCAAAGCCAAGTCCATAAACTTAGTCCAGCAGTCCACCTCCTTCACTTTATTCGTCATATTGCCAAGGGCGACATGATGTTTCCCCCGTTTTTTTTTAGATATTACGAGTGTCCCTCATGCACAAAATGCGGAACCTGGGTGGATTCTTCTTGTCTTTCATATTGTCGTCGACGCAGATTTCGGCGTAGCCGTCAAACTCGTCCTTAGGGAAGTAAACCGGTCAGAATCACCATTCCCTGAACAATAGTGTTTGAACACGGGACGGTCCTTCACCTTATCGCCGCCGCCACATTATGTTGACCACTGACAGGGTAATACCAGTATCGCTCGGGCGTCGAAGTCGTAAGGCAATACAAGCTCAGCAGGTGTGTTCTTCTCCGGAGGTGCGACGATCGGAGCGAGAACGAAAATCGACTGTGTATATTTTTTATCTTTAACGTTGTAAGCCTCGACATTTGCTTGTGCGATGCTATCCACGAGAAAATCATCAAAGGAGCGGTGGTTGTACATGTCTTCCCAGTCTGGAATAGGCCGGATTCTTTCAGGATGGATGTACAAAATGATGTCCTTCTACACCCTCGTTTTCATCTCCAAGAAGAACGCTTTGTCGATGTCAAAATTTTTCGTGTTCACTTCCACATCGGAGTCCCCTCCCCCACTTGGGCCCTCATCTGTTTTTCTTCCCTTGGCGGGTGTCTTCCCTGCCCTGATGACTCGCCGGTCTTTCGCCGTCTGGAGGGCTTCTTCGGCGTTTCTTCACCCCCTTCTCCCCTTTTCCTCTTCTCAACCGAACCCCGCTCTTGTGTCTTTGGTGTTTGAGCAATGCTTTTCCCTCCGTCCGTCTTCGAACTGGAACCAACTCCCCCTTCGATTCTTTGTTTTTCTTGCCATACAACTCCCTTCCCCGCCTCAACGGCTGGAAACTGTCGTTTACCTCCCGACAAAGACGTCTCATATGGACTCTCACGTATTATTTTCAAGTCGATCATCTCCTCCTCTTCAAGGGCAACATTCCCACTGGCGTCCCGTTGAGGGCTCAACTCTGTGTCGACCAGGAGTGGAGTACGGTGGACTGACATAGTCGTCTCGTCAGTCCCACACGCCTCGCGGACCATAGAGCCACTGACATGAGCAGTAAACACTTCTAGCATGTTAATCTCGCTATGTCCAACACATTCACAAAGTGTGCAAAATGTATTTTCTTCAAGCAGTGCATCGTGAAGTCGAAATACGAGAGGGACCGTAAGAAATTCAAAGATGGGATGCGAAAACATCAAGAGTTGCAAGTCAACTGCAGGCTAGACTACAACCGTTGCAAAATGAATTTTATCTGTCGTCCGAATGTCTGTGCGTTATTATAGATGGCATGGATCATAAGAAAACAACCATACCGCATATAGGACATGATAACTACTCTAAGGACTTGCACCATGAGAGGATGATGAAGACGAGTCTCACTTCCGTTTTGGTCCGTGGCTGTGATCCATCTATACATGTTTACACTTATTTTTCATCCTACAGACATGACCCTACCAGTACGGCGACATGTTTTATGCGGACTCTGACGGAGATCCAATCTAGTAGAAAACCTTTACCGCTTTTTCTTCATATTGAAGTTGATAACTGCTTTAAAGAGAACAATAACAAATTCATTTGCGCGTCGGGAGCACTCCTAGTGAAATTTAAAACTCTCAAAGAAATAGAAATCGGCCTCATGATAGTCGGACACACTCATACAGACGTCGATGTCATTTTTAGTGTGGTGTGTTTTCTCCAAGAAACCAAAAGACAATAATGAGTACACAATGGATGAGTTTTTTGATTTATTGGAACAGTCTCATAAGAAATCCCCGCGGTGTACTTTCCTTGATAGGATAGCTGATTGGAGAGGTCTCATTTCCCCACATATCTGCAAGCGCATGACAAAAAAATTTAAGCCTCATTTGCTAAAATTTTACATGATCGGTGACAATCCGACATGTGGTACAAATAACATTGCACAAATGCGACGTGGTTGCCCAAGGATGATCCTCTATACTAGTTCAAACAAACAAACGGCGGCGGTTACGCCGGTCCACAATAACCTTTCGACCCTCAATTGATCCAACCGGAATTCGTGGACGATTACAAGAATAGTTTGGAGGGTGTCTAGAGGTTTTTGAAAGTCTATGAAAAGAAGAAAGAAATTTGGATGACTTTCTAAGACAAGAAGTTGGATCAAATAGATAGAGTTTTTCGGTATTGGGAATATCACGTCAAACACACGGGAGACATTATCGACAATAGAGTGCCTTCGGCACCCATTACCGACTTCAGACCAAATGTCGTTCATGTCGTTGACGACAAAAGTTCTTGCTCCTATTCGGATGCATCTGAATTACAGAAGGAACCTCTGTTTGTACGTCTTCAAAATGACATGCCTAAAACCAACTTTGATCATTTCGAACACTTACATGTCGACAATTTTATCATTACGCAACCATTGGATGAAGATATGTTTCAATGGTTGCCATTTGGGGTCGGCCATATTCTCAATGTTGTCGACAAAAACGAACATTCTTCGTATTACAACCACTTCCAAGTGAA
The DNA here is from genome assembly GCA_003427395.1 of Chara braunii. Taxonomy (NCBI): domain Eukaryota; kingdom Viridiplantae; phylum Streptophyta; class Charophyceae; order Charales; family Characeae; genus Chara; species Chara braunii. The sequence continues at coordinate 1,452,993 of BFEA01000379.1, forward strand.
GTACTTGGCTCCTATTGGAAAAACACCCACACTAAAAGAATTGTATGCCAATGCATGGGAGAAAAAATAGAAAAAAATTGCAGGGCACAACGAACAGTATCAACATGTGACGACTCTTGCATTTTAATGGATGAGACAGACAAGGACGAATGCATATGTCTCGGCCAAGAAATTTACCAGTGGTCTTGTTGTTTCACGGAAAGTAAAGAGAAATGCAACTCCCACCCTCAATCACGAGATGAGTGCTTACACACAAAGCGTTTCCGGAGAAGGGAGCGACCCGGAGGGTAGCTCTTCACATGTGTGATGCTTGTCATTTGCTCAATGGATAACACAAATTGACCTACTGAACAATACACAACATTATTCACTCCATGGAACAAATTGTCTCATGCGGTATTGTTGGTGTGCAGAGACCAGGGCGTGATGATGATCGTCACGCAAGTGGGCGTGACAACAACTTCGAGCAGTATCGCAGAAGGGGGGGGGTTCTCGTCTGTGATAGAGTCGCTAATCAAATGTCGAGCACGAGGATGCACATTCCTTGTGGTCATCACAAGATTTTCGGAGGTTGATGACTGTGACGTCAAAATATATATGAGTGGAGGAATGCTCGTTTTCATAACTGGTTATAATGTGGCGGAGCGCCGACAATGCTATGAAACTGCATTGGTTGTATATGACCACAAAAAATAAGATTTCTTTGCTCGAGGTGTGTGGCTCAAAAGTTGGTCACAATTTGTGACCGACTTCCGACATATGCCTCAACCTCTGGTTCTGACATTGTGCTCAACGATTCAAAAGATCTTTCACTGTGGGTTATCATTTCGAACTTCTCGAAGATATTCCATGGGTAGTGTGAATTATTTTTATAGGCGATTTGTGGTACAAAACATTTTTGTGTGCCTGTGTACATACGTCATGCGGCATGACCTAATATTGATGGGTAGTGTTACAATAAACTGTTTCATCTTGTGCTTGATCGCACATGTCCGAGTGTTGGGTGTTCTATCAAATAGGAAGATTTTTTGCAAACGTTTGTAGATATGTCATTTGACAGGAGAACAATTGCATGGAAGTTTTGTATAATAATAGGTATTTTCGGTTAATAATGTGGAGTCGTTACATACGACGGACCTGCAATCTTCACGCTTGTTTTTGCAAGTTCAACTATACTTTCATCATCTGCAAATTTTTCTTTTTCACATGTACACATGGAAACAATTTCCCGCAAAGCATTTTCCTTTTGAAGTTCCATAGGTTTTTTAGAAATATGACACAACTTGACGTGTGTTTCTTAAGATTTTTTGCTTCCACGTTTGCGTCTGTCCACATCACGACTTTTTTAATAATCACACTTGTTTATTCTCGATGTCCTGTAATTCATTGTTATGTTCGTAATGGATAATATATTATTCATTCAACAACTTCTTATTTAATTGTCGCACTTTCATAGAAGAGTGAAGTCCACACACTCTTTGCCAAATAGAAAGTGTAATTAGAAGATATCCTTCTTATGATACACAATGGTCAACTTGCCAAACTATAATATGTTATGACCCTTAATTGGTGTTCACTTCTTATCAAACTGCCATTTAATATACATAACAAATTTTATGCATTTGAATAACTTCACATTTTATTCAGATGTATACTTCTATTCACTTAAACTTAAAAAAAGAATATAGGCTTAAAAGATATCAAATGTGAATAGGATGTATCTATCTAATAACATAACTTAAGTTTTTCCAAACATCTTTCATGGATACATCGTTATTACACTCGCCTTTGAATCAAACTGCCACATTATTTTAATACACAATGTTCACCATCTGAATGAGTGCCAGTTTAGTTAGGATGTATCTGACTTCGCTAATTGAACTTATTCTGAACAAAACTTTTGAAAAAAAATAAATGTCGTGAGGAATTATCCATCGAACGATGGGTTTTATGCATTATATATTAATTTATACCTAGTATTGCCTCTTGTTAACCTCGTGTACATTTGATTTTTTTTCGAATAAAAAAATATTATTTCAAAAATAATGTATCGTTTTAATGAATAACATGTTGAAAGTGAGTACGCAATAGGGAAAAAAAGAAATCACAGACAAAAGTAAAAAAAGGAGGTGAGTGTGAGGGAGAGAGAAAAACAAAGAGCGCATAAGAAAGAAGATTGTGTGTTGGAGGAAAGAGAGACGGAATAAAAGGTGAAAGATGGTTCGGGCAACTTATTCACTTTCAAAAGAGACAAGAAATAGATAATGAATAGATAAGGACAAACACACAATTTGATTCGTTCGTTGATTTGAATGAATTCTTCCGTTTGGGGAACGACTTCACTTCCAAAATGTCAGTTTTCACTTCTACTCTTGGATCAAGGTGTTGATGATCCATACTGAAAATGAAGGAGGGAATGCGACAATGGCTAGTAGTCATGTACTTGGCCGGGGTGTGTCTGTGATCAGTTATTGAGTATGCTTGTCGGGGTTGGTGTTTCTTGATTTCACTCATAGTTCGTGTCGCTACTCTCCTAAGTTGCGTGTCAATCGGTCTCGTTAAAATTTTCTATAACGTCATTCGGTCAACCTCTTGACAAACATCCTGACTTTTCTATGATCGTGAGTTTGTTATGTACATAGTATAGACTATATAGACATTGAACCTGACCATATTTGCCGTCATATACATCATGATTATAAAAAAAAACATATTTCATAAACCTGAAATCTCATCAATCTTATATTTTATTGTCTTCATAGTTCAACTCTAACGATCAGGTGACAAAAATATGAATTGGTTGTTCGATAATTTTATTTTTTCTCTATCTGATTAACATTTCACTCTAAGACTTACAATCAAAAAGGATGTGATGAGATACTCTATTTTGGTCGATTATAAGGTGACAAGAATGTAACAGGCTGTCATGTTACTTAACTCTATTATGTCTGACTAATTGAGTCCAAGGGATGTTGACTTAGATATGTGATCTGATTGCTCTCCCTTTGTTTGCTGAGTCGACTAATGCATTGTTTGATTGACTTGGCAATATGATGTGATGAGATGTCTACTGTCGCCGACTTTATCAAAGATGCTTTTTTTTTTTACAAACGTCTAATTGACTCGATAGTAAGGTATGATGAGTTGCCTATTGTCCCTTGCTTATTCAAACTAAGTAGACTATCCATATCATTTCATGAAGTTTTTGGTCGCTGAGATAAAAATCGTTGCAAGGCCGGGTGATTTTCAAATTTTTTAATGAAACCTAGGTTGTTTTACCGGACGTCCGAAAACCCCCTGACTGTTCGGGATGCCCGACCGGACGTCTGGTTGGACGTAGGATCGGATAGGGGTTCTCCGACCTAGCGAAAAAAAAAAAAAAAAAAAAAAAAAATCATATGGCTTCTACCTTGCATAAGGTGTATGCCACCAAAATTTTGACTCATTTGAGCCAGTAGAAAAAAAGATAAAAATCTTCGAAGTTTCTAATCCCTACCTATACCCCTCCTATCCCCACCAAAACCCCTCATACCCCCCCCCCCCCCCCCAAAAAGCACCCCATCACCAAATGCCCAGAAAATTCTTAATTTTTTTTTGGGGGATCTCCATGGCATGCGCAACACTTTTTTTTTTTTTTTTTTTTTTTTTTTTTTTTTAATGTCAAAAAGTAGTTGTCKGGGATCCCGAACAACCCTCCTACCGGACGGTTGGGGGAGACGTCCGGCCATCGGACGACTAGTAACCTAGATGAAAAGAGATTAACAAATTCTTCATATGACTAACTTAGAGTAGTATGAGCTTTCATTTTAGTGCCTTAAGATAATCTTTCGAGATACGATAGAGTGTGAGTTACAAAAATGATATATTCTATTGTGATCGACCATTTTAGATTTTGAGTTTGTTTAAAAAGTAATCAGTAGGGTAACAATTATAAACATTTTATCTCATGATCAATGGTAGATGCAACTTTTTTGTAAGACGGGTATGTGGTTTAGGTTCAATTCCTTAATGTTCAGGTTAAACGATCTACGCATCTGAAAAAAAACAAAATTCATCCTTAGTAGGAATTGCTAGGGTCATCTGAACCTTACGTATCAACAGTACTGTAACATTGTTTTAGTATATTTGATTTAAATTTCGACTGCGTTTTTTTCTTTATGAGGATTTTGATATTTGAAAACGCTGAGAGTAATGTGTTTACTATCCCTAAAAACGTATCAAGCCTTATGCATTTTTTTCCCCCTAAATGATATAAGTCTATGACTTTTTATTTTGATGTACGATTGAAACGTCAAAATATTATTGTTTTTTTTTTATGATTAGTATATGTGTTTATAAAATGTTATGACATGTCGTTGCCTTCAAAGATCAACATCACGAATCGCCTTTTTTCGCGTGATCTTCTCCTTTTAGGAAGCTACGAACGAATTTCTTTTCCATTTCCTCTCCCACATTCATAATTTGTTGCATGGTGTGGGTAATGAAGGAAAAATGGTTTCGCAACTTGACCCTCAGAGCCCGACTTCTCATGCCATCAATAAACGAATCTTGTCGTACTTTTTCGTCTCGTTCAGACTTAAGAAACAATCGATAAAATCGACTAAGATACTCTGCGATAGATTCGAGGGGAGAAACACCCGGTCTTTGATCATTAAGAATACTTTTTTGATTGAATGTAATTGAACGGATGTAAGAAGTTTTTTTCGAAAGTCAAGAGATCTCCTGAGACGTAAGTGCTAAACCAGGGACGTGCATCTCCTCCTAAACGATTTGGGATGTGAATCCTGGGCTCGTTGTCGTCGTAGTGTTGTGCTTGGAGGGTGGCTAGCAATGCTTATGCCAGGTGATGTGCTAGATCAAACATATATAGATGAGGGGGGGCAGCCTTTGCGCGAGCATGCACGGGTGTCGGTGACATTTATCCGACAGGATTTAGCTCAACATGCTGATTAACATTTACTATCGGGTTAGCATTCATGATGGACGCCTATCACTCTGCGGACTTGCTTCGGTTGACTACGTGGTCTCGTGTTGGCTCGTTTTTATTTTAAGATTGCCCTCTACTTGGGCTCGCCAGATTGATGAGATATGGAGCTGACCTACTTGCCTAGTCCTTAGATTGACATGTGTCGGCTCTGATACCAACCTCACGCCAACGAGACTTCTTGATCGGAGTGGGAGCGGACTCGAAAGCTGCCAAAAATGGGGTGTGCCAAGGATTTAGGAAAGTGGTTTGGAGTCCCAGGTGGAACTGGAATCTCCGGTGTTAAGGTTCCAAGGACAAAGGTGCATTGGGGTTTCAGAAAAAAAAAAGGGTTTTCTCGGTTTGCGACCTTCGTGGTCGGGTACTCAGGATAACTGGGTTTGGCACTTATGACGAGTCCCTGTGCACTGTACTGGAGGGACACAATGGGTACCTCGTTGCTCGGTACACGGTGCTGAAATAATTCATAAATCTTTGAATCTGACGTGGACGATCCCCGTCAAGGGCAGTGTTCTTGACGCTTAGTGTCGGTACAAGCCCGCCGGATAGTAGAGGTAGTAGTGTTCTTGACGCTTAGCTTCGGTTCAGGCCCGCCGGACAGTAGGGGTAGTCATGAAGGAAAATGACACCGAATTCCATGCCACGAATTCACACTAATGTTGTCGTTCCTATCCATGCAGAAGTACACCTACAGCCTGGACGAGGGTGAGTTATGCGAGCTCGTGTATACGTGGTGGGCCGTTTTATTGCTTGGTCATTACGTATACGGGGGCTCACATAAGATCCGTTCACAGACAACTTAAGGCGACTAACTTTATTATTTCTCAATGATTCTAGCGTACTACTATTAGGCATGTATCCACGTTTCCCAATCATTTAATCTTCCGATATAAACAGGAAGTATGCATACAAAAATTGAGACGATCAAGGCGCAATCATCATCAGGGTTGTCACGCGGGGATCCCCGACGCCCAAGCCGGGGTAAGAGTTTCACCCCCGGACCCCCGCCGCGGGGCTACCCAACCCCCGCCCCCGCCAAAACACCCCC